>CP106728.1:39319319-39919319 GCA_025506655.1 Gossypium rotundifolium
ATGCAATATTCCTTTCGAACAGTGGACACAAGCATATGACGGCGGCCTACAATATAGTCATATGACCTCAAACCTAGCCAAATGCATAAATTTTATTCTAAAAGGAACGCGTCATTTGCTGATAACATCGGTTGTGCGAGAGACATATTTTCGTTTAGCGGCACTATTTTCGAAGCGAGCAGGGAGTTATAAAGGCCAAATGTAAGGAGGCCATGTATGGTGCGCGAAGGTCTTGCGAGAAATTAACAAGGGGAAGGCACGGGCCAACACCATGCACACAGTGTGTCATGATCCCAATAACCTATGGTTTCATGTGACGGAGTTTGACAGACCGAACCAATGTATTGTTGGCGGGCAATATCGTGTACACTTGAGAAATAGGACCTGCGACTACTTGCGGCTTGTCGAATCTCCGTCTGGATCCCATGAGCTATGTTGACGAAGTGTATAAAATAGAAAACATGTACAACGTGTGGAGACACGTATTCCCACTAGTCCCAGATGAACGTAAGTGGCCGTTTGTATCGCTTGCTCCGTATAAGCTATTATTAGATAGAGAACTGCACGCAAACCAAAAGGTCGACCTTGCTCGACTAAAATACGCAACAATATGGATATCCAAGAAACGGCCAACCAACGGAAGTTATGCGGATGGTGTAGGAACCCACCATACATCTCGCTCGTGCCCAAATCGGAATAGTTGATAGTCTCCTTATCATTTTTGTCTCTTGGAAGAATGAAAAGTTATGTCTCATTTTAAATCAGATCATTTTTTAGATGTATTTAAAGACATGATAGAAGTAAAAGCATGTGTTTTTATTTCATTAAATATATAAAATTAAATTACAATTAGGATATTTAAAACAACTTTCATTTTAGTAAAAATAAAAAATAAAATACAAAAAACAACTTTTATTTTATTAAAGATAAAAATAAAAAAATAAACAACTTTTATTTTATTAAAGATATAAAAATTAACTTACAAAAAAAACAACTTTTATTTTATAAAAGATAAAAAATTACAAAAAAACAACTTTTACTTTATTAAAGATAAAAATAAATTACAAAAAATAAAAAATAACTTTTATTTTATTAAAGATATAAAATTAAATTACAAAAAAACATAAAAACAACTTTTATTTCATTAAAGATATAAAAATTAAATTACAAAAAATAAAAAACTTTTATTTTATAAAAGATAAAAAATTACAAAAAACTTTTACTTTATTAAAGATAAAAATAAATTACAAAAAATAAAAACAACTTTTATTTTATTAAAGATATAAAATTAAATTAAAAAATAAAAACAACTTTTATTTCATTAAAGATATAAAAATTAAATTACAAAAAATAAAAAACAACTTTTATTTTATAAAAGACAAAAAAATTACAAAAAAAAAATAAACAACTTTTACTTTATTAAAGATAAAAAATAAATTACAAAAAAATAAAAACAACTTTTATTTTATTAAAGATATAAAATTAAATTACAAAAAAACTAAAAACAACTTTTATTTCATTAAAGATATAAAATTAAATTACAAAAATAAAAAAATAACTTTTATTTTATTAAAGATATAAAATTAAATTACAATAAAAATAAACAATTTTATTTTAGAAAAGATATAAAATTAAATTACAATAAAAAAAAAAAACAACTTTTATTTTATTAAAGTTATAAAAATAAATTACAATAAAAATAAAAATGATGGTCGGAATCAATATTGGTGTCGGTCGGGATCAGTGCCACACAGGGGTGGTCGATGGTTACGCACTGGATTCCTCCATCTTCTAGCTTCCCATGGGGCTTGTGGAACCTCAAAGTGGGATTCTCGTTCCTCCGAGCAGAAGTGCAGTTGTGGTGTTGGGAGGATGACCCACCTTGATAACATAATGACTGGGGAGGTGTTTGCATAAACCATGGCTGAGGTGTTTGAATCCCATAAGGCAAAGGAGACTGGTAAAAAGAAGAGCTCTCAGACGGCGCCTCGTGTAACATCCTAAATTTTTGGGCCTATGCGTTTAATGGGTGAATATGTGGAATGAGTTAATTTAAGTGTTAGGGGTCCAAATTGGGCTCAAGCTTAGGCAGAGGCCTTAATTAAAATTATCTATTTGGGCATTATAGGGTTTAAAAGGTAGTATCTATGTTTAAAATACCAAAGTGGGCTTGTAGCCCAATCTTAGGAGGTGACACCACACAAGGGAGTAAGGGCCCAAATTTAAGTTTCATGGAGCCCAATTCTTTTAATTTAAGTTAGCTAAATTTTGGGCATTAGGATTAGGTGGAGTGGATGGCAACAAGGCTAAAATTTAGGGGTTTTAATGTTTAAAATATGTGGATAATATCTTTGATAAAGGAGGAGGAGTTAGAGATAATTAAGTCTCTTTTAGATGAGCTAGTAAATTAAGATAAAGGAGAAAAGTTAGAATTTATCTACAAAGAGAGTGATGGCCAAGAATCCATCAACGAGAGGAGTAAAGAAACCACTACTACATGGCAAAGGGTTGCGAATTTCCTATAAATAGAGGGGCTAGCTCCTTGTTTCGACATTAAATCCTCTCCTTTTGTGCCAAATTCCCTAGCTTCTTTTCTCCAAATTTCTTTCTCTAATTTCTTTAATAAGCCAAACTTTTCCCCACTTTCTTTTCCCTTGTGCCGATTTCTCTAAAAAGTCAAGCATCCATCGCTTTTTTCTTTTATTCATCCTATTTGAGAAATTGTTCTACACTTCCGGCATTTAAATCTTCCATCGGCATTACCGAATCCTCTCCCTAGTGCTAGTCGAATCTCCTAAGCTAAGGTAAGAGTCGAATTTTGATTAGTTCTCATAATCTATTTTAGAAAGGCAAAAGCCGAAAGCTAATAGTTAATGGTTTTATGATGGGCGGCAATTCGGGATTTGAAGGAGGCTTAGTTGACTAGATCTAAAAGCCAAAAATCATAAGTCTCCAATTTTGGGATTTTAAGGTAAGAAGATTATCCCTAGATTTTTATTAGATTCGTTCAATATATATATGATCTTAACTCTAAAAGGAGGATTAACGATTAAATATTGTTATAGTAGCTCTGATAAGGATTTGATGGAATTAAATATGGATCAGACAAAAGAAAGAATCTCTAAGTTTAAGAAACGAGCAGTATCTGCTGTTTGAGATTGGCCAATTGGTTGTGGACCGACTTCTGAACAACACCTTAGGCAGATAGCAGTTGTGTCGACTAATAATAGCGTCGATATAGAAAGCCTCATTTTATCGGTAATCAGGTGTATAACACTTCCCCACCATCTAGATCTGATTAATAATAAATGTATATATATATGTATATGTGTTCACAAGATTTATATGTTACATTAAAAGCGAAATCTGATTTAAACGATGGACCCTCGGGTTAGTAGATAATCTGACTATATGTTACGAGTAAACTGTTGTACATGTTCTAAATTATTGTGCATGTTGCATGGGGTGGGTGATGAAAGGAGGAAGTTATATGTACATGTATATGAGTAACGATTTTTACCGTGAACTACTATAGCGGCTAATCCGTGAATCGTTATACTGAGCTTCGCCATTATATGTTATAAGGGCTTGACCAATATATGTTGATGAGCGACTTGACCGCCATCTTGGAGTGTAGCGGTGTGGGTTGATTGTAGAAATCCCCAATGGTGTGTTGGTTGGTACGGGGGCGTGTAGCGGATGGAAACCTAGGCAATTGGGTTGGGTTTGCATATTATATGTTTCCATGTAAATGAATTTATTATTATGTTTAATGAGGCCCAAATCTAGTGGTGTATGAGGGTTGCATCACCGAGTCTCGCGACTCACCCCTTCAAACTAACCTTCAGGTGACGATTAGTGCATCGAACCGGCCGAGTGAAGCGTAAGGTGGCCATGCAAAAGAAGGTGGATCCAGCGACAAAGTTTCCCCATATTAGTTTTCTTTTGAAGTACTTTATATGATGGATTTAAAATACGTTGTAATAAGGCCATGGGCCATTAGTTTATGTTTTGGTTTTATTATGGGCTTGCTTTATTTTTTTTATATTTACTTCGTTTAAACTAAGGTTTTTTTTTTTCTCTTTAAGTTTTGGCTTTTAATTGTAAAGACCTATTTTATTTTATTTGGGTTTTCTAATAAACTGAGTTATTTTATAAAATTTTTTTTTAGTGACATAGCAGATCCAGTCGTGGTGTTTGGGCTGGGTTTGAGGTGTTACAAATTGGTATCAGAGCCCAGTTCAAAACTCGGCTTTGGGATTTTGGGCCCAAAAGATTTTCAAAAAATGGGTTTTTAAAACATGGATTTTTATTAGTAAAGGTTTATTAGCTCAGCATGGCACCTGCGTCTCCGGCCAAGTTCGCCAGGTAAGTACTCTAAACCATTATGTGATATATATATATATGTGGGCTTGATGGGCTTTATGGGACATAGGCTAGTTTAATTAGACTTTGATGGACTATAGGCTTAACTTAAACAACTTCTCAAATTCCATAAGACTTAATTTCCCGAAACAAATCCTGTGAACTAGTCGCCGAGTTAGGGTGTGGCAACAGGCATACGCATGTCTAGGAGTGGATACAGGGAGAGCTTGGTATTTAAGCAGTCCTAGTGACTTACCTCCTCTTCACTGGAATCCTACCTGGTGCGTGGTGACTGTTCACCCTAACCATGAGGACGTATTGACAGGCCAAAACTTATAATTAAAACCCGAAAGGGACCAGCCATCTGTTTTTCTTACAAAATTGTTAAAATATCCTTATTTTGAATATATATATATACCCATGATTTGCAAATATACCCCGATTTACAAAGTCAACAGAATTTTTCCATAGAAAACAAAAACAACAACAACAACAACATCAAAATATCCCCGATTTGTAAAATTACCAAATTACTCTTGATTTGTAAATGATAAAAATACCCCTGATAGGCAAAATTATTGAAATATCCCTAAATTTTAAAATTACTGAAATACCCCCAGATTTTAAAATTATCGAAATACCCTCGAATTTTAAAATTACTAAAATACCCCCAGATTTCAAAATTACCGAAATACCCTATATTTATAAATTACCAAAATACCCCAAATTTGTAAAATTACCGAAATACCCCCAGATTTGTGAAATTACCAAAATACCCCCGAGTTGAAAAATTACCAAAATACCCTTATTTCGCCAAATCACCCAGAACCTTATTTTGGAAAATTACAAAAATACCCCTGTAGGTTAAAATTACGAAAATACCATTGGGTAGTGAAATGACAAAAATACCCCTATACGTTGAATGTAGGTTCATGAACGTTGCTTGTTTGATGAATGTTGAATGTATGTGGTTTCTAGGAGGTAAGTCTAAAACTGAAACTGTAGATAGGCTCGAATTCGAAAGAACTACTATCGAAATGATTTTACATAAGATTATTCGCGGTTAATAAGTGGGAAGAATTAATTATTCATAAAATTCTTAATCAGATAAAAGCGAATCGGTAGTATTAGTACAAGGGGATGAAGACGCTCCAGAAGTAAATAATGGTGCGTATCCTACCATAGTATACTAAGTGTTTATTTTGGCTTTAGAATTAGAGTGCGCAGCGAAAGCAAAGTGGTGAGACTCAGGTAGAATGATTACTAGTTAGTTGGAAATTTCGAGGATGAAATTTCTTTAAGGAGGGTAGAACTGTAACATCCTAAATTTTTGGGCCTATGCGTTTAATGGGTGAATATGTGGAATGAGTTAATTTAAGTGTTAGGGGTCCAAATTGGGCTTAGGCTTAGGCAGAGGCCTTGATTAAAATTATCTGTTTAGGCATTATAGGGTTTAAAAGGTAGTATCTATGTTTAAAGTACCAAAGTAGGCTTGTGGCCCAATCTTATGAGGTGATGCCACACAAGGGAGTAAGGGGCCCAAATTTAAGTTTCATGGAGCCCAATTCTTTTAATTTAAGTTAGCTAAATTTTGGGCATTAGGATTAGGTGGAGTGGATGGCAACAAGGCTAAAATTTAGGGGTTTTAATGTTTAAAATATGTGGATAATATGCTAATAAAGGAGGGAGGAGTTAGAGATAATTAAGTCTCTTTTAGATGAGCTAGTAGATTAAGATAAAGGAGAAAAGTTAGAATTTATCTACAAAGAGAGTGATGGCCAAGAATCCATTCTTGAGAGGAGTAAAGAAACCAGCTACTACATGGCAAAGGGTTGCGAATTTCCTATAAATAGAGGGGTTAGCTCCTTGTTTCGACATTAAATCCTCTCCCTTTTGTGCCGAAATTCCTAGCTTCTTTTCTCCAAATTTTTTCTCTAATTTCTTTAAAAGCCAAACTTTTCCCCACTTTCTTTTCCCTTGTGCCGATTTCTCTAAAAAGCCAAAGCATCCATTGCTTTTTTCTTTTATTCATCCTATTTAAGAAATTGTTCTACACTTTCGGCATTTAAATCTTCCATCGGCATTACCGAATCCTCTCCCTACTGCTAGCCGAATCTCCTAAGCTAAGGTAAGAGTCAAATTTTAATTAGTTCTCATAATCTATTTTAGAAAGGCAAAAGCCAAAAGCTAATAGTTAATGGTTTTATGATGGCGGCAATTCGGGATTTGAAGGAGGCTTAGTCGACTAGATCTAAAAGCCGAAAATCATAAGTCTCCAATTTTGGGATTTTAAGGTAAGAAGATTATCTCTAGATTTTTATTAGATTCGTTCAATATATATATGATCTTAACTCTAAAAGGAGGATTAACGATTAAATATTGTTATAGTAGCTCTGATAAGGATTTGATGAAATTAAATATGGATCGGACAAAAGAAAGAATCCTAAGTTTAAGAAACGAAGCGATATCTCTTCATTCGAGATTGGCCAATTGGTTGTGGACCGCTTCTGAACAACACCTTAGGCAGATAGCAGTTGTGTCGACTAATGATAGCGTCGATATAGAAAGCCTCATTTTATCGGTAATCAAGTGTGTAACACTTCCCCACCGTCTAGATCTGATTAATAATAAATGTATATATATATGTATATGTGTTCACAAGATTTATATGTTACATTAAAAGTGAAATCTCGGATTTAAACGATGGACCCTCAGGTTAGTAGATAATCTGACTATATGTTACGAGTAAACTGTTGTACATGTTCTAAATTATTGTGCATGTTGCATGGGGTGGGTGATGAAAGGAGGAAGTTATATGTACATGTATATGAGTAATGATTTTTACCATGAACTACTATAGCGGCTAATGCCGTGAACTGTTATACGGGCTTCGGCCATTATATGTTATAAGGGCTTCGGCCAATATATGTTGATGAGCAGCTTGACTGCCATCTTGGAGTGTAGCGGTGTGGGTTGATTGTAGAAATCCCCAATGGTGTGTTGGTTGGTACAGGGGCGTGTAGCGGATGGAAACCTAGGCAATTGGGTTGGGTTTGCATATTATATGTTTCCATGTAAATGAATTTATTATTATGTTTAATGAGGCCCAAATCTAGTGGTGCATGAGGGTTGCACACTGAGTCTCGCGACTCACCCCCTTCAAACTAACCTTTCAGGTGACGATTAGTGCATTGGACCGGGCCGGAGTGAAGCGCAAGGTGGCCATGCAAAAGAAGGTGGATCCGGCGACAAAGTTTCCCCATATTAGTTTTCTTTTAAAGTACTTTATATGATGGATTTAAAATACGTTGTAATAAGGCCATGGGCCACTAGTTTATGTTTTGGTTTTATTATGGGCTTGCTTTGTTTTTTTTATATTTACTTCGTTTAAACTAAGGTTTTTTTTTCTCTTTAAGTTTTGGGCTTTCAATTGTAAAGACCTATTTTATTTTATTTGGGTTCTCTAATAAATTGAGTTATTTTATAAAATTTTTTTTAGTGACATACCAGATCCGGTCGTGGTGTTTGGGCCGGGTTTGGGGCGTTACACCTCGTGCGATCCCTCATGCGGCGGCCTCAAGATCGGCTGGCCGGTCAGAGTAGTCGAACGGACTCAAATCGGCCATGCATTCCAACTTCTTTGTGGGACCGGAAAAAGAAACATATAAGGGTTATGATACATATAAGGGCTAGGGTACGCACCTGGCATAATCTGAAAAGGCTGTGATGTCGATGTTGTCAGTTGAAGTGTTGGGCCCGGTGACTATGTGGGTGCCGTTGATAGGCTCGGTGACTGTGTGGGTGCTGTTGATGGGCTTGGTGACTGTATCGGTACTGTTGATGGTCCCGTCTCATCACCCATTCTCCTTGGATTTAAAGGGCCCCGTTGTTCCCTTTGTTCACGAAGTTGTCGTCACCTCTCTTCTTCCAACAATAAATACGGCTTGCCATGGATTCGAAACCATGGCATGTATTCCGGCACGCACGCTAACTCAGGAACGATGATTGGTTCTCGAATAGGTATATAATCATACCGGTTCTCCCACAATTCGATATACGCTGACTAATATCTTGGCCAATTTGTATGCAGTTGCCGTAAGTTGACTTTGTGCTCATCATCGAGCACCTCAGGTGCCACTAGAATCGGTTGTCGAAATCCAAATTGATACAGAACCCGATCTTATTGGTGCATCTCCACGGTGGCATAGTTGATCAATGGGACCTTCACATGCCAAATGTTTCGATTTATCAAGAACTCCTCCGGAATTACTGCCCGAATTGACGGATCCTCGTATGGTGTCCATTCAAACTATATTAACATGATAAAAATATTAGTTATATACTAAATACTAAATACGAAATAGGAAATACGAAACGACTATTTTATTATGAAATTTAATTAAAATTTAATACTTACTTGTGCTTCCGACCGTTGCTCTAGTAGAAGCCGTATATCTTCAAGCTATGTAGGTATTCTAACATAACTTGCCGAATGGTTCCACCTAATTAAATAAATTTTTAGCATACAATTATATTTTAAATCTACGTAATAATTGTAAAATCTAATATTAAATTTATCTCGTTATGAGTGAGAATGTATATGGGTGGTCGACTCGAGGACGTAAAAATGGAAATTGAAACCGTGCTCATGATTGCAGTAGTGATAGGCAACCTCCGATTTTCGTTTTATTCGGCCGCGTCGCCCCGCACATCTCCCGATACAATTTTGCTAGCACGGCAGACCCCAAACTCAATTCACCGACTGCTCTAAAATCAACGAGTTTCAGTAGCCATCTCAGGTATACGAGGTTTCGTGACAGGTCCGGCATCAAGTTGCCTCCAATCATCTCAAGAATGTACGCCCGAGCATACTGTATTCTTTATATTTCGATCGAATCATTATTCGACTCCGGGAATGTGTCTCGTAACCAGCCCATCTCGATCTGACCACCGTAAATGTTATCCGAAATAGCACCCAAAAGCTCGTAGCATACGGCGGCCCAATCGCCAGAAGTTGCGGACCCGGTGACTACGTATCCATCCACCAACAATCTTAATTGCAAATGCACGTATTCTAGAGTGATAGTACACTCTCTGCATGGAAGATGGAAAGTGTGCGTCTCGGGTCTCCACCTCTCATCAACGCACTGATTAACTTCGGGTCCAACTTGCACCATTGGCCTATCGTGGCCACGTGCCAAAAACTCGCTTCCCGCAGGTAATTCTCGATAAACGACAATGGCGAACCATGCATTTTACGAATATAGCATTGCAACACCCGATCTACAGACTGTTTAAAAAATTATAAAATAAAATTTAATTAAAATTGCATAAACCTTAAAAATTTTAAATAGTATTGAAAAATTAAAATTAAAACTTACCATTTGCATTTGATCGATGGAGATGTGTTTATCGTCGAGACGAATTAATTCTCCGGCCATTGCAAATACGATCGAATATTTTTAAATTTATCAAAAAAAATATATTTCAAAAAATTTAAAAAAGGGTTTTTTGTAAATATTAAAGGACTATTGTGAAATTTGAGAGGAAGTTTAAAGGTATTTGAGAGAAATTTAAGAGGAATCTGAGAGAAAGTTGAGAGAAAAATGAGTAAGGACTAATGTGTGAAAAAAATAAAAGGGTTGGGGGTTTTTATAGTTTTTTTTTTTACCGTTGGAGGCCCAACGGTCAAAAAAAATTTGACCGTTGCAGGGGCAAAGCGCGTCCACGAGGGAGCGCTTTTGCCACATCAGCAAAGTGTGCCCTCAAGCACGCGTTTTTGGCTGATGTGGCACAAAGCGCTCCCTCGTGACGGCTTTCTATCATCCCTCAAAACGCTACCGACGTGGACGCTTTGAGGAAATGACCCTTTCAAATAAATAATTATTTTTTCGGCCCCTTTCTGTAATTTTTTTTAAAAATTGGTATATATTGGTCATTTACCCTAGTAATAAAAATAAATTTATAATTTTATTAAAAATGCTCCTTTGGCATTCTCTGTTGTTCATCTTTTAAATTATTATAATAATAAAGGTCCATGAGTAAACAAATATAGAATTGATATTTTCCAAGGCAACTATTCTCACCAAAATACAACCATATATCATAAATTTCTTCTACACATTTAAAAGGCAATGGTATTTGATTATTGATCACTCTTATCCTAATCTTTCAACTTAAAACTGAACTACTTCATAAATTTGTGACCGGGGTTACCTTTGGTACCTGGTTAACAGATAAACAGCAATACAGGGAGAACCATTCCATAAGTTGGAGTGTAATCTAAGGATTTCCCTGGCTTTCTCTTTGACATATGCGGCACAATCTGCTTGCATTACCATGCAAAGCTTTGTTACTGCCCCAACCTTCAACATCTCTACAAGTACATGTTTTGTTGCAGCGTATTTGGAGATTGATTTAAGTATTTGAACAGCTCGATCATCTGTCTCCGGAGAGACTCTTAGGATCCTTTTAGCCACCATGGCTATGCTCCCGGCGTGGCCTAGAAATTGAGCTCTTCCATCGGCACATGAACAGAGATGTGCCAAGAGATTGATGATCAGTTCCGTGACATGCTTTTCGGGTTTCTCCAGCTCAAATTCGATGAGCTCGAAAATCACATTGGCTTCCATCATTTTGGATTTGTTTCTTCCCCAAAGACATGTTTGTATCAAGATATGTAAGGCGGATTTGGTAGCTTGTTGAGAAGTTTTGGATTTCAGTACCCTTAACATTTGTTTGAAGAATTCGGGTTTCAACTTCTCCAACAACCTTGAATTAGTGACTTCAATCACCCTTTTCAAGATTACCATTACATGAGTCCTGACAATAACAGGATTCTCAGTCTCACACAAAAGAATCCATGTCAAACAGTCTATAAAATCGCAATTTTGATTTACAAGAGCCTTGATTTCACTACATGGTGTCCAAATAAGATGTAGAATCCTCAAAGCTTGTTCAAGACAGCTAATTTTACCTTGTCTGTGACATGTGATTAATAACAAAATCACAGCCTTCGGGACACCTGCTTCCTCCAGACATTTCCGGTTCCTCTCGTTGTCCTTGGCAATGACTTCCATTTTCTTCAAAGCGTTCATAAACAAACTAGGGACCCCAAAGTCACGAATGAGTTTAACAACACGGCTCTTGCTGACAGGAGTTTTGGGTGTGGGAATTAAATCCATGCCATTACTTGCATTTGCTGCAGACCATGCCTGAATCAGCCGCCACAGCGTGTGGTTGGGTGTTAAATCAGAATCCGATGGCAAAGCCTGCTTGGTAACGGGGCAGGTCGTGTCCTTTGAAGTCTTCAACCATTGCTCTATGCTTTCCCTGTCGTAAGTGATGCCTGTAACCGCTGTAACAGGGTCTTTCATGATTTGCAGTGATATTGGACAGATGAAATATTGAGGTATTTCT
The DNA here is from genome assembly GCA_025506655.1 of Gossypium rotundifolium. Taxonomy (NCBI): domain Eukaryota; kingdom Viridiplantae; phylum Streptophyta; class Magnoliopsida; order Malvales; family Malvaceae; genus Gossypium; species Gossypium rotundifolium. The sequence continues at coordinate 39,331,104 of CP106728.1, forward strand.
ATTTCATCCATTGATTAGCTCAAATTCTAAGATGCTGAAAATTGCCGAGTGTGCTTAAGAAACACAGAGATGTATACAAAACTGATTAGTCAGGCCAAAATGATATGAAAAAGAGACTTACATATGTACATATTTAATTGCGATGGATTGGAAGACTAAAACATTTAGACAAATAATTTGTAAGCAAAGGAGAATTCCAAGTATTCTTAAATGTGTTCTAATTTATGTACTTGGGTTTAATTAATGTAGCTTGCAACAAAGTTTAGAATTTCAACTCTAATATTTTACTAAAAAGAACAAATGTTTTGTTACACGTATAGTATTTACAACCCCAAAAAACCAAAACTAATGTTTTATCTATATTCAGCTGGTTCTTCTATTTTCTTGTTTTACCAGTCATAGATTCGCGTGTGAGGGCTTCAATGGTCAAAACAAGAGGAACAATACAAATCACATTGGTTAGAAGTTTCTTGGGGCTGGTAATTGACCACCACCAGTTGGCAATGGTTTATTGGTCAGGCTGTATGGTTCACGCCAAGAAAAGGCAATGGTGGTCCTGGCCTGCCCCATAAAGACTCCCAGATGCCGGGTGTATGAGTAGTAAACTATGGATTATTATGCTTTACAAAATTCAATTCAAAGTAGGTAAGATCAGGGCAAAATTTGTAGGCGGCACAACTTGGGGCAATGGGACTTTTGGGGAAAAAGAGAAAATGCCAAACCAAAACCATATATAATAACCTCTTGATAATGTAATTAGATAACGAAAAAAAAGGTAATTAGGTCATATATCATTTTATTAAAAAATTAAAAGAATATAAATATAAATAATTTTTTAAATGGAATAATGTTATTTCATTCATTTATATAAACATATATTATTAATACATAAAATAAGTAAGGATACTCTTTAAGTATTAGACTCCCATAACATCATTAGTGACCTTTTTTCCACACACCAAGGAGGGCCTATCAAAGATTTGCAGTGTGATACTCTTGGTTTTTGAACATTATAAGAATCTTGATCTGTTCTCTGTCTAATTCGATGATCAGACAAATGGTTAGACATGTGTTCAAACATTCAAACAATAGCTACTCAAACAGATGTTTGAACACAAGTTCGAACACAAGTTCGAACACAACACAAGTATTAATTAAATAAGAGGAGGGAGAAATAAATACAAGCGATTTGTTAATGCAATCCAAATTTACAAACCTACTCTACGGAGCCTCGCTTATTGAATGATTCTTATTCAACAATGTTTCGGATCATGTATTGGTTAAAGCCTAATCTACCATTATATAAAAAAGTAATTGCAGCCCCAATAATAAACTCAATTATTACAAATCACTCAACCCAAATGACCTTAAAATACAAGTAGTAAAACTATCCAATAAGAAACTTAACACAAGAGTGCAAAAATACCAAGTAAATGATACACAAATAGCTCGCCAAAAGCACTAAAAAAAGGCACTCCCATATGTGCAGCACAATAACCGCCAAATTGCTTGCCAAAAGCTATAACTTCGCCAAGTAGTTTTGACAACATAAAACCCTTAATTATAATTTAAATATATTTTTCCAATAATTATTGCAAAATAAATTCTTATCAACCAAGTAAAAATAATAGATAAATCACCAAATAAATAACTTAAAGAATAAGTGTAAGTCTTATGGGATAAGATCTCATAGTCCCTTCAATCATCCAAATTTGACCACTATTGTTTGGGATGAAATAGAACACATTAAGGGACTCATTTGCTTATGGAAAAAACACTTGTGAAGGCCCAAGTAAAAAAGCCAACATTTCACATAAGTTTTCCCAAGGTCTTGCCTAAACAGTTGCTTAAACAATTGTTTAAACATGCAGTGTTCAAACAAGTGCTTGAAAAAGAGTCAATTTCGTCATGGACAATCTTGGTCTTAACAATCTTCCTTTTTGGCTTTTTGAAAAAACATAAACAAATGATTAGAACTCCCCCTATATTATCATGCCATATAAACATATGAGATACCAAAAACAAATCAACATAACTCAAAACAAATGACGCCCAATACACCAACATTGCTCATACAAGAGCACAAATTTACTTTCCTCCTGTCGAAACTATTTTTAAAATTTGAAAAATGGGGTTAACTTTAAAAAGCAAATGTGAGTCGCCACCAATCCTTTTTTTACTTAGGTGTGATTGAATCACCTTGTAAAAACATTTTATTTTAAAACATTTGATTTTGGTCCACGGAAAACAAGAAAACGGGTTCGAGTCGATTACGTATGAGGAAGGGTTAGCACCCTCATAACGCCCAAAAATTGGTACTTAATCGATAAAATCATGTCCTAATGTTTAAAAAAAAAACTTAAAAAAAACTTGAACAATTTGAGTTAAAATTTAAGATTTCTATTCATTCCGAGAGAATATAAACATCATATCCAGCATGTTAGGACACGATATTTTTAAACCCTCGTAACTAAAATCATCTCATGATTTACAAAATTCTATCAAAAGGATATTTGGCTATTTAGCCAAACGGAAAATCGAAACCCAGCACGTTAGGGCACTATTTCCCGAATTTTCTAAGTATAAAACATTGCCTTATTTAAAAAAAAAAAACCTTTAGATAAAATATAGTAATTTTTCAAAAATGCATTTTATTCTAAACAATAATCCATATAAAAATATTGTATTAATACATCCTCAACATAAGTACCAAAAATTATCATTACATATTAACATTTCACATTAATATAGGCAATATAAAATGCAACTAACAACAATAATTATACTAAAGCGATCGTAAATAAATGAAAAGTATGGACAAATATAATAAACAATAAATAATAAAATAATAATAATAAACTACAAAATAAAGATGAATACTTTTCATGCAAGATTAACATTTTCATACAAGGACATATACCAAATAATAAATAAATGTTGCAAAACAAAGAAAAACATAATATGTATATTTTGAAATAATAAATAAAATAAATTTTAAAACAAATAAATGATTTATAACATATTTATAATAATCTAATAAAAACTATATATTTTAAAATAAGTAATATGTTATAAATAAATTTTATATAAAATAATATTCAATAATACAAAATTTTGTATAACATATAGCTAACATGCACATTATAAAATAATACATATAATATAAATAATATTATACCAAATAAAATAATATATAGTAGCAATTATATATAGAGATAATATACAAAATATATACAAATTAATACTATTTATAGATTTATATAAAATAATAATAAAATATAAAATCTTAATAAAATAATTCAATATAATATTAGAATATTAGAATAATTTAAAAATAAAATAAAATAAAAAGGTCCTAAGAATAAATAAGAAATAAGGATTAAATAATAAAAATAAATATAAAAGGACTAAATTAAAATGCGCTTCATACCGCAAGGGTTATTATGATAATTTTGCCAATTTTTCAAAACGACGTTGTTCAGATTTTAGCCTTTTAAGGAGTCCGAGGATTAAAATGGAACAGAATATAAGTTTTAGGGTTAAATTGTAAATACAGAAAAATGCTATTGGACATAATTGTAAATTTTAAAAAATACGAAAGGCCCTATGAAGCAATTAAACCATTTAATAAAAATGCGCGGATCTTCCTCTGGATATAGGGTCAACGCGCAGATCTTTATTTAAAACGATGTCGTTTTAATCATTACATGACCATACCAAAACGACGTCGTTTCTTTGGTGTATATAAATCAATGTTCAGAGAAAAAAAATTCATTTGGTCTCGGTTTTAAAAAACTCTAGAAAATGCTTTCAACCCTTTTCGCCTCTATTTCGAGTTCGATCACGGCCCCGATCCATACACCCTACGCGCCTCATGCGCCACCACGGACGGTGGCTGGAGGCCAAAACATCAATTTTTCAGCGCCGTCGGAAGGTAAACTAGTACCCCTCTTATTATTCATACTATTTTTTTAAAGAAAAATATGTTTGAATCAAAAATGACATGAATAGAAATAAGAAATCACCTTTGTAAAAACCTTTGTATTGTATTCTCTGTTTTTTTTTTTTTTGAATCTGTTCGTGTATCTTTTGTGTATTTTGTATTCTTCGTGTGTGTTTTTGTTTACATGTATTTGTAAGGCTTTTATAGCTTTCGACACAAAAAAATAAAAAGGAAATAAAAAACTGTTCCATGTTTGCTGCGTTTTGTTTCCTTTCTTTTGCAGGTGGACGAAGATCTCGCGACGGAGATGAGGCGCTTAATCATGCGCATTTAATTGGTGGCGCTTGTTGAAGGGTCATTGGAGTATTACAAAGACAATCGATATTTAGGTATTGGGCCTATCAACGATATTTCCAAAAGTCACAATTTTATAAAATTATTACTTCAAATTTAATCGATCAATCTTCGAGGTTAGTAGTATTTTATTAAATATCTCAAGTCAAACTTGATTTTCTTGATTTTAACAAATCAACATCTATTTTTGTACGAATAAAAAGGATCTAACATGTTTTTTTTAATCTCATTTGACATGTTTTCTTTATATGTTATCGAAAAACTTTTTAGTGTGACACACCGAATTCGGGCCTAACTTCTGGTAGCTTGTCCACAAATTGATATATGGCTTAATGCCCAATTTGATATATGGCTTAATGCCCGCTTGGTGTGTTAGCGGGTGGGTGACTAAAGCTCCCCACAGTGTGTTGGTTGGTTCGGAGGTGTGTAGCGGATGGAAAACTAGGTTTGGTTTGGGAATTGCATATCACATGCATATTATATACATGTTATTATGTTATAATTGTAAATGGGCTTTGGCCCAATAAATGCTTAATTGGATTTTTGGCCCAGTGGACAATGGTAAGTGGGTTACACACTGAGTTCTTGTAACTCACCCCCTTTCTTTCTTAACCCTTGTAGGTAATGCTCAGTGACGAGGACTTGGGGCCATGGATGACTTGGTGTAGGCCATACTTCAGAAATGGTTTTATTTGGACTTTAGTTTCTTACTTTGTTTACTTTATTACTGTAACATCCTGAAAAGGGCCTATGCATTTTCAGTTCAATTGTATGAAATGACAAGTTTAAGCACTAAGAATAAATTTTGATATTTTTGGAAACACGAAATGCATGAAAATGGAAACTGAAACATTTTGGAAACACGAACATTTTGGAAACTGAACATTTTGGAAACTTGAACATTTTGGAAACCCGAACATTTTGGAAACTTGAAGATGTAAGAAAAATGGCAAGTTACTGAGCCGATCGAAAATTTTAGGAAACTTAGAAATAAAGCGAAATGTCAAATTTTAAAGTCCAAAATAGGAAATAAGGGCAAGAGGGCCTTAAAAGTAAAAGTTGGTGAAATTTGACACACAATCGGGCTTGGAAAAGTGGCTCAAGGTGTCACTTAAGGCTTATGGAAATGGCGCCATGCGTAAGAGAGATGGGCTGAGTTCGAGTCACTTGGGAAGCAAATAATGAAGGCTTTATTTTGCTTCCAAGGCTAAGGGTGGACGGCACCTATTTGCTAAAAAGGAAGAGTTTTATTTCTATTAAAACTTGACAAATTAAAGTGATAAATAAGGGATTTTAATTAAAGAGATAAAGGGTGGATTAAACACTTTTAATTTAATAAGGTGATAATTAAAGGATAATATTATCACTTGTGGGGAGTAGTGGCCAAGTCAAGGACTCTTGGCATAGCAATTTCAGTTAAAAGAGGAGAATTAAGGCTATTCTCTCATCTTTCCTAAGTGTGTGCCAAATTCTCATAGCTCTCTCCCCTCTCTCGCGAATTTTCTTTGAACAAAAACCATCCTCTTTTCTTCTATTTTCGCTCTGCTTCTCTTGTCAAAGTCAATCTTGGTTGATTCTAAGCAAAGGAGCAATCAACTACAACATCAAAAGAGTAAGATCTGTGGTCAATCAAATTCTATTCCTTTTCTTTTTACAAAATCAAGATACTAATCCCTATTATTGTTCATGGCCGAATCTACAAGGGGTCTCTCAGGTTTCCACAATAACCGAATATAAGGATCAAGGAACTAAGGTAAGAACAATTAATTCTTGTTCTTCTAATTCATTTAATCAAGATCTAAGGAAATAACCTCTTTTATCTCTCTTGGCCGAATATCAAAGGAAGAGTTTTGGGATTTCAGATTTAAGGAATTTAAGGGATTTCGACAGGCATATTAAGGAATCCTCTTCAGATTTGGAAATTGTTTGGTAAGTGACATTCGGCCAAGGTTTGATCTTGATATTCGGAATTATTTTCCATTTATTCAAAAGTTAGAAACTGACATAATTACCTGATCCAGTGGCTAGCCGATTTAAGGAAGGAATATTATCAAATTTCGGCATTTGATTTACCATCTTTTAATTTGGCAGCAAGGTAAGTAATACAAATCCTACTTGGATTTGGTTTTTAAGCCAAATAGGTTATTAATATATTTAATGGTTGGCCGAATATAGGATCTAAAGTTAGATCGGGATTTTCGAGATCTCAAGGAACCTATTAAGCAAATTAGGTGTGTACACACACTAACTTTCTATATTTCATATGGCAATTATTTTTACTATATGATTATAAGTAAGAATATGAATATGGCTAAGTACCCTAATGTGGTACAAAAGTACTGTGCACGCTTCCTACTCGATAGGATTATGAAATATGTTATTTTATAACATGTGAATATATGTATATGAATATGAAATTAAGTATGTTATGCATGATATATACCTATTTTGGGGCATTCGGATTTATGTGAAAAGGGAAGAAGGTGTTGACTTGGTCTCACTAACGTTATATGGTGACTACGGTCACATAATTTTGAATATGGTAACTCCTTACATTATCTCAATTTGGTAACTTCGGTTACACTATTTGAATATGGTGTCTAATGACACAAATTATATGGGATATGAGCACGTCATTGCAAATGATCGCCTTCGATGGTGTGTAGCGGATGGAGGGTTGACTTAGTAGTCCCACTTGTGTGGTGGCAGTACGGTGGGTGTGTAGCGGATGGACAAATAGGCTTGGGTTGGGTTGCATCATAATTTATTTTATAATATGAATTGGATATGAACATGTATGCCTGATTTGTTGAATGTTAGTATTGTGTGCACATTGAGTCTGTTGACTCACCTCGTTGTAACACCCCAAACCCGGTCAATACGCCACGCAATCGAATCTGTATGTCACTAAGGAAAATAATTTTGAAAGAATCAATTAACAATTAAATTTTGTGAAAAACTCTTTGTAATTCTTTATTTGTCGAAAATAAGTTAAAATTGAAATTTACTTCAAATTACATAAAACTTTAAAACTTAGTTGATAAATCATATGATAGAAAACATTTATATCTTTTTAATAAAATTGAAATATCATTTTGGAAAATCCGTTTGCAATTGAGTATAGAAACTTGAATTTTGGAAATCACTTAACTGTTGAAAACATTTAACTTGTAATTTTACTATTGAACTATTCATGTTACCCGATGGTAAGATTTTTAAAACCATTGCGAGTTTTTAGTTTAGAAAACTTTGGGCTCAATTATTAAATTAACCAAGTAATTTAAAAGCCATATTTTAAACATATTCAAAACATAAAATAATCCAAAACATAATTAAACAGCCTTATTACAAATCCATAAAAATATGAAAACCAAATTCAAATAAAGTACCCAATTGGAAATTCATGTAAAACCAAATTTTATTGCATGGCCTCCTCGAGTTCATCCGACTCCTCATCCGCAAACTCACGAATCACCTGAAAAGATAAGGGAGAAGGTGAGTCACCAAGACTTAGTGCATATTCCTCTCCGGTAAATACCACATACTTACACAAATTATAACAAAGCAACATATATGTATAATGCACCCAACCTAGCCATCCATAACTCCTTTTCTACCCCGTGTGGTACCAAACCACCGGTGGTGCCAAACCAATCGTGACCGGTCACGATATAAATGTGATACCAAATCACCGTGACCAAAGTCACGAATAATCCATCTGTGGGGCCAACCCACGTGTGATACCAAATCACCGCGGCGATCCCATATCTCAAAAGTGGGGCCAACCCACGTGGTGTTAACCACGTGGACGAGTCGCTATGAGGTGCCAAACCTCTAGTGTCCGAAGACACGAATGTGATACCAAATCACCGGTGGTGACAAACCACCGGTGGTGCTAAACCACCGGTGACCAAGTCACAAATCATCAAGTTGTGGGGCCAACCCACGGTGATACCAAATCACCGGCGCGATTTATCCCATATCTCAAAAGTGGGGCCAACCCACGGTGGTATTAACCACGTGGATGAGTCGCCATGAGGTGCCAAACCTTTGGTGTCCAAGACACGAATGTGATACCAAATCACCGGTGACCAAGTCACGATATCAATCTTCCCTCCTCTCATCATACCCGTGCAATATGGCATAATAATTGTGTATGCAGATGTCATGTATGCTAGACATATATCAAATATAAGTATAACATGAATTACCATCATAATCGATAGACATAAAACAACATAATCATGCTAATCAACCTCTGAGGGTATAACCGTAATTTTACCTACCAAGGGTATTTTCGTAATTTATCCACCAAGGGTATTTTCGAATTTATCCACCAAGGGTATTTTCGTAATTTACCCACCAAGGGTATTTTCGTAATTTACCCACCTAGGTATTTTGTAATTTACCTACCTAGGTATTTTGTAATTTACCCACCAAGGGTATTTTCGTAATTAACCCACCAAGGGTATTTTCGTAATTTACCCACCAAGGGTATTTTCGTAACTTACCCACCAAGGGTATTTTCGTAATTTACCCACCAAGGGTATTTTTGTAATCTACCCACCAAGGGTATTTTTGTAATTTACCCACCAAAGGTATTTTCGTAATTTACCCACTAAAGGTATTTTTGTAATTTACCCACTAAGGGTATTTTCGTAATTTTGTACATGGAATGGCCTTTCTAAAGGTGCAGTGTCGCCTTGAGCGACTCAACTACCATTTTCGGTCTTTACCGGACTGTTGGGCCTAAAACTCGATTTTGACCCATTCGGGCCCACACGCCGTGTGGCCCACCTAACACAAATCTATCCACGATATAAGTTCCACCTAGTCTAGTTCACTATATACTATATCATCATACAATTTATTCCAATTGGGCCTCACGGGCCCATTGGGCCCACTTCACCCATCGTAGCCCAAGCAAATTTCAACCCACAAGAATACTCATCGATGGCCTCAACTATCGCGTTGAAGCCCCACACGCGCTTTCACGCGCGCTGTAGGTTACTATTGCCGTGGACTGCACTTCTAGATTTACCGCTCTACAACTAGAGTAGAGAGTTACACACCGACAGACTCGGTGCTAAATCACTGCGACTACTCCTGTGCTCAATGCCCACCAAGGTATGTTAACCCTTCTCCGGCATGCTCTTTATATAGCTAGCTCTTCACCTTCATTCCTTGTATCTTTCCGATGGGATCCTTCACAAGAGAGTTTAAATTCAACTCAAACTCTTACCGTCCTCCATAAAATAAATACTCCTCGCTTCTCATGAGATTCAACCTGTGCTCCCTTATAACATAATCCACGCTAGCCACTTTACCAACTAGCTCCTTGTGCCTCAAACCATGCGCAATTAAATATAACCCTATGGCCAAAGTCTAAATTCATTTAATAAAAATAATCAAAAGGAATGCAAACGCTACAACTAGAACCTTGACTCCTTCCTTCCTTGTGGCGCCACTTTGCCACTACACCACACACACCACTTGTGTCATTTTCTCCACATTTTATTCTTAAGGCCTACCCGCCAACCTCCAAGGTTTTTTTTTCACCTAAAACCAAAATTTTCCCAAAGCTAATATTTGATCCCGTGACTTCATGAAGCCCCTAACATTTCAAAATCACTTATCTAAAAGGTCCAACTTGCACTTAAGCCGATCTCCTATTCTCCAAAAAATTTTAAACGCTACTACGCCTAAGGCCCATTGGGCTCAATCCTACTAGGCCTAATTTCAGGATGTTACAAATCTAACCTCCTTAAAGAAATTTCGTCCTCGAAATTTCCAACTAACTAACAAATACACGTCCTAACCTACCACACTACGCTCACGTCAAGCACTCGATCTAATAACACTAATAAACCAAATCTAAAACTTCTTTCTCATAACTAGATAACTAAACACAAAAGCAAATCGATATTTATACATACAATTTCTATATCCAAACCAAAGACACACAAAATAAATACCAAAAATACAGTCATAACATTGTCTTAACAAACATAAAATAAGGGAACTTACTTGATTTGGATGCCGAGACTCAAGGTGCCATACTTCCAAACAACATGTATTTTCAAACAAACTTTTTTGAACCCCATAACCCACAAATGAAGTTTTTGAAACCTAGGCTCGATACCAATTTGTAACACCCCAAACCCGGTCCAATACGCCACCAATAATCTGGTATGTCACTAAGGAAAATAATTTTTGAAAGAATCAATTAACAATTAAATTTTGTGAAAAACTCTTTGTAATTCTTTATTTGTCGAAAATAAGTTAAAATTGAAATTTACTTCAAATTACATAAAACTTTAAAACTTAGTTGATAAATCATATGATAGAAAACATTTATATCTTTTAATAAAATTCAAATATCATTTTGGAAAATCCATTTGCAATTGAGTATAGAAACTTGAATTTTGGAAATCACTTAACTGTTGAAAACATTTAACTTGTAATTTTACTATTGAACTATTCATGTTACCCGATGGTAAGATTTTTAAAACCATTATGAAGTTTTAGTTTAGAAAACTTTGGGCTCAATTATTAAATTAACCAAGTAATTTAAAAGCCATATTTTAAACATATTCAAAACATAAAATAATCCAAAACATAATTAAACAGCCTTATTACAAATCCATAAAAATATGAAAACCAAATTCAAATAAAGTACCCAATTGGAAATTCATGTAAAACCAAATTTTATTGCATGGCCTCCTCGAGTTCATCCGGCTCCTCATCCGCAAACTCACGAATCACCTGAAAAGATAAGGGAGAAGGTGAGTCACCAAGACTTAGTGCATATTCCCTCTCCCGGGTAAATACCACATACTTACACAAATTATAACAAAGCAACATATATGTATAATGCACCCAACCTAGCCATCCATAACTCCTTTTCTACCCCGTGGTACCAAACCAATGGTGGTGCTAAACCACCGTGACCAAGTCACGATATAAATGTGAAACTAAATCACGGTGACCAAAGTCACGAATAATCCATCTGTGGGGCCAACCCACGTGATACCAAATCACCGGCGACGATCCCATATCTCAAAAGTGGGGCCAACCCACGGTGGTGTTAACCACGGGGACGAGTCGCTATGAGGTGCCAAACCTCCGTGTCCGAAGACACGAATGTGATACCAAATCACCGGTGGTGCCAAACCACCGGTGGTGCTAAACCACCGGTGACCAAGTCACGAATCATCAAGTTGTGGGGCCAACCCGTGGTGATACCAAATCACCGGCGACGATCCCATATCTCAAAAGTGGGGCCAACCCACGGTGGTATTAACCATGTGGACGAGTCGCTATGAGGTGCCAAACCTCCGTGTCCAAGACACGAATGTGATACTAAATCACCGGTGACCAAGTCACGATATCAATCTTCCCTCCTCTCATCATACCCGCAATATGACATAATAATTGTGTATGCAGATGTCATGTATGCTAGACATATATCAAATATAAGTATAACATGAATTACCATCATAATCGATAGACATAAAACAACATAATCATGCTAATCAACCTCTAAGGGTATAACCGTAATTTTACCTACCAAGGGTATTTTCGTAATTTATCCACCAAGGGTATTTTCGTAATTTACCCACCAAGGGTATTTTCAGAATTTACCCACCAAGGGTATTTTGTAATTTACCAACCAAGGGTATTTTGTAATTTACCCACCTAGGGTATTTTTGTAATTTACCCACCAAGGGTATTTTCGTAATTTACCCACCAAGGGTATTTTCGTAATTTACCCACCAAAGGTATTTTTGTAACTTACCCACCAAGGGTATTTTCATAATTTACCCACCAAGGGTATTTTCGTAATCTACCCACCAAGGGTATTTTTGTAATTTACCCACCAAAGGTATTTTCGTAATTTACCCACTAAGGGTATTTTCGTAATTTGCCCACCAAGGGTATTTTCGTAATTTTGTACATGGAATGGCCTTTCTAAAGGTGCGATTAAAACGCGACTCAACTACCATTTTCTGCCTTTACTGGACTGTTGGGCCTAAAACTCGATTTTGACCCATTCGAGCCCACACGCCGTGTGGCCCACCTAACACAAATCTATCCACGATATAAGTTCCACCTAGTCTAGTTCACTATATACTATATATCATCATACAATTTATTCCAATTGGGCCTACGGCCCATTGGGCCCACTTCTACCATCGCATTGGCAAATTTCAACCTACAAGAATACTATTGATGGCCTCAACTATCGCGTTGAAGCCCCACACGTGCGCTCGCAAGCTCGTGTGGCTACTATTGCCGTGATCGGCACTTCGGCATTTGCCGCTCTACAACTAGAGTAGAGAGAGTTACACACCTGATAGGACTTTGGTGCTAAACCGCGCTGCGACCACTCCTGTGCCCAACGCCCACCAAGGTATGTTAACCCTTCTCCTGGCATGCTCTTTATATAGCTAGCTCTTCACCTTCATTCCTTGTATCTTTCCGATGTGGGATCCTTCACAAGAGAGTTTAAATTCAATGAAACTCTTACCGTCCACTCATAAAATAAATACTCCTTGCTTCTCATGAGATTCAACCTGTGCTCCCTTATAACATAATCCACGCGCTAGCCACTTTACCAACTAGCTCCTTGTGCCTCAAACCATGCGCAATTAAATATAACCCTATGGCCAAGGTCTAAATTCATTTAATAAAATAATCAAAAGGAATGCAAACGCTACAATTAGAACCTTGACCTCCTTCCTTCCTTGTATGCCACTTTGCCACTACACCACACACACCACTTGTGTCATTTTCTCCACATTTTATTCTTAAGGCCTACCCGCCAACCTCCAAGGTTTTTTTCACCTAAAACCAAAATTTTCCCAAAGCTAATATTTGATCCCGGGACTTCATGAAGCCCCCAACCTTTCAAAATCACTTATCTAAAAGGTCCAACTTGCACTTAAGCCGATCTCCTATTCCCCAAAAAATTTTAAACGCTACTACGCCTAAGGCCCATTGGGCTCAATCCTACTAGGCCTAATTTCGGATGTTACACCTGCTAGGGAAATATTTTGGTGATGAACAAAGGACGGACCGGACGGTGAGACCTCGAGGTGGCCATGTTCCATTTGAAGATTTTATTCGATTTGGACTTTGTTATTTGTTTTGGGTTTTACTTGATGTAATAAGGCGATAAGGCCCAAGTGGATTTTTCTTATTCCTTTACTTTAAATTGTTATGTTACTTAACTATTATGCCTAAAAGTTAAATGTTATTTTCTTTAAAACCCTAAAAATTATTTTGTCACCTTAATAAAAATTGGATTTACAAGATTAATTAAATGGGTTTCCAATCTAAGCCCAATCCACAACAACATTTTCTAAAAAGTTTACAAATTTTCTCTAAGTAACGAAATTCTTTGAAACTGGTTTACTTTAGGAACATACCAGATCCGGTTCAGGCTCGTGGGTCGGGTGTGGGGTGTTTCAATTACTTTACTATTTTGGGTTATGTGTTGTAATAAGGCCTCTGGATTATTTTATTTTGCTTTATGTTTGACATGTTTATATTTCACTCAAATTATTTTAAATAGGATTTTCTACAATCATAATAAAGGTTTTCCAAAATCGATTAATAAATGAATTTCAAAATAAACTTTTACAAATATTTTAATATTTAAAATTTCTCTCGAACTATCAACGATATTTCCAAAAGTCACAGCTTTATAAAGTTATTACTTCAAATTTAATCGATAAATCTTCGAGGTTAGTAGTATTTTATTAAATATCTCAAGTCAAACTTGATTTTCTTGATTTTAACAAATCAACATCTATTTTTGTATAAATAAAAAGGATCTAACATGTTTTTTTTAATCTCATTTGACATGTTTTCTTTATACGTTATCGAAAAACTTTTTAATGTGACACACCGGATTCGGGCTAATTTCTAGGCCAAGTTTGGGGTGTTACATTTTATGGTATTAGAGCCCAGTTGCAAAACTCGACCGTGGTTGGGGTTCAAAAGCGTTTTGCAAAGCTGTTTAGAATTTTGATTTTTAAATATATGTTCTAAAGGAAGTATGGCACCACGAGTATCCGGCACCAAATCAAGTAAGTATTTGTTTTCATTTTATAATTTTTGTGTTACGAAAATTCTACAAAGTAGAATACTTTAGAACTGTTAGCTTTAGGATTTTAAACTATAGAGACTGAGACTCTAGGATGTAGATTTGACTCTCGAAAACAACTTTTCTACCCATACTCCATAAAACATCGTTTAATAAACATCGAGTAGCATAATGATTCATAAAACTCTTAATTAGATTATATCGACTTAGTGAACAAGAGCGCTAGAAGACGCGGACGCGGTAGACGTGGACGTGTAGAGGCCGAGGTGTTAGAACTAGATCTTCGACACCAAGGCATGTGCCCAAAAGGGAGGTGCAGACATCGTTAGTGGCTAAGACGGGATCTCATGATCGAGTTGGGGTTGATGAGCTGACTCAGATAGTGAAGAAGGTATTGAAGGAGGTTAAGGAAATCAGTGAAGCACTTCGAGTTGGGTTTGTGGATTGTAAAAAGAAAGGAGATCGTGGTTCTTTTGGATCGCAGTCTCGTTCCGTAAAGCGTGTCAAGGCACGTCCAAACTTTCAGGCTTGCGATCATTGCAGAAGGCGTCATCCGGAGGAATGCTAGAGGAGGTCAGGAGCATGCTTGAGATGCGGGTCTAAGGAGCATAAGGCTCAGGATTGTTACATCACCATCAAGTCAGGTATGTTTTGGTTGGATGTGATGATTGAATGTAGAAAATTCAAAGTATAAATGGTAGACAACTGTTTGCTTTTGTGGTTAGATGTTTGGTTGTGTGAAAGAGGATTCAAGATTTTGTTAAAAGTACATTGTGGTTTTAAGATCAGAGTGCGCAGCGAAAGCATAGTGGTGTGATTTGAGCGATACGTTTAGTAGTTGATTGGAAATTTCGAGGATGAAATTTCTTTAAGGAGGGTAGAATTGTAACATCCCGAAATTGGGCTTAGTAGGATTGGGCCCAATGGGCCTTGGGCGTAGGAATGTTTAAAATTTTGAGAACAAGAGAATGACATTATTGCAAATTGGACTTGTTAGTTAAGTGAATTTGGAGTTTACGGGGTTTCTATGAAGTCTCGGGTTAATTGGGCCTTAGGAAAAATTTGGTATTTTAGCACTTTAAGGAGAGATGGTAAGTAGCTTCAAGGCTTATAAAAATAAATGAATAAATGATTAGCATAATTGAGCATATGGTAAAGAGGTTATGGCATTAAGTGAAGGACTTTGAGGGAAGAGGTTCAAATCCCATAGTGTGCAAATTTTGACTATTATTTTTGCACTCTTTCCCTAAGTGTCGGCCAAGAATATAATTATGGCAAGGTGGACTTTTATTTTTATGGCAAGATAGCTAAAGAGAATAGGAAAGAATGAAGGTGAGGAAAGAAATCATGAAAAAGGGAAAGTAAGGGAACAAGTGGCATTTTCAAGGAAGATGTTATGGAAAGTAGGGTGGCAAAATGTTGACCCTTTTGGCTATGTATGTGGACGGTTTTGGGTGTAAGAGGGTAGCGAATTTTTGTTAGTGTTTTGGTAGAAACTTTGGTGCTTGGTTGGTCAAATTCCTCCTTGCATTTTTATGCCTTTTCTCTCAAAATTCTTTTCATCTTTGCCAAACTTCAAGCCATTAGTGAGCATTTCTTTTCTTCAATTCTTTCTTGTTGCCGTAGGTACCAAACCATTGTGACCAAACTATTTTCATTCATCTTCTCTTGAAAACTGAAATTTGATAAGCACCCCTTCTCAACCTTTCTTTTCTTTTCACGAAATTCTCCAAGTCTACTATCTTTTTCCTCTAATCCATACCCTCATAACTGAAATTATTCTTGTTCATTTTCTTCCATAGCCGAAACTCACAATCCACAATCACTCCTTCATAAATTCTTTCTCATTTGAGATGAAATTCCTTCTTCGATTACATCGTGCTTTAAGTGGGAGATCGTGTATTGCTCTAGCCGAAGTCAAACGGTGGTAATTGGATCCAATATCGATAAGGTAAGGGGGTTCATTTTGGATTTTTCGTTATATCTCTATTCGGCTATATTGCAAATCGGATTGAAGTTTTGACTAATCGACTATAGGTTTTAGGGACAAATCACTCGATATATTTCTACCTTCGGATATAGTGGTAAGTGATTCAAGTGTAAGTGATATGAAATCTTTTGGAAATCCGAGGCTAACTTTTTGTTGGTATTGTTCTAGTTAACGACGAGTGGTTCGTTAGGAAATCGAAATCAAGGTGTGTAACCCCGTACCTCCCGAAAACATGTTTGAAATGGTGTGTAATCTCACATATCTCTGAAATTTTGTGTGATACGTTCTGTGATTTGGTCGAAATACCAAAGAAAATCGGAAATCGGCATTCGGGATCACTCGGGGGCGCGTAGGTTCATAGTGGTAACCATGTTTTTGTAATAAAACAGTTTTGGTCAGTGGCAATGACATGATTTCGAAAAATCATGAAAAATAGTAGAAAGGGAATTAATAAGTGAATAACAAATAAAATCAAATTTTACTGTGTCTATTTTGATAAGGAAGAAACGGAGAAGGAAAATGAATTTTATATTCTGAGATATGTTAATTTTAGTGAGACTGGTTCTGAATGATTTCGTGGTTCTCTGATCTGTCTTTGTAAAATTAGATAAAATTGTAAAAAGTGATTTATGAGTTATAATTGATATGTATGGATTCCTTAGTGAGTCTATTTTCAATAGAGACAAGTGGAAGCAGCATATGAAAACCGTACAGTGAGATATTTGAATTTTAGGTAAGAGAGGTCAGAATCGTTGGACAGTGAAACAAGAGAAAATTTAAGGAATAAACTGCACTAAATGGTTAAGCCAAAAATTCTGGAAAAATTGTAGTAAGGAGATATATGAGTCTAGTTTCAAGAAAAATTTACGGATTTAGATTTCGAGATTCCTCACTCGAGTTATGGTCAATTTAGTCAATATGACGCAGATGGACAGTTTCAAACTTTTATGCCCCAAATTAGTAGTTAAGCCTTGGTTACAAAATTACCATAATACCTGTAACATCCTAAATTTTTAAGCCTATGCGTTTAATGGGTGAATATGTGGAATGAGTTAATTTAAGTGTTAGGGGTCCAAATTGGGCTAGGCTTAGGCAGAGGCCTTGATTAAAATTATCTGTTTGGGCATTATAGGGTTTAAAATGTAGTATCTATGTTTAAAATACCAAAGTGGGCTTGTGGCCCAATCTTAGGAGGTGACGCCACACACAAGGAGTAAGGGGCCCAAATTTAAGTTTCATGGAGCCCAATTCTTTTAATTTAAGTTAGCTAAATTTTGGGCATTAGGATTAGGTGGAGTGGATGGCAACAAGGCTAAAATTTAGGGGTTTTAAGTTTTAAAATATGTGGATAATAAGCAGATAAAGGCTATTATTTAAGAATTTATTTTATGTGGATAATAAGCAGATAAAGGCTAAGATCTAGGGATTTTTATGATTAAAATATGTGGATAATATGCTGATAAAGGAGGGAGGAGTTAGAGATAACTAAGTCTCCTTTAGATGAGCTAGTAGATTAAGATAAAGGAGAAAAGTTAAGAATTTATCTACAAATAGAGTGATGGCCAAGAATCCATCACTGAGAGGAGTAAAGAAACCAGCTACTACATGGCAAAGGGTTGCCGAATTTCCTATAAATAGGGGGGCTAGCTCCTTGTTTCTGACATTAAATCCTCTCCCTTTTATGCCGAAATTCCTTAGCTTCTTTTCTCCAAATTTATTTCTCCAATTTCTCTAAAAGCCGAAAACTCCATTATTCTCTTCTTTCTTCTAAAAGCCAAAAACTCCATTATTCTCTTCTTTCTCCTAAAAGCCAAAACTCCATTATTCTCTTCTTTCTTCTAAAAGTCGAAAACTCCATTATTCTCTTCCTTCTCTAAAAGCCAAAATCTCTATAGTTTTTATTTTATTCATCCTATTTGAGAAATTGTTCTATACTTCCTGCATTTAAATCCTCCATTGACATTGTCGAATTCTCTCTAGTACTAGCCGAATCTCCTAAGTTAAGGTAAGAGTAGATTTTTGATTAGTTCTCATAATCTATTCTCGATTTTGAAAAGGCAAAAGCCAAAGCTAATAGTTTAATGGTTTATGATGGGCGGCAAGTCGGGATTTGAAGGAAGCCTAGTCGACTAGATCTAAAAGCCAAATTCATAAGTCTCCAATTTGGGATTTTTAAGGTAAGAAGATTTTCCTAGATTTCTATTAGATTTCATCATTATATACAAGATTTTAACTTTATAAGGAGGATTAACGTTTAAATATTATTATAGTAACTATGATAAGGATTTATGATGGAATTAAATATGGATCGTGCAAAAGAAAGAATCCTAAGTTTAAGAAACGAGCAAGATTCACTGCTCGAGATTGGCCAATTGGTTGTGGACGGATTCAACAACACCTTAGGCAGATAGCGCTTGTGTCGACTAAGGATAGCATCGATATAGAAAGGCTCGTTTTATCGGTAATCGTGTGTAGATTCTTGACACTTAAGCTTTGTTATATTATATGTATGTTATGGACTAAAAGTAGAAAAAGGTGTGTAGATCTCTATCACACTAGTTAATCTGAATTATATGTATGTTATGGGCTAAAAGCCGAAAATGAGGTCAGTATGAATGAATCATATTACCCGTAAAGGGTAGGCAAGGGATGCAGTGCGTAATCATAGAAACTTCTATGTGTATCAAGTATGTAAAAATATGTGATCTGTTTAGATAGTTTAATATTCGATTCTTGCATGTATGCATGGGATAGGATTGATTGATTTACTGAAAGGGGAGCAGTGTCATGAGGCGATCGGTGGCTTTGCCACATAGGTCACATAGTGATCGGTCTTTATGACAAAAGACACGGTATATATTATTCAATGATCGGTGGCTTCGCCACATAGGTCACATAGTGATCGGTCTTTATACATGACAAAGACAAATTGTCGATATGGTGTGTAGCGGATGGAGGTTGATTGTAGAAATCCCACGGTGTGATGGTTGGTACGGGGTGTGTAGAGGATGGACTCATAGGTTTGGAATGGGCCATGTTGCATATTTTGTTACCCTTGTATACGGGCCAAGGCTTATAATGTGTTTGTGGGCCTCAAGCCTTTTTATGTGTTCTCGGATTTGCACATCGAGTCTTGGTGACTCAACCTTTATTTTTCCAAACATTTCGTGAGCAGAGATCGTGAACATGGGAGCCGAGGCGGACTCGAGGGGCATCAAGTTTTATTTCTACAAATTATTTCGGGATTTCTTTAAGTTTATTTTATTTTATTTGGGATTTTTTAAGGCTCCTAGTTTTTATTCAACTAAGAAGTTTTCAATGTTATGCAACTTATAAATTTTATGTCAAGGTTTATTTATACTTAATAAGACTAATATAAGATTTTATTTTAAAATGTCACTTATTTACTCTAATAATGTCTAATTAACTTATTTACTTCCAAAACCAACAAGGCAATAGTTTTCAATGTACAAGCCGTGACACGCCAGATCCAGTCGAAATGCATGGGCTGGGTTTGGGGTGTTATAATTTGGTATCTTCAAAACTCGGGCTGTGAAATGGGTCTAGAAATATTTTTAGAAATTTTTTTTGGTTCGAGGACATGGCCTTCGAGTCTCTGGCAAGACCGATCCACCCATGTAAGTATTCTAAACTCTTGTTTGTGTTATTTATGTGGGCTTAATGAGCTTTATGGGACGAGACTATCTAGGTTAGAACTTGATGGACTCTAGGCTTAGGCAAACAACTCTTCAATTCCATAAGACTTAACTTCACTAAAACAAAACACATAAACGAGTCACAAGATGAAGGTGTGGCAACAGGCATATACATGTCTAGGAGTAGATCCCGAAGAGCTTGGTATTTAAGCAGTCCAAGTGACTCACCTCCTCTTCACAAGAATCTTACATGGTGCATAGTGACTATTCACTTTAGCCATGACAGGGTGTGGCAATAGGCATACGCATGCCTAGGAGTAGATTCAGGAGAGCTTGGTATTTAAGCGATCCTAGTGACTCACCTCCTCTTCACAGAATCTTACAGTGCGTAGTGACTGCTCACTCTAACTATAAGGACTTGTTCATGGGTTTGAACCCATAATTAAAACCCGAAAGGACCAACCACCTATTTTGCAACCAAAACCCTAAGTTTTGTACACTTCCGAAAAAAATACATTTGATTTGAAAATGTTCGCAACTATGAAGAAAATTACCAAATTACCTTGTTATGCAAAATGACCAAAATAATACGATTTGTAGAATTACCAAATTACCCTTATTTTGTAAAATTTCTAAAATACCCTTGAATTTCAAAATTATCGAAATACCCTAGAATTTCAAAATTTCTGAAATACCCCTGAATTT
The DNA here is from genome assembly GCA_025506655.1 of Gossypium rotundifolium. NCBI lineage: Eukaryota > Viridiplantae > Streptophyta > Magnoliopsida > Malvales > Malvaceae > Gossypium > Gossypium rotundifolium. The sequence continues at coordinate 39,351,863 of CP106728.1, forward strand.
CAAAATTACTGAAATGCCCCCGAATTTTAAAATTATCGAAATACCCTCAGATTTCAAAATTTTTGAAATGCCCCGGATTCCAAAATTACCAAAATACCCTTAGTTTCCAAAATTACCAAAATACCCCCGGGAATGCAAAATTACCAAAATACCTTTATTTTATAAAATCATCAAGGAACCTCATTTCAAAAAAAATTTACGAAAATGCCCTTGTAGGATAAAATTACGAAAATACCCCTGGGTAGTGGAAAACAACAACACTTTTCTGTAATGAACGCGAGTTCATGAATGTTGATGATTGAATGAATGAACTTGAGACTGTAGTGTGTGTATGAATTCGAAAGAACTACTTTTTAGAACTATTAATCATAAGACTGTTCGGGATAAATCGGTGGAAAGAAATAATGATTCATAAAATTTCTAATCGATAAACGCAAATCGGTAGAATGAGTACAAGGGGACGAAGACGCTTCAGAGCACGAATAATGGTGCGTACCTACCATAGTATACTAAGTGTTTATTTTGGCTTTAGAATTAGAGTGCAATGAAAGCATAGTGGTGAGACTCGGGTAGAATGATTATTAGTTAGTTGGAAATTTCGAGGATGAAATTTCTTTAAGGAGGGTAGAACTATAACATCCTAAATTTTTGGGCCTATCGTTTAATGGGTGAATATGTGGAATAAGTTAATTTAAGTGTTAGGGGTCCAAATTGGGCTCGAGCTTAGCGAGAGGCCTTGATTAAAATTATCTGTTTGGGCATTATAGGGTTTAAAAGGTAGTATCTATGTTTAAAATACCAAAGTGGGCTTGTGGCCCAATCTTAGGAGGTGACGCCACACACAAGGAGTAAGGACCCAAATTTAAGTTTCATGGAGCCCAATTCTTTTAATTTAAGTTAGCTAAATTTTGGGCATTAGGATTAGGTGGATTGGATGGCAACAAGGCTAAAATTTAGGGTTTTAAGTTTTAAAATATGTGGATAATAAGCGATAAAGGCTATTATTTAGGAATTTATTTTATGTGGATAATAAGCGATAAAGGCTAAGATATAGGGATTTTTATGATTAAAATATGTGGATAATATCTTGATAAAGGAGGGAGGAGTTAGAGATAATTAAGTCTCTTTTAGATGAGCTAGTAGATTAAGATAAAGGAGAAAAGTTAGAATTTATCTACAAAGAGAGTGATGGCCAAGGATCCATCATTTGAGAGGAGTAAAGAAACCACTACTACATGGCAAAGGGTTGCAATTTCCTATAAATAGGGGCTAGCTCCTTGTTTCGACATTAAATCCTCTCCTTTTGTGCCGAAATTCCTTAGCTTCTTTTCTCCAAATTTCTTTCTCCAATTTCTCTAAAAGTTGAAAACTCCATTATTCTCTTCTTTCTTCTAAAAGCCAAAAACTCCATTATTCTCTTCTTTCTCCTAAAAGCCGAAAACTCCATTATTCTCTTCTTTCTTCTAAAAGCTGAAAACTCCATTATTCTCTTCCTTCTCTAAAAAGCTGAAATCTCTATAGTTTTTATTTTATTCATCCTATTTGAGAAATTGTTCTATACTTTCGGCATTTAAATCCTCCATTGACATTGTCGAATTCTCTCTAGTACTAGCCGAATCTCCTAAGTTAAGGTAAGAGTAGATTTTTAATTAGTTCTCATAATCTATTCCCGATTTTTGAAAAGGCAAAAGCCAAAAGCTATATGATGGGCAGTAAGTCGGGAATTGAAGGAAGCCTAGTCGACTAGATCTAAAAGCTGAAATTCATAAGTCTCCAATTTTTGGATTTTTAAGGTAAGAAGATTTTCCTAGATTTCTATTTGATTTCATCATTATATACAAGATTTTAACTTTATAAGGAGGATTAACAATTAAATATTATTATAGAAACTCTGATAAGGATTTATGATGGAATTAAATATGGATCAGGAAAAAGAAAGAATCTCTAAGTTTAAGAAACGAGCGATGATCTCATTGTTCGAGATTGGCCAATTGGTTGTGGACCAGTTTCTGAACAACACCTTAGGCAGATAGTAGTTGTGTCGACTAAGGATAGCGTCGATATAGAAAGCCTCGTTTTATCGGTAATCAGGTGTGTAGATTCTTGACACATAAGCTTTGTTATATTATATGTATGTTATGGGCTAAAAGCCGGAAAAGGTGTGTAGATCTCTATCACACTAGTTAATCTGAATTATATGTATGTTATGGGCTAAAAGCCGAAAATGAGGTTTGTATGAACAAATCAGATTACCTAGAAAGGGTAGGCAAGGGATGCCAGGTACGTAATCATAGAAACTTCTCTATGTGTATCAAAGTATGTAAAAATATGTGATCTGTTTAGATAGTTTAATGTTTTGATTCTTGCATGTATGCATGGGATGGGATTGATTGATTTACGGAAGGGGAGCAGGTCGCGAGGTGATCGGTGGCTTTGCCACATAGGTCACATAGTGATCGGTCTCTATGATAGGCAGCACAACTGTCGATATATTATTAAGGTCGCACAGCGATCAGTGGCTTCCCACATAGGTCACATAGTGATCGGTCTTTATATGACAAAAGACAAATTGTCAATATGGTGTGTAGCGGATGGAGGGTTGATTGTAGAAATCCCACGGTGTGATGGTTGGTACGGGGGTGTGTAGAGGATGGACTCATAGGTTTGGGATGGGCCATGTTGCATATTTTGTTACCCTTGTATACGGGTCAAGGCTCATAATGTGTTTGTGGGCCTCAAGCCTTTTATGTGTTCTCGGATTTGCACACCGAGTCTTGGTGACTCAACCTTTATTTTTCCCAACATTTCGGATGAGCGAGAGATCGTGAACATGGAAGTCGAGGCGGACTCGAGGGGCCATCAAGTTTTATTTCTACAAATTATTTGGATTTCTTTAAGTTTATTTTATTTTTATTTGGGATTTTTTAAGGCCCTAGTTTTTATTCAACTAAGAAGTTTTCAATGTTATGCAACTTATAAATTTTATGTCAAGGTTTATTTATACTTAATAATACTAATATAAGATTTTATTTTTAAAATGTCACTTATTTACTCTAATAATGTCTAATTAACTTACGACTTCCAAAACCAACAAGGCAAAAGTTTTCAATGTACAAGCCGTGACACGCCAGATCCAGTCGAAATGCATGGGCCGGGTTTGGGGTGTTACAATACCCTTAGAGGGTAAATTATCGAAATACCCTTAGTGGGTAAGATTACCTAATTACCCTTAGTGGGTACGATTGCCAAATTACAAAAATGCCCTTATGGGCTGAATGTGGAAATGCCCTTATTGGGTCGATTTGTAAAGTGTTAATGGGCCGAAATACGAAATTGCTTAATGGGCTGAATTGACATATTACCTTATGGGCCGAATGGACATATTGATTAATGGGCCAATCTGATATATTTTGTTATGTGGGCCAAATTGATATATGATTATATGGGCTGATCTGAAAATATGCAAAATGGGCCAAGATGATATTTGCTTAATGGGCCAACTTTGATAAATTGTTATAATGGGCCATAAAATTTGTAATGAATATCTGAATACATCATTGTGAATTGTTATGCATTATATACATGATTTGCATGGGTTGGGATATTTGACGAAGAGAAGTTCTGGTAGCTTTGCTACAAAATTCTGGTGGCTTGTCCACAAATTGATATATGACTTAATGCCCTTGGTTTGATATATGGCTTAATGCCCGCTTGATATATGGCTTAATGCCCGCATTTGGTGTGTTGGCGGGTTGGGTGACTAAAGCTCCCCACTGAAATTTCTTTTAGTGTGTTGGTGACACAAGGAGTGAGATAATAGCCTTCAAGGACTCTTAGTGTGATAGAGATAAACTTTGTTTTTTTTATTTATTTGAAATGGGTGATAATTTAAAGATAAAAGTTATGACATTAGGGAGCAATGGCCGATTATAGGACTATTTGGAGTAGTATTTTTGGTTTTGAAAGGTGATTAAGGAGTGTATGCCGATTTTTAAGTAAAGGGAATTTTTTTCTTCAAACCATTTGGTGCCTTGCCGAAATTCATCTAAATTGTTCCTCTTTTCTTCTCAATTTGCTTGGTTGAATTCTCTCTAGCCACCTTGCCCAAAATTCTTCAAACCCCTATCACCCTTTTCATTGTTTTCTTCTTGTTCTCTAGCCGAAGCTACTCCACTTTCTTGCCGAAACCCCCTCTCTTCCATTAGATCTACTTTGGCCGAATACCCTCTCTTTCTTTTGAGTTTTCTCATCATCACATCAAGAGCCAAATCTAACTCCATTCGGTTAGCCAAATCTTTTGGTAAGTAGATCTTTTTCATCTTTCTTTCTATTATAGATCTATATGTTAAACCTATTTTTATTCCTTAAAGGTAGCCGAAACCCCTAACATCACCAATTAGTGCCGACTTGTGGTGTTTAAAGGCCGAAATAGTCATCAAGGTAAGGGGCGACAACTTCTTTTAGATTTATGTTATGGCCGAATGGCTTGTAGCTCTCTAATGATGTGATTAAACCATTTGTAGGGAAGGACTTTAGCCGATTGAAGGAAGCTTTCGGGATTTGATTCCCTATGATAAGGTGGTAAGTAATATTCGGCCATAGGATTTGATTATGGATAAGTGTGCAAGCCGATTCTAACAATTACTTTGGTAGGGATCTCGACAAGTCAAGTGACAATTTCAGGATTTCGATAAGTTTGGTAAGTGGTTAGTCATATTCGGCCAAAGGCCATTTTTGGTATCTAAAGTATAACCGATTGTGTGCCATGGATTTAGGGGCTAATCGTCCAAGGCAAACAAAGGCTTCCGAGATTTCGTTTTGCTTTGGTAAGTGATGATAAGATTCGCCTGGGCCATATTTTGGTTATGAGTGCGATTAGTCCTTCGATCATTAGTTTAGCCAATGGCTATTAGATCTAAGAGTTTATGTGTTGGCCGATTGTGGGAAACAACCTCCTGGATTTCGCTAGTATAATTTGGGATTTGCTAGTCTCACGAGTTAACAGTGTAAACTCTACACACTTTATTAGCATAGACTATTTATTATGTTGTCAGATAACCTCTCGTGTTGTAACTTTGCCTTGTGGGCATAAGCTTGGATTCTGGGTAAGTCCCCTATTACGTGATCTATGATGTATGTTTAAGTATGCCATCATATGCTATTGAATGCTATGCTATACATAAATGCATGATATATGGGATTATGATATTTGTTATGTAAGCATGATGATGGTGGGATTGTTGAGAGGAGGGGGATGATCTCTATGGACTGTCACCAGTGGTTTTGACCACAAGATGGGTTGGCCCCATCGCTTAATTGTGACTTTGGTCACCAAAGGGTTTTGACCACACCTTGATATAAATTGTGACTAAGTCCCGGTTTGGTACCACCTGGTTTTGACCACATACCATCGGGTTTTGACCACACGATGGGTTGGCCCCATCACTTGATTTGTGACTCTAGTCACTGGAGTTTTGACCACCGTGGTTTTGACCACATGGGGTAGTTAAAGGAGTACGGATGGTTAGTTTGGGTTGCACGCTTGCATGTTTACTAATGGTTTGTGTATGGGTTGGGGATTTATACACTGAGTCTTGGTGACTCACCCCTTCCCATATTATTTTGCAGATGAGTAGATCGCGAAGATGGAGCCGGAGAGGACTCGAGGCGGCCATGCTTGTTCTTTGGGATTTGGAATTTTATTTGATTCAGTTCAAGTTTATTTATATTCTAAATTTTTAATTTGGGTTGTAATAAGGCCGCTTAGTTTATTATTTTGCATGTTTATATAGTTGTTTTTACTTTACTTATACTATATTACAAATGAAATTATAAAATGTTAAGTGAATCTGTTAAAAGCAACATTTTCAAATTAAGTAACTTTTACGAGTTTTCAAAGATGTTACCATCGGTAGCAAAAATTCACCCGCTAACAATAACTCCGATGACTTTAAAATTTTAAATGACCAAATATTTTCAAAAGGTTTTCAACTCAAAACAATCCTCCCGAGTTTTATCAAACACTGCTTTATAACCTTAATAAGATTTTCAAATTTTCACCGAAAATCAAAATCTTTCAAAACGCTTTTACTCCGTGACATACCAGATCCGGTCAGGCTCATGGGCCGGTTTGGGGCGTTACATTTTTGGTATCAGAGCTCGGTTCAAAACTCGGCTGTGGGGGCCTAGGGCCCAAAATGTTTTTGTAGGCCTTTGTAAATTATTATGAAAACGGTTTCATTCAACAAAGATGGCATCGAGTCTCCAGACCTATCCGCCTGTAAGTATCTCTGATCGTTCTATGAATACTTGATAAGGGTAAAAGGGTAACTTGGGAACGTAGAATAGACCGATAGGTACTTGAACATTAGGACTAATCTACCCCAACTACTTCATAAGACTTAATTGCTTAATTAAAACAAACCTATGTCTAAGTCACGAGTTAGGTGTGGTAACTATGGTGCATGTCTAGGATTGGTATTCGTGAGCTTGGTATTTAAGCAGTCCGTGGACTCACCTCCTCTCCACTCGAATCCTACCCGTGCGTAGCCGGTTCACCCTAACCGAGGACTTAATCATGGGCTAAACCCTAACTAAAACCCGAAAGGAACTAGCTGTATTTTCATAAAAAACCCTAGTTTTAAAACTCTTAAAATTTCTTTTTAATTTGTGAGAACTATTGTTTTACAACATTTTTCAAAAAACCGATTTGTGGAATTACTAAAATACCCTTAGTGGTAAAATTACAAAACGCCCTTGGTTTATAAAATTCCCAAAATACTCATAGTTTTAATCAAAATTTCCATTACATATAAAGTGCCCAAAAACCTTAATTTGCAAAATATCAGAAATATCAGGATTTTGGAAAAATTACTAAATTACCCCTAACCCACAAAATTACCAAAATGACCCTGATTTTTAAAATTTTTGCAACACTATCAACTTGGAAAACAAATTCTCAAAAAGAACCTTCAAAGTTTTGCAACATTTGAAAATACCCCGGAAACATCAAACTTTACAAAGTTACCCTGATTTATTACCAAAATGCCCCTGAGCTTCAAAATCACCAAAATACCCCGAATTTCAAAATTTTTCAAAATACCCCAGAAATTTACAAGTTCCAAAATACTTTTTGTCAAAATCATTCAAGAACTTCTATTTTTAAAAATTTACAAAATACCCAGAGATTAAAATTACGAAAAATACCCCTGTAGTGAAATGATGAAAATGCCCTATCGTTAGATATGGTCTGTGAATGTTGTTTGTGTGATGGGTGTACTTAGAACTAGGAGATAAGTCCTAAATCGAACTATAGGTAGATTCGATTTGAAGAATCACTTCAAAAAATTTATTCCCATAAAATTGCTAGTAGGTAAACAGTGAACAAAAGATTAATAATGCATAAAATTCTTAATCAGATAAACCGTGAATGAGAATGAGTACAAGAGGTCGTGGACGTCCATCGCGTGGCTGTGGTAGGGGTAGGATGACCTTGTCAGAGCCAGTAGGGTCTGGTCATGGGTCTAGAAATGTGATGCCGGATCTGTCGACGGTGAAAATTGAGTTTTAAGATCAGACCGGTGGTAACGATGTAGTATCCCAGGCTGTACTACAAGTGTTGGAACGAGTTACCGAGGCAGGCACGGGTGTAGGAGCCCATAAATTCGTAGTTGAACGACTCCGGGATAATGGAGCAGAAGTGTTTAGAGGAGTATCTAGAGTGGCACCTAGTGCGGCGGAGTATTGGTTGGAATCAACAGAGAGGATCATGGGTGACCTGGATTTTACAGCTGAGGAGAAGTTGAAGGGTATAATCTCTCTGCTCCGGGATGAGTCATATCAGTGGTGGCTCACCGTAAGGGATGGAGCGATAGCGGAGGACCTCACATGGGAGTTCTTTAAGGCTGCCTACCAAAAGAAATATATAGGAACTAGCTATGTGGATGCGCAGTGAAAGGCTTTCTTGAACTTGGTTCTGTGGTAATAAGACAAAGCGGTGTATGAGGCCGAATTTCTCTCTGGTTGAGCAGTATGCTCGTGGTATTGTGAGTAATCGAGCATGAACGCCGTCGATTCTTGAGATGGGCCGGAGATGAACCGAGGATGATGATAGCTCCATAACAGAACGAGAGTTCACCGGCCCTAGTGGAGAAGTCTAAGGTTGTCAAGGGGTAAGATAAATCGATTAGGTGGAATCGGATTGAGTTGGAATAAGAGGAGTCCGGATCTTCAAAGTTTTCCAAGAATCGCGAGAAGAGGATGAGATATGGTGGGTCGATCAAGTCGCTAGGCCTCTCATCGCTAATCCTCAATGGCCGCCACTTGGTGCTTTCGGTGTGGAAAGTCTCACACGGGAGTATTGGAATGGTAATCGGGGATGCTTTAAATGTGGGTCCATGGATCTTCGAGTTCGAGATTGTCCGAAAAAGGTAGCTAGGCCGAGGTCGAGGGTCAGGATCGTGCACCGAATAAGAGGGATAATCAACAGCCACCGAGAGGTCGTGGGTAGGAAGAGGAGGTAATGGTGCTGCCAGAGGTCGTGGGGCACCGAGGAGAGGTACCGCGGGTACTGAGGCTAGGCAACCTGGTTTGGTTATGCCGCGAGGCGTCAGGAGGAGGGCAACGCACTGGACGTCATAACCGGTATGTTTTTGATCTTTGGAGTACCCCATAGTACCTTAATTGACATTGGCTCAACCACTCATATATTGCTAGTAGCGTAGTGGAAACTCTGCACTTAGACTCTGAACTTACTTCTAGGAAGATGACTGTATTAAGCCCTCTAGGTCTCTCTGTAGAAGTAAGTAAACTTTATAGGAATGTACCCTAGAACTCCAAGGGGTTGTGTTCTTGGTCGACTTAATGGAACTACCATTTCTGAGTTTGATCTAATCCTGGATGGATTGGCTAGTAAAGTATCGTGCTAGCCCGGATTATGGCTAAGCGCATGGTGATAAAGACCGTGGAAGGTGATGAGGTGGTGATGATAGGTAAAAGGAGAGATTACCTATCTAACTGCTTCGCATTGAAGCTAAAAAGATGGTTAGGAAGGGTTGAAGCATATGTAGTGCATGTCGTGCTTTGGAAGCTAAGGGTGCAAATGTGAGAGATGTCCTGACCGTAAGGATTACATTGATGTGTTTCAGAGGAACTTTTGGGTCTACCTCCGGACCGTGAGGTCGAATTTGGTATAGATTTGTTATTCGGAACCGCTGCCAAGATTCTATAGCTCCGCATCGAATGCTACCAAAGAATTGGTAGAATTGAAGGCTTAGATCCGTGAATTATTGGATGAGGGTTCATCCCACCAAGTGTATTGCCTTGGGAGCTCCAAAGTGCTTTTGTCAAGAAGAAGGATGGGACAATGAGAATGTGCATAGACTATCGACAATGAACAAGTTGACAATAAAGAATAGGTATCCTTTGCCCAGATTGATGATTTGTTCGATCAACTCAAGGGTGCATCGGTGTTCTCTAAGATTGACCTTAGGTCGTGGTACCATCGAGGTGAAGGAGGTCGATATCCACAAGACAAAGATTCAGACTCGGTATGGGCACTACGAAGTTTCTAGTAATGCCTTTTGGTTTGACGTAATGCACCTACCGTGTTTATGGACATGATAAACCGAGTTTTCCAACCCTATCTGGACCGGTTCATCGTGGTGTTCATAGATGACACTTTGGTGTACTCGAAGTCAGAAGAGGAGCATGACGCACATCTTTGCGTGGTTCTCGCAAGTTCTAAGGGAGAAACAGTTGTACGCCAAATTTAGTAAGTGTGAGTTTTGGCTTAAGGAGGTAACTTTTCTAGGGCATGTTGTTTCAATGAGGAATCGTGGTGGATCCCCAAGATTGAGGCAAGATTGGAGTGGAAACCAGCCAAGTCGATTATGTAAATTTAGAGTTTTCGGGTTGGGTGATATTATAGGAGATTCGTGGAAAATTTCTCCTTAATTGTAGCACCGCTGACTAAACTACGAGAAAAAAGTTCTATTTGTGTGGTCTCGAGAAAGCAGAGAGTTTCGATAAGTCAAGAGGATTTTGACAAGCACCGGTCTTCATTCGACTGAGTGAAAAGAATTCACTATGTATTGTGATGCATCACATACCGGTTTAGGTGTGTGTTGATGCAAGAGGGAAGGTGGTCGCTATGCGTACGAAGTTGAGGCCTCATGAAGCTAACTATCCGACACATGATTTGGAATTGGCTACCGTGGTTTTTGCCTTGAAGATTTGGAGGCACTATCTCAGATGGGGAGAAGTCAAGAGTGTACACAGATCACAAGAGTCAAGTACCTCTTGACTCGAAAGATTTAAATCGAGGCGAGAGAGGTGGATTGAGTTGTCAAGGACTATGACCGCCAATTGAATACCATCCGGTAGGGCTAATGTGGTAGCCGATGCATTGAGCCAAAGGTGGTAGCGGATTTATGAAGCAATGTTTACTCACCTAAGTCTCTATGAGGACGAGAGCTTTTTAGCGAGTTGTAAGTGAAGCCGTCTTGGATTGATGAGGTCAAAGAAAGGCGATGACTGATGAAGTTCGAGTACTTGAGGTTGCAAGTACAGAGCGGTGAGGCCAAGGGTTCAAATTTAGGTAGTGATGGAGTGTTGTATTTTCAAGGAGAGTATGTATGCCTAAGAATGATGATTTGAGGCAAGAAATTTAAAGAAGCTCATAGCAATCAGACGCTTATACACCCGGAAGCAGAAGATGTATCGGATTTAAGGAGCAATTTTAGTGGCTGTGTCTTAAGCGGAAGTAACCGAGTTAGTGGGCAAGTGTCCGACATGCCAACAAGTTAAGGCTGAGCATCAATTGCCATCGTATTACATTAAACGATAAAGATCCTACAAAGGAAGTGGAAGGAGATTACTATGGATTTCGTAAGGGCTTCCCTTATGCCCAGAAGAAAGATGCGCTTTGGGTGATAGTGGACCGATTGACTAAGTCACCCATTTCATACCAAGAAGGGTTGACTACTCGCTCAAAGGTTAGCCAAGTCAGATATAGCGTAGATAGTGCGTTGCATGGAGTACCGTGTCCATTATCTCGGATCGGGATCCTCGCCACGTTGAGATTCTCGAAGGCTTTACATCGTGAGTTAGGCACAAAGTTGAATTTCAAAGACGGCTTTTCACCCAGGTTTGATGGACAATATGAGAGGGTAATCTAAGTGTTGGAAGACATGTTAAGGGTGTGTTTTGACTTCCATGGTAGTTGGGAGGAGTACCTACCTTTGGCGAGTTCACTTATAACAATAGTTATCAGCTTAGTATTCAGATGGCACCGTATGAGGCGCTTATATGGTCGAAATGTCAGACTCCTACATGTTGGACTGAGCTAGGAGAGCACGTATGTTGGGTCCAGTTAGTGGCGTAGACAAAAGATAAGGTCGAGTAATTCGTGCTCGTCTTAAGGAGGCATCGGACGGGCGTAAATCCTCGCCGATCTTAAACGCAGATGTTGAGTATGCAATGGGTGATAAGGTCTTCCTCAAGGTATCACCTTGGAAGAAGGTGCTTGAGGTTTGGCGGAAGGCAAGCTAAGCCCTAGATTCATCGAACCGCACATGGTGTTGAAACGTGTGGGATCGATAGCTTACCACTTGAGTTGCCGCAGAATTGAGCCGATCCATGATGTCTTCCATGTTTCGATGCTGAGGCGCCATCGATCGATCCCTCACATGTAGTGCCGCACGTAAATTGAGGTGAACTCGAACTTGTCTTTCGAGGAGGAGCCAAGATGATTTTGGATCGAGATGTCAAGGTTTTGAGGAGGAAGTCGATGCCTTTGGTAAAGGTGCTATGGCTAAACCATGGTACGAAGGAGGCCACATGGGAACCCGAGGATGTGATGTCAAAGAATACCCCAACTCTTCTCCGATCCGTAATTTGGGCCAAAATTATTTTTAAGGGGTAGAACCGAACATCCTGTATTAGGGGTTGTTTGCAATTTTATTATTTTCATGTGCTTGCTTGAAAAGAAATGAATACTATGATCACTTGATATGTTTTAGGGTCTAGTCATAACCCCGGGCTAGGTCTGACTTAGGGCTGAAATTTCTTTTTAGTGCTTTAGAGGAGGAAGCAAGGTGAGATAGGGGTTAAAAGGAAATTTCGGGAGAAGAATGACACAAGGAGCTGGTTGGTAGAAGTGGCGTTGGGCATCACTTAAGGGCTAGAAGTGACGCCTGGCGCAGGTCTTGGGTTTGAGCTGCTAGAGTGGCACTTGGAGTTTTATTTTTTTCGTTATATGTAGGGTGATGGACTAGGTAGGCCTTAAAAATAAATGGCGAGGATTTGGGACATGAAAGTCGATGTGAAAGAGTGGCTTAATTTTTGGGTTATGTGTTGTAATAAGGCCTGCCCCGAGCTTCAAAATCACCAAAATACTCTAAATTTCAAAATTTTTCAAAATACCCTGAAATTTACAAGTTCCATTATTTCAAGAACTTCTATTTTAAAAATTTACAAAATTTTGTTTGACATGTTTATATTTCACTCAAATTATTTTAAATAGCTAGATTTTCTAAAATCATAATAAAGAATGTTTTCCAAAATGGTTGGTGGATCGTGCAATCGAATAAGAGGGATAATCAACACCACCGAGAGGTCGTGGGTACAGTGAAGAGGAGGTAATGGTGCCGCCAGAGGTCGGAAGCACCGGGAGAGGTACCGCTGTATCGAGGCTAGGCAACCTGGTTTGGTTATGCCGCGAGGCGTCCGGAGGAGGAGCAACGCGACCGGACGTCATAACCGTATGTTTTTGATCTTTGGAGTACCCTATAGTACCTTAATTGACATTGGCTCAACCACTCATATATTGCTAGTAGCGTGAGTGGAAACTCAGACTTAGACTCGAACTTACTTCTAGGAAGATGACGTATTAAGCCCTCTAGGTCTCTCTAGAAGTAAGTAAACTTTATAGAATGTACCCTAGAACTCCAAGGGGTTGTGTTCTGGTCGACTTAATGGAACTACCATTTCGGAGTTTGATCTAATCCTGGATGGATTGGCTAGTAAAGTATCGAGCTAGCCCGGATTGCGTGGCTAAGCGCATGGTGATAAAGACCGTGGAAGGTGATGAGGTGGTGATGATAGGTAAAAGGAGAGATTACCTATCTAATCTGCTTCGCATTGAAGGCTAAAAGATGGTTAGAAGGGTTGCGGTAGCATATAGGTGCATGTCTGCTTTGGAAGCTAAGGGTGCGGTTGTGAGAGATGTCCGGACCGTAGGATTACATTGATGTGTTTCAGAGAACTTTTGGGTCTACCTCCCGACCGTGAGGGTCGAATTTGGTATAGATTTGTTATTCGGAACCGCACAAGATTCTATAGCTCCGATCGAATGGTACCAAAGAATTGGTAGAATTGAAGGCTTAGATCCAGAATTATTGGATGAGGGTTCATCCCACCAAGTGTATTGCCTTGGGAGCTCCAGTTGCTTTTGTCAAGAAGAAGGATGGGACAATGAGAATGTGCATGACTATCGACACCGAACAAGTTGACAATAAAGAATAGGTATCCTTTGCCCAGATTGATGATTTGTTCGATCAACTCAAGGGTGCATCTGTTCTCTAAGATTGACCTTTAGGTCGTGGTACCATCGACTAAGGTGAAGGAGGTCGATATCCACAAGACAAAGATTCAGACTCGGTATGGGCACTACGAAGTTTCTAGTAATGCCTTTTGGTTTGACGAATGCACCTACAGTGTTTATGGACATGATAAACCGAGTTTTCAACCCTATCTGGACCGGTTCATCGTGGTGTTCATAGATGACACTTTGGTGTACTCGTCAAGAGGAGCATGACGACATCTTTGCGTGGTTCCGGGTGGTGTGTAGCGGATGGAAAACTAGGTTTGGTTTGGGAATTGCATATCACATGCATATTATATACATGTTATTATGTTATAATTGTAAATGGGCTTTGGCCCAATAAATGCTTAATTGGATTTTGGCCCAAGGACAATGGTAAGTGGGTTACACTCGAGTTCTTGTAACTCACCCCTTTCTTTCTTAACCCTTGTAGGTAATGCTCAAAGGATGGCGAGGACTTGGGGCCATGGATGACTCGGTGTAGGCCATACTTGAAATGGTTTTATTTGGACTTTAGTTTCTTACTTCGTTTACTTTATTATTTTACTATTTTGGGTTATGTGTTGTAATAAGGCCTCGGATTATTTTATTTTACTTTTGTTTGACATGTTTATATTTCACTCAAATTATTTTAAATAGGATTTTCTAAAATCATAATAAAAGTTTTCCAAAATCGATTAACAAATGAATTTCAAAATAAACTTTTACAAATATTTTTAATCTTTAAAATTTCTCTCGAACTATCAACGATATTTCCAAAAGTCATAGTTTTATAAAATTATTACTTCAAATTTAATCGATCAATCTTCGAGGTTAGTAGTATTTTATTAAATATCTCAAGTCAAAATTGATTTTCTTGATTTTAACAAATCAACATCTATTTTTGTACGAATAAAAATGATCTAACATGTTTTTTTTAATCTCATTTGACATGTTTTCTTTATACGTTATCGAAAAACTTTTTAGTGTGACACACCGGATTCGGGCCTAACTTCTAGGCCGGGTTTGGGTGTTACATAGGCATTGGGCCTTTTGGGCCGCGAGTGTGGGTCTGGGTAGGGTAGTTAAGATCTGGGCTAATGGGTTTGTAATAGGTTGGGTCTGGAGGTGATTATTTTGGGTCTATTCACGTAGCTTGTGATTGGGCTACTGTTAATTGGTTTTGGGCTCTGGTTGTACATGGATTGTAAAGGGACATTTTGGACATTTGGTATTAATTTTTTACTATTTTTTATTCGGTTTTGACGGGCCCAGGCACAAATGGGTCACTACACCCCCCAAAACATGACATTATAGTAGCAAAATCATAAAAGCCAACAATAAGGATAAACCAACAAGCTCTCCTTAAAAAATACAACAACATTAGAAAAAATCAACAACAATTAAACCATCAACTTATCTCCCCCTTTTTGTTAAAAGGCTAAAAGAATCCCCCTATTAGTTATGTTTTATTCCATTCTTTGTTCAAACATGAGTTTAAAAATCTATGTTTTTTTTAGTTCAACATTTTCTTTCAAAAAGTAATGAACCTCAACCTAGCCTTCAAGTGAAGATAAATTCATCTACATGTACTTCTAATCACAAAAAATGAATGCTTGCTAAAAAAGTAGCCACCAAGTTAAATAATCTCAAATGCATGAACCATAGCCAGCATAAACATGAACATACCATACCAAAATCAACGAACGTACTCCCTCTTACTCTATACTCCCCTTGTTTGTTTTGCCTCAAGTTTATTTAAGGGGATAAGATGATACCTTTTCAATAACATGGGTTGTAGCTCGTGGAACAATAAGTATCTTTTTCCACGAAATGGAGTATGTTTGACATTTGAAATATCCTCAATATGATTAACGTGAATCACAACCTCATGCTTCACTTGAGCATCAGTAACTTGATGGTATTTAAAGCTTAAATGTGGACTTCACACCAAACTGTCTTGTTCTTCTACATATCTTAACAATTGTTTGAACAATTATTGCACTAGATTTAACTTTCCAGAAGCCATTTTGGAACTTGAAATAATAAGGCCTAATATGGCCAACCTTTCCACAGTAATGACAAATCATTCTCTTTGTTTTGTTCTTCCCTTTTGTTTTGTTGCAAGCAAGTCGTTGTTTAAGTGATGTTCTATTCAGTGTTGCAACATTAGATTGAAAAATCATTATTTTTCTCCATTTTTGATCTTTCATTAGCTTGTAACAATGAAATTTAATATGTCCTACCTTTCTACAATAAAAACAAATATATCTCTATTTTTCTTTCACATGTCTCAAAAGAAGAAGTAGCGACCATCCTTTAGATTTAACAAAATTCATAAGAGATATAGGTTTTTTTACTATGTTCATCATGACCAAGTTTAGATCGCATAACAACAAATGACTAATCACTTTCTTTAATAGTTTCGTCAAGCATCTCATTAGCCTTTTTGAGATCAACATTTATATAATCCTTTTCTTGTACTTTCATTTTGAACTTTTCATTCTCATCCTTCAAGATGCACATTTCCTCTCAAATCATTATTCATCAAGCACACAATTTCCAAATTTTTAATCATTTGGAAATATGCATTTTCAAGAGTACCAATGTCATAGTCAGATTCTTTAGAAGTTTCACACGTTGTCTAAAAAAGTGTTTGAACAAGTTGAAAAAGCTACATAGTTTCCCAAATCTTCATCCATGTTAGAATTGTTTTCTCCATCACTCTGAGTGACAGTAATAAACTTTTTCTTCTTCTTGGTATTGGCATATTTGTACTGGATATGACCATAACCTTTGCATTTGAAACATTGAACAACCCTTTTCTTTGGTTCTGAATTCTTCCTCTTCATATGAGTCTTTATTGTTCCACCGGAAACTAATTTTGTTCCCTTCTTAGAGGGTCTCTTCATGCTCTTTTGAGCAAGGCTAATTTCTCCTTGATCTCATCAATAGCCTCCTTAGTCAATTTTCCTATCTGATTAGGTATTAATTTTCACTCTTTGCTTCTCTAGATTTAGCTCAAAGGTTTTAAGTGAACCAATCAACTCATCCAATTTGAGAGTGGTGATATCTTTGGCTTCTTCTATTGCTGTGACCTTGATAACAAAACGTGTTAGTAGTGACATCGGAACTTTTCTCCCCAATTTCAAATCAGAAGAACATTTACCAAGACAAAACACCATATTAAATATGTCACATAATCTAGTATAGAAATTTTAAATAGTTTCATCTTCATTCATTTTAAGATTTTCAAACCTGGAAGTCAAGATTTGTAATATAGACATTTTGACAATAACATTCATGTAACAACCTATTTTTCAATGGTGTTGAAAATGGTGGTTTTGGAACCCCATTTCCAACGAGTGAGTTCGTAAATATTATTATTAAATATTTACGAGGTTAGTATAAGATTTAATTAAATTTTTGGTTCTTTAAGTTTTTCAATCGGGTTGTTAATTAAGGTACAATGACTAAATTGTAAAAGTA
Organism: Gossypium rotundifolium; assembly: GCA_025506655.1. NCBI lineage: Eukaryota > Viridiplantae > Streptophyta > Magnoliopsida > Malvales > Malvaceae > Gossypium > Gossypium rotundifolium. The sequence goes on from CP106728.1 coordinate 39,368,934, forward strand.
GTAATAGTTAATCGCTATATATTTCAAATGCTTAAGAACTTATATAGTAATTTAAAATAGGGCCTAAAATGGTAATTAATCCATTTTAAAATGTTAGTGCAATATTGGTTTAATAAATTTTATAAATAATATTTAAATTATAATTATATTAAAGTTATAAAATAAAAATAATAAAAAGAAACACAAAACATGAAAATAAAGAAAACATTTCCCATTTTTTATTTTCATGCTTCGAGACCCCATTATTGAAGAAGAGAGAATCGACCTTTGAGTTCAAGCTTAGGTCCCTCAATTGGTGAGTTCGATTTAGTCTTTTTCTTGTAATTTTTATTTTTTGAGATCTCGGGAGCTTGATTTTGCTGACACTTGTACTATTTTGCAAAAATATTAAAGTTTTAAAAAAATTCCATTGATTTTCTCAAAGTTTTTGGTACTAAATTATTAGATTTTAAGCTTAGAAATGAAAAAAAGGACTAATTTGTAAAGTAAAATTTGTTAGTTTTGAACATAGGGACTAAAGTGTAAATATTTCAAAATTTGTATGAAACTTCTATAATTATTGATAATATAGGGATAAAGAAGGATGGAATTAATATTGGTTTCAAATTGAAGATCAAATTTTAAAGTATAGAAATTTCGATTTTAAGGACTAAAAAGTAAAAAAATTTAGGGAACATTCAAAAACAAAAACTAAATTGTCATATGCATAAAATAGAATGTTATAAAGTATTTGAAATTGATAATTAGAATGAACTATAATTAAAGATCGGAATTGAGCCAACCAGAAGATAATCAGGGAAATGAGAAAATTATAGATTAGTCCCTAGGACATTTCCTGTTGTTGCTTTTGTCAAGTAAGTTTGTATGGAATTAACTATGTTATTTTACTTATATTGTAATTATAATTAGTGTATATTAGCTTAGATTAATTGTAACATTGTTGGTTTGGCATATGAGGGATTAAATCATAAAATATGATATATATGATAAATACAAGTAAGTAAATGGAATTAAACGGATGTGAAATGAAATATGATTGAATGATACGTATATACTGATTTTAGAAACATTAAAATATTACAGAAACACAAATGGTATTCGTTGGAACTTAGTAAATGTTATTAGGGTTCAAAGGAATTGGATGTTTGATCAGGGATTCCATAACCGATGGCTTGAGATCCAGCATGTGTGGCGGATTCTCTAAAGCTTATGTGAGCAACATCGAATCATTGGATACCAATGGTTTCGTGTACTAATAAGATGTATTATGATTTGAAACAATTGTACTGGTGGTCGGGAATGAAAATCGAAATCTCTAAATACATGGCAAAATGTCTAGTATGTCTGCAGGTCAAAGCAGAACGTCTAGTCCTGTTAGGTTTATTACAACCTATAATGATTTTGAAGTGGAAATGAGTGTGAATCATTATGGATTTTGCATTGGGTTTACCTTTTTCACTGATAAAAAAAGATGCAATCTGGGTAATAGTTGACAGATTGACCAAATTGGCTCACTTGATTCCTATTAGAACAAATTACTCACTTGAGAAGTTGGTTGAAATTTACATTTATGTGATTTTCAGATTACACGATGTGCCACTATCTATTATTTCAGATCGAGTCCAAAGATTTATTTCCAAATTTTGGGGTAAGTTACATGTAACACCCCAAACCCGGTCAACACACCACGACCGAATCTGGCATGTCACGGAGTGGAAACATTTCAAGAAAACAAGTTGCGGTTTAGTTTCAAATAAAAAACTTCTTTATTTGCTTTGAAATCCGAAAGGCTTTTAAAAGTCATTTTCATTCATTACCTAAGAAAACGTTAAATTCTATTGAAACCCGAGTGAATTCTTACTTGGTTAATTTAAAACCGTTTGATTTTTGGGCATGGAAAACTTAGATTTTGGAAATCATTTAAATTAACTTTTTTATCCTCTTGTGAATATTGTTATCCGATGGTAAGGTTTAGAAAACCCGTTGTGTAGTATAACTTTCGAAAACTTTGGTTATTAGGTTATTTAAAACATGTTAAACAGTTTACTTAGCAATATTTAGAAAATTTAAAGCCGATACAATAAACCCTAAATAAAAATACTAATGGCCTTATTACAAACCCAAATAAAATCAGAATTTATAATGAAGGTACCCAAACCGAAAGTCCAAGTAAAACCAAAAATAAATGTCGCATGGCCACCTTGAGTCCATCCGGCTCCTCATCCGCGATCTACGAGTCATCTGGAAAAAATAAGGGAGAAGGTGAGTCACCAAGACTCAGTGCATAATCCCCCTCCCGATTATAGCAACATGCTTACACAGATTCATAACCAAGTAAATACATCATGCACCCAAACCTAGCCATCCACAACTCCTTTTTCTACCCCGTGTGGTACCAAACCACTGGTGGTGCCAAATCACTGGTGACCCAAAGTCACTGATATCAATAATAATGTGGTGCCAAACCACTGGTGTCCCAAAGTCACGAATAACCCATATATGGGGCCAACCCACGTTGTGGTACCAAATCACTGGCGACAATCCCGTTTTATCAAATATAGGGCCAACCCACTGTGGTGCGAAGCCACTGGGACGAGTCGCTATGAGGTGCCAAACCTCTGGTGACCCAAAGTCACGAATATTAACTGTGGTACCAAACCACTGGTGACCCAAAGTCACAGATATCAATCTTCCCCCTCCTCTCATATCACCCACAATAATGCACATGCATTTACATATCATGCCAACATGATTAATCATTAAACATATAATAAACCATAGCATATGCGATTTCATCAGAATCAAATGTCTTAAACTTATCAAACGGACTTACCCGAATCCTTGCTCATACCCATAAGGGTACCAAATCAAAACCTACACAGTTTCAGCTTTTAACATAGTTTTAGGTTATTAACAAGTTTACATAGATTATGAAGTGTGTAAGATACACACCTGGTTACTAATGCGACTATCGAATCCTGAAGATCAAGATCTAATGCACTAGATCCCCCCTTTCCTACATTCGGCCAATGACAATTGTTAGCAAAAGCCATTCGGCTACACTTGTAAATCCCGAAAAGTTAACGCATCTAATAGCCATCTTTACCTTAACGCTTTTTGATCACGAGATAGAGCCTTCCCTACAATCGGCCAAGATCTTAAACCACCAACTAATAGCTTTCAGCTTTTCAAAAGAATAAGAGAAAGGTTAAGTCGATATGTAACCTTACCACAGTCTCACTAAGACCGATTGACAGAGAAGAGATGACCACGATCCACTGCTTTAAAATCCCAAAGAACCTAAGAGAAATTGATTTCAGAGATGATTAAGAATCGTGAAAAATGTCAAAATTCGGCTTTTGTTCTATGTATGTCGACAGAGAGAAAAGAAGAAGATGATAGAGATTCGGCCAAGAACACTTATCCACTCCAAAATTGACTAGAGCAGAGAACACGAGAGATCTACAACGCAACGAGAGAAGAGAAGAGATCTTAAATGGTTGAGAGAGATTTCAGCAATGGTGGTGGAACAATCAAGGGAGTTTTGGCTATGGCTTTTGAAAGAAGAGAAAAAGAGATTCGGCTTTGCAAGGAATCAAGAAAGAATTGATGAACTTTCGGCACAAGAGAAGATGAGGAGAAAAGAGAGTTGTCGATTTGAGAAGAAGAGATGTTGATGGGGTTTGGAAACTAATATGAGAGAAAGAAAAGAAAGAAGTGGGAGAGAAGGAGATTCGGCCAAAGTGGTTTCGGTTTCAGAGAAAATAAGAGAGGAATTCAAATAGAGATTCGGCTAGGTGCTTCAAAAGGGGATTCAACAAGTACCAAAAGAGGTTTCGGTTTTGCCTCTCAACAACATGCTTCAAAGCTTGACTAGCTGAAATTGTCACTAAGGAATTTTGGCACTCCCCCTAGTCTTCCAACCGATTACTCTTCCTCACACTAGAGTTCAAATTTTGGCAAACTCCTCAAACTTCTCCTGGCCAACCATTCAAATGAGTCTAACTTGATCACATTCCTAAATTCTCTCTTCTCCATCCATTTAAATCTGTTGACTTGTTCAATAGTTATCCATCAGAGTTTGAGCTGAGCACAACTCTTCCCTCTCTCGTCAAAAATAATTACACAAGGGAGATTTGCAGCTCGAACCAAGGCTCCCCTTCCCTGCATGTGGCGTCACCTTCCTTGTACCCTAGTGGCGCCTCCCTTGCCACTTTACCACTAGGTTATTTGCATCAAGACACTCCAATAGCTCCTTTTAACCCCTAACTTCCCTAACTCCCCCTTCCAAGTACCTAAAACAGAAAATTTTAGCCATGACTCAGGCCTAACTCGAGGTCATGCCTGGACCCCAAGACACCTTGATTAACAACAATATCAAGCCATTCACACGCCATTAATGCAAACATAATAGCCCCTAACTAAGGATGTTACATTACATGAAGCCTTAGGCACAAAACTAAATTTCAGTACAACATACCATCCTCAGACTAATGGGCAATCAGAGCGAGTGATTTAGATACTAAAAAATATGTTATGTTGTGTGATTGAGTTTGAATGCAGTTGAAAAAGATTTCTATCGTTAGCTAAATTTGCGTCTAATAAAAACTATTAATTGAGCATTAAAATGATACATCATGAAGCTTTATACGGTTGTAAATACAGAACTCCTCTGTGCCGGTTAAAGATAAATGAAAGAAAGCTGGTAAGAACCAATTTGATACGAGAAACAAAAGAAAAGGTCTGAATTATTCAAGATTATTTAAAAGCAGCATTTGATAGACATAAATCTTATGTAGACTTGAAAAGTAAAGATATTGAATCTCAAATTGGTGATAAGGTATTCCTAAAAGTTTCACCCTAGAAGAAATTTCTGTGTTTTGGCACAAAAGGGAAACTCAGTTTGAGATTTATAGGGTTGTATAAGATTCTCAAAAGAATTGGACCTATAACCTGTCGTTTAGCACTGCCTTCAAAACTCGAAAAGATTCATAATGTCTTTCATGTGTCGATGCTACGATGATATAGATTCAACCTTTCTCACATGATTTCTCCCGACGAAATATAGTTACAACCTAATTTGACGTATAATGAAGAACTGGTAAATATGTTGGCTCGAGAAGTTAAAGAACAGAGAAATAAATGAGTGACATTACAAAAGTAATATGGCTCCCACACGGTAAGAAAGAGGCTATGTGGGAGCCAGAAGAGACTAAAAGAATCCCAATACCCACATCTTTTCTCAGGTAAATTTTGAGTACAAAATTTCTTAATGGAAGAGAGAGTTGTAACAACTTGATTTTTAATGGTGTCGAAAATGACAATTTCGGAACCCCCGTTCCATAGTTCAAGTAATATTTACAAGACTAGTATATATATATATATAAGTTTGATCTATAAATTTTACCGAATTGATAGTTAATTAAGGTACAAGGACTAAGTTGTTCAATTACTATAGATTTTAAATAACTAAAGGATCAAAAGAGCATTTGAACCATTTTGTTTCATCTTTTAGTGGAGAAAGATGTTAATGCCCAGTAAATTTAATTAATTATGTTTAAGGATTAATTTATTAAAGTTTAATTAATTTTGGTTAATTAAGAATTAATCAAGTATATAAAGCTAAGTTAGTGCTTTTGTCATCTATATTTCTTTCTTCTCCACCGAATCTACCTAAAGAAAACCTAGACACCATTGTTGAATACTAAAAAAAAAAAAAACAATCTGCCTTCAATTGTTAAAGTAATTCAAGTCATTTTCTTGTAATTTTAATGTTTTTGAGGTCATGGGAGCTTGATTTAGCTAGCCCATGTACCAATTTGCAAAATTGTTAAAGTTCTTTAAAAGTTGTCATTTTTTATTTCTTTAAGAAATTGGTGTTAAATTGTTAGATTTTAACCTTAGATGTAAAAATGACTAGATTGTAGAGTTTGATTGTTAGTTTTAAACATAAGGACTAAAGTGTATAAATTATGAAATTGATGTGAAATTTCTATAATAATAGATAATAGAGGTTCATATAAGGAAGTGATTGAGATAGATTTCGAAACCAAAGCTCAAAATTGAAATTTATGGCTATTTTTGTTTTAGGGACTAAATTGAATAAAATGAAAAAATTTAAGGGTATTCAGAAAATGAAATTAAAGTGGTTCATGCATAGTATGGTATGATATAAAAGTGTTTGATATTGATAGATTGAATTGAATAATTGTATAGACCGGGAATTGAACCAAACTAGAAATAATCGGAGAAAGGCCAAAATTATTGATTATCCTTGCAAATTCAACTTGTTTGCTAATTTGACGAGGTAAGTTCATATGGTATGATTGAGTTTAAATTGTTGTGTATTTGAACTATGAATGTGTATGTTGGGTTGAAATTTGGATTGTTTGCAATTTGGTACAAAATGTGAGATTTGGACTAAATCATAACAAAAATATTTATATATATGTGAGTGTTGAAAATGCCCGGGTGAATTTAGTAAAGGTTTTGTGCATGCTTGTACAGATTGACTATCGATGATTACCAAGATCCAGCATTTTTTGCGGACTCAAAGATACATGTGACACAGATTTAGCTTGGATTGGTAACTTGATGTCCTTTTAAAGATTTAGCCTGGACTGGTAATCTTAAATGTATGTTTTCATCTTGGCCAAGCAATTGAATGTGTCATTAAATGTATAGCTTGGACTGGTAACTTGATATCAATTTAAAGGTTCAGCCTAGACGGGTAACCTAACATATGTATATTGATCTGCCGTAATTTGATACGCCAAATTAAGCTCTCCATTACACTTAAAAGCTTATTCTCAAGCAATTTAGGTGTCTTTTATTTACTTTTGTCAATTTTTAGTTTTTGTTGTTAATAAATTATTTTTGTGAGTTTTATACACTTTTGAGACCCAAATTGGCCAAACGTGCCATGGGGAACTTAACAATGTGCTTGAATGGTGTAAGGAGTTGAAAATGACTCGAACTTGAAGAAAACATCACTTAGATGGGGGGTAGCACAATATTGTAGCATGGAAGTCGTGATAACCTTGACAGTACTAAAGTGAGGAAAATTGAGGCCAACAACAGTGATATCACGATACCAATACCCCCAAACATCCCAAGTTCAAGACTATTTTGGGTATCGTTGTCACACCGATTCCTTTTCAACTCGAAAATTTGGAACAGCTAGGGGTTAAATTGAAATAGACTGTAAGCTGGCGGTCTTTACTGAAAAATTAGAGAAATATAGAGGCAGGTTTGGACATAGTTGAGTTCCAAATCTAGTTCGGTTAGATTAGAACCAACTGGCCCCTTAGTGGGGGACAAAATGATCGTCAATGAATGGTTTCTAAACGGTTGAAGACCGCGTGGGAAAGGCTATAAATAGTTGGGAAATGACTTTGACTTATTCTCGAATCTGTTTCATTTTCTTATTTTCTTAAATCCTCTTCTTGGGTAATTTCGAAAAAGAGATAGTTATGGAAAGCTTTGCATGGAGCAAAAATCATGAAGCTGGAGATGGAAAAGTAGAGAATTAATTAAGCTGTTAAGGTTCTTAGTCCTTCTGCACACGTAAGGTTAAGTAAATGAAGTTAAGGGTTTCTAGAACCATTTTAGGGGATCTGCATGTTTCTAAAAAGCTGAGGTTAAAGTTAAAAATACCGAGTTTAACTCATGATTTGTTTGTCATTCTTAACTTCCAAGAGAATGGAAGCTCTGGCTTTTGAAGCTAAGCTGATAAGGCAAAGAAGCATCAGGTGAGTATCCCTAGAATGATAAGTAAATTTAAGATCGTTAGTTCTATGGTATCCGCCACATAGTTTAGTATGCATGAGATAACTAGAAATCCATGTTTAAACAAATGGCGTATTCCATGTCAATATGTAAGCAAAACACATATATTGCATGATTTTAAAATGGTGGGAAAATAATTAACGGGATAGATGAAGTTAGGATTTGAGAATGGGAACTTCTGTTAAATATCACTGTACGATATTGTTGTGTGAAAATAATGATGTGCGAAGCTCTAGGCCTTGCAAAGCGAACACTGTGGTGTTCGAGCATCAAGGTTAGAAAAGGTGCAATAGAGGAATAGAAGAAAATGGAATTCCATTGTTGGGAGTAAACCGTGATGTGCGAAGCTCCGAGCCTTGTGGGGGGACACTTTTGTGTTCAAGCATCAAGGTGGATATAAGATAAGATGATATTGAAAGCTATTAGGTTCTATAGAGCAACACCATGACATCAGTCAATAGGCTCTATGGGGCGATACCGTGACGACTGTAAGGTCTTTCGGGGCAACACTTCTAAGAGGTTTAAGGTGTAAGACCATAGCTTGGATAAACAATTAGTATATGTAACACCCTAACCCAAAACCTTCACCGAAATAGGGTCAAAGGTGTTACCGGACAGATCGAAATCATTTGTAACATTTCATGCATTTCATTCATCAATCATACACATAATGCCCCTTAAGTGAGTCATCGAGACCTTAAGCATGCTTATAAACCGAATCCAGACTAAAACGAAACACATACAAAATTTCATGGAAAATTAAAAACTTTTATATAATATAGGGGACACACGCCCGTGGGGGTAGGCCGTGCCCCACTCACTGCTACAAGACACACTCGTATGTCTTCCCCGTGGTCTAAACTAACTTATGTACCATGGTCACCAGGCACGCCCGTGTACCCTGGCCGTGGTCGATCCTACCAAATACCACACGGCTACCAGGCACATCCGTATGCCTTGGCCGTGTCCCACTAGGCCATATACTAACTTTACCCTACGGCCACTAGGCACGCCTGTGGGCCATGACCGTGTGACATTATAGGTCATTTGTAAGACCAAAATGCCACCCAAATAGGTCATACCTACAAGCAACATTTTCCATCACATAACATGCATATATGACAACCAAAACATATCAAATTTTGACCATTCAATCTATACATTCAATGCCAATATCAACTATGCCAAATTACAAAACTAAAGCTCATCTCATCTTAAGCATACTTCATTCATTTGCTTAGCCAAAACTTTACCATTTCATATGCATCAAACCATACAAAAAATATGCATCATATAATATATTCATTCAAGCATTTTATCAACTCAAAACTAGCCAAAACACATGGCTAAGATTACTTCATAATCATATACACCTATCTAGCCTATACATGCCATATCTAGCTACATACATTTTTCAAAGAGTACTAAAAAGAGTTTAGTAGTATGATAACGATCCTTGACGGTCCCGAGCCTTCAGTAGATTTGACGACCTATAAAACAGGAAAACATACACACAGAGTAAGCTTTCCAAAAGCTTAGTAAGTCAATATACAAACAAACTTGGCATATAAAGCATATATGCAATTTGATACATTTGAACATCTCATTCACTTAACAAATTATCATATATATATACTTTGATTCATACTTATGGCCACATTTTCCATATTCATCAATTCAAGAATCATTTGTACAAATAGCTATTTCATAATCATTCTTGGATCTCATTCATATTATCATATTTAATCTTACTTCTCTTCAAAACAAAGTCGTATAGGTACTTACCTTTTTATACACACTTGTATATATATATACCAAATGTACCTGAATCAGACATTCGTTCACTTGAATGTTCAAAGCTCGGATTCGTATCACAGACTTGCTTGTTGAACCAATAGGAATCTTGTAGGATGCTCGGAGAATTTAGAATTGTCGTACAATGTCAACGTCCCAGACGAGGTCTTACATGCACATAGATATCTATGCCACTGTCCCAGACAGGGTCTTATACGTAATCAAATATCGACGCCACTGTCCCAGACAGGGTCTTATACATAATCAGATATCAACGCCACTGTCCCAAACAGGGTCTTATACGTGTCGGATATCAATGCCATCGTCTGCAGTGGTCTTATACATAATCAGATATCTCGGAATAAACACCAATGTCATTCTTATCTTAGAGTTCTTGTACACATCATTTCTTAAATAATCATCATCATCAATAATTATACGAACATACAAAGTTCAATACATATACGTTTATTTGCATGATGTCTTACCTCGGATTCGATTTAACTGAAATAAAAAACGACTACTCGGTTACTTTCGCTTTCCCGCGATCTAAGTCCATTTTCCTCGGTTCTGATCTAAACATATTTAGAATTAACCCTTTTATTCACTAATTCATTCAATTCAATACAAACACATATATTTAGGGCAATTTGTAAATTAGCCCTCTTACTTGCACAATTTATCAATTTAGTCCATTTTTCTCAAAACATCAAATTCACAAAATCAACCCACACTCATGCTTAGCCGAATGCACATATATATCATACAAGCCCATATTTTTCATCAAATTAGCAATTTAGTCCCTCAATTTGCTATTTTCATAATTTAGCCCTATTTAGCTAAATTCATCAAAACTTCAAGAACAAAACATGTTTAACTAACTCAAATCTTTCATTTAACATCATCAAACATCACATATCTCATGAATTCATCAATAGCATATTTCACATACATCATCAAAACACAAATTCAAGGCATGGGTTTTGTAGCTCTCAAAGCAACGATTGCAGAAACGTAGAAATTATCAAAAACCGAAATCAAAACTTACCTTAATTTGGCCGAATATAGCTTAAGGTTTTCTTCTTTTTCTTTCTTTGATTTTTGGCTAACAAAGGATGATAATATGGCCATTTTCATGTTTTTATTAAACATATAATCATTTAATACATAAAGACATTTTTAACCTTTAAATCAAATATATTAAAACATATAATTCAAGGTCATTTATGACCTTAGCCATCCACTAACCACTTATTGGCATATTTGCCTATTAAGGCCGCAACATTCAAAAGCCACATCACTTAAGTACTTTAAAAAATAGCAAGCAGCTTTCACATTTATTGCAATTCCATCCTTTTGCTCAATTAAACACACAAACAGACAATTTAGCTTACGAAAATTTACTACATGCTTTGTCTCATATCAACGACACAGAAAATAATATTAAAATATTATACTAACTCAGATTTGTGGTCCTGAAACCCTTCGACTAGGTATAATCGGATTATTACAAAGATAGTTCGCCGAATACTAAATACGGGGTAGTTCGTCAGGACAGTAAACACGGGTAGTCCGTTGGGATAATAAACATGAGCTAGTCCACGGGGACACTAAACACGGGGTGAAAGGGTATAAGACCATAGCTTGACTGTGGCCACCAATAGAGTTGCCATTGATTTGAGATACAACAGGAATTGTAAACTGTGAAGGAACAAGAATAGAAAACAAAGGACTGAAGGCTAGTACACAAACATTATGGGTATACATCTGTGGAGAAAGAAGCTTGTAGTAAGGTGAAAGAGGTGTAACTAGCATCACTAGATGATTGAAAAGGTAGAACTGTAAAACCCTCAAAATTTTGATCAATTCTATAGAAACAACGTTGAGTAAGTGACCAACTTTTCCACCAAGTTGACATTGTGGTCAATTAGAATAATTGAATCTACCACGATACCTAGTTCTTCCTCCTCAAGCCTGAAACCCATCACCTCTAGATTGAAAATCATCAATAAACTTGGGTTGAGAAGAACACAACTGAGAATTAGATTTAATTGAATGATCCTGTTGAACAAGATTAGCATGCATAACACAAAAAGACTCAATAACAAACTCATTTTGTGTAGACTCACACTCCATCAACATATCAATGATTAAATCAAATGGCAAAAATCTCAATTTGAAGATGCCATAGCCAACGCCGACTGAAACTCATATGATAACCCTGCAAGAACAACACAAACATGTTTTTATTTTGACACTGTACCCCTAGATACATTTAGTGTATCACAAAGCAGCTTGATTTTAGCTAGATAATCCTTCTGCCTGATTCCTTTTTCTTTTTTGAAAGAAGAGTATTCCTAAGTGTAGAAATTTTAGTGGAAGATTTAACATCATACAACTTAGTGATGACATTCCCAACCTCAAAAGAAGTATTGGTACAAGTGAGATGGGGAAGAACTTCACTACTGAAAGTGGACAACAACCAATAAGCTAACAAGTTATCTTGTTGTTTATAAAACAAGAAATCAGAATTCTCAATTAACGTTCTGTCTTTATCAAGTAAAAAGTAAGAAAGTATAGAAAAATTTCCTAAAATATATCCATTAATACTGTAACCTTCAATGACCAGATTAACTTGATGCTTCTAAAGAATGAAGTTTTGATCTATCGACTTGACTACATCATGTTGAGGGTGTCGAAACCATTTTTTTATTTCAGAAAATGGGGTCGACTTTAAAAAACGGAAATGGAGTCACCACCAATCTCTTTTTACTTAGGTGTGATTGGATCACCTTGTATTTCAAAACATTTGATTTTGGTCCACAAAATACAAGAAAACGGGTTCGGGAGTTGGTTACATATAATAAGGAAGGGTTAGCACCCTCATAACACCTAAAAATTGGTACCTAATCGATAAAATCATATCCTAACGTTGAAATTTGAAAGAATTTTAAAATATGATTTCTTGAAAAAAAAAACTTGAACAATTTGAGTTAAGATTTGAAATTTCTTTCTTCCGAAAGAATACAAACATCACATCTAGTACGTTAGGACATGATATTTTAAACCTCGTAACTAAAATCATCTCATGATTTACAAAATTTTATTAAAAGGATATTTAGTTATTTAGTCAAACGGAAAATCGAAACCCAAAGACGTTAGGGCACTATTTCCCAAATTTCTAAATACAAAACATTGCCTTATTTTTTAAAAATACTTTAGATAAAATATAGTAATTTTGTAAAATGTTTTTATTCTAAACGATGATACATGTGAAAATATCGCATTAATACATTATCAAACATAAATATTAAGAGCAATCATGATATACCAACATTTCATATTAATATAGGCAACAAAAGAAATGATATTATAAAATACGATTAATAACAATACCTACACTAAAGCAATTGTAATGAATGAAAGAGTATGAACAAATATAATACACAATAAATAATAAAATAATAAAAATAACTACAAAATAAATATGAACACTTTTCATGCAATGACATATACCAAATAATAATTAAATATTTAAAAATATATATTTTTGAGAAAATAAATAAAATACATTTTGAAATAAATAAGTAATTTTATAACTTTAAATAAAAACATATTTATAATAATCTAATACATATAAAACTACATTTTAGAATAAATAATATATTATTCAATATTAAATGCAACATTAAGGATAAAATAATTTAAAAGTTATATAAAATATAATATAATAATGTATAATATACAAAATAAAATATAATATAATAACTAATATATAAATTTTAAAATAATATACAATATATGAATAAAATAATAAAAATAATAATTTAATATATAAAAATTAAAAATAGGAATAAAATGAAATTAAAAAAATCAAATGAGTAAGGATTAAATTTAAATAAAAAACATTTAAGGCTAAAATGCGAAAAGGATGATATTTGAATGCGCGCTAAAATTTAGGGACCTATTGGGCAATTATGGCCCATCTCCTAAACAGCGTCGTTCGATTACCAGCCCTTAAATAGCCAAAGGGACTAAATTGAAATATAAGCAAACATTTAGGGTCGAATTAAAAAATAAAAAAATTAAATTAAACGAAATTAAAAATAATAAAATTGCGGAAGGACTAAAATGGTAAATTTCCCTTTTTATAAAAACACGGGGATCCTCCCCGAGTTTTTGGTTCAATGCGTGGATCCTCCCTTAAAACGACGCAGTTTTTGTCATTAACAGACCACACCAAAACGACGTCGCGTGGATGCCCTATAAAAACTAAAAATTTACCCTAAAAATCATTTTAAACACGAATTTTTAAAAAAATGGCAAAGGGCCTAAAAATTTGCTCTGCCCTCACAGGTCATTCGACCTCTGGCCATCATTGCACACGCACCTCACGTGCCGTCACCCAAGGTGGCGCAAAGGTAAAAGTCTTCCCTTTTTATTGTTTATTCGAATAGAACAAAAAAAGAAAAATAACATAAAAATGAAACTGTGACGAGAATCACCTCTGTTTTCTAAATATTTGCCTTTTCTTTTATATTAATTTTTTATATTTTCTCTGTATTCGTGTGTCCCTAGTTACAGAATAGGTCGAGCTTTTATAGCCTTGAAAATAAAAATAAAAAAGGAAATACATTGTTTCTGCCATTTTTGCTGCTGTTTCTTTCCTTTCTTATGCAAGAAGGGCGTGAATTCTGGTGACGAGGAGCCCTCCATACGTTGTTGGTGGCGTGGTTCGTGTGGATTGAGGCGTGATCGAAGGTTGGACGAGGCTTGCGGCGCGAAGGCTAGGCACTTGCGATGCCTAGGGTTTCAAAACCCTAGGTCTTCTGATTTCGGTTTTAGGTGTTGGGCCCTTTTGGGCCGTCTCTATTTTGGGTTTGATTTGGGTCTAGGTAGGCAGTTTTAGACCAGGTTTGAGGGTGTAATTGGGCTAATGGTGGCCACTGGGTCGTCCATTTGTAAATGGACTGTAATTATTTGGACTTTGATTTTATTATTTTATTATTTTGTTTGTTTTGGTTTTCACGGGCCCGACAAAATGGGCCTCTTACAGCTGCCCCTCTTTGCTCATTGTTGTGAAACGAGAATAGAACAAAGACAATAGAAGGTCCAACTTTGCCCAGTCTTTTTCGAGCCTTGACTTCTTGATCCTCGTCTTCTTCAAATGGCTCTAGCTCCACTGTAACTTCAACGGTATTGGAACTTCTTTTCAATAAGTCTGATGACTTCAATCTGTTTCCTGCAACTTCAAGAATGCTAGATCTACTATTTTTCAATCTGCTCCACTACAAACTCAGGGAGATAAGATCTAATGTTTTTGATCTACTTCACTACAACTTCAAAAAGATGAGATCTGCTGTCTTCAATCTACTCTGCTGCAACTTTAGGGAGATAAGACTATAATATTTAGCCTGCTTCCTTGCTACCTCAAGGAGACAAGGCTGGTGGCTAAAATCTGCTCCTATGCTACCTCGGGGAGATAAGATTTGCCGTCTTATATTTTCTCCACTGCAACTTTAGGGAAACAAAATCTACAAACTTTAGTCTGCTTCCTTGCTACCTCAGGAAGATAAGACTACAAACTTTAGCCTGCTCCCTTGCTAATTCAGGGAGATAAGGCTGGTGGCTAAAATCTACTCCTCTGCTACCTCAGGGAGATAAGATTCACCGTCTTCGATTTGCTCCACTGCAACTTCAGGGAGGCAAAATCTGCAATCTCTAGTTTGCTTTCTTGCTACATCAAGAAGATAAGACTACGAACTTCAACCTGCTCCCTTTCTACCTCAGGGAGATAAGGCTGGTGGCTAAAATCTGCTCCCCTGATACCTCGGGAAGATAAGATTCGCCGTCTTCGATTTGCTTTACTGTAACTTCAAGGAGGCAAAATCTGCAATCTTTAGTCTACTTCCTTACTACCTTAGGAAGATGGACTACGAACTTTAACCTTCTCCCTTGCTACCTTAGGGAGGTAAGGCTGGTGGCTAAAATATGCTCCCCTACTATCTCGGGAAGATAAGATTCGCCAAATTTGATCTGCTCCACTACTGTTTAGGGAGATAAGATCTGCTAATTCATTGCTACACCATCCTCTGAGGGACATGCCTTGTAGACTCGGTTCCATATGTTTATGTCACATGACCAAGATGCTATGATCAGAATGAATCAAATGCTTCTAGCTACATATGTTATGAGTGACATGAATGCAACATGTCATGAAAATGATTCCTTTACGGATTAGGATGAAATAATCGAATGAATCAAATGCTCCTAATGAGATTTGCTATGATATATGAAAAAAGTGTTATGAGTATGATTCCTACTCTAGGTGTCATCACTCATTTGTTCTTTATCCTTGTTCCTCTCGAAACACCAATCATATTTTGCTCAACAAGCTTGCCCCGCTGTAATTTCAGAGTCAACCCTACTTGAAACTTAAAGGCACAAGGCTTGTACCATCCTACCACGGTAGGAAATGAACTTTTCAATTAGTCCTATCTGCAATTTTAGGGTATAGAATTCATTTCAAATTTAACCCCATCAACCATAATTCAGGGGTTCTAAATTTTTCATCAACTCAGTTTGTCACACCATTCCCCGAATGTTATGACCTGATGCCATCACTTACCTTCGTCACATCAACTCATTATTTGGTCCATTTATCAAAGAATTCAGAGAAATATTCTCTATCCAGACTTTTATTTCTCCAATATTTCCAACCTATACTCATGGAAATTCTAAACAATTGTCCTGTTTCGGTTCCTTATTTTATCTAGAAATTTCCAAAGTAATATGTAGAACCTCTTTTGTGAAATTATTAGTTCGTCAATCATTATTTTAATGCAACATGTTTATGAAGAATGGGTAACAAATAAATTGATTTCAAAGAAGGTTAAATGAATTATCAAAAATACAAAGGAAATTAACTGGGAATATATCTTTGAGAAGAAAAAGAATCCAAAGATAGTAAAATGAATAGGACAAAAATCAGATGCCTCTTCTATATACAAACTCCACGAAGATTGTTCTGTGCTTAACATGTGTTTAGAAGACCCAAAGTACTTTGTTGATGCCCTGATATGCAATATACTTCATTTCTTGTTGATTCAAGTATAGCAAGATGAATGCGTGTCCATTCAGAATTTGAGCCACCTTTTTCGGGTTTTCAATTCAAAACCCCTTTGGTCTCAAGGCGCCCTTTATGGGTTTTCACCTTGGCCTCTCTTTTTTTTAGAAACTCAAAGTGCCCTTTGCGGGTTTTCACCTTGGCCTCTTCTCCTCTTTAAACAAAATACTTTTTGACTGAATCCGAGTTCACAGGATTGGGTAAACTTTTCACATCCATTTCGGTCAGAATCAATGCACCTCCAGAGAAAGCTTTCTTCACCACATATGGTCCTTCCCAATTCGGCATCCATTTTCCTTTGAAATTCTTTTGTATGGGAAGAAAATTTTTCAGTACAAGGTCCCCCTCATGAAATTCTCTTGGGCAAAATTTTTTATCATAGGCTCACATCATTCATTTTTTGTACATCTGACCATGACGAATGGCCCTTAGCCTCTTTTATTCAATTAATTTCAACTGATCATACCGAACCTGGATCCATTCAGCCTCATCCAATTTTATTTCTGACAAAACTAGAAGAGAATGTATTTCCACTTTAATAGGTAGAACTATCTCCATCCCATAGACCAACGAGAAAGGCGTTGCCCTAGTAGAGATTCTGATGGATGTCCGATAAGCATAGAGTGCAAACAGTAGTTTTTCATGCCAATCTTTATAAGTCTCAGTCATCTTCCCTACTATCTTCTTGATATTTTTATTGGCCACTTCCACTGCCTCATTCATTTTTGGACGATACAGAGATGAGTTGTGGTGTTTGATGTTGAATTGACTACAAACTTCTGCTATCGTGCTATTGTTCAAGTTCAATGCATTGTCTGATATGATCCTCTCAGGCATTCCATATCGACAAATAATCTCCTTCTTTAAAAACGACTAACTACTGACTTAGTGATGCTAGCATATGAAGTAGCCTCTACCCATTTCGTGAAGTAATCAATTACCACGAAGATGAATCGATGCCCATTTGAAGCTTTTGGTGAGATCGGTCCAATAACATCCATGCCCCACATGGAAAAAGGCCATAGGGAAGTCATAACATGCAAAGGTGATGGAGGCACATGAATTTTGTCTCCATAAATCTGGCATTTATGACATCTCTTGGCATAGCTGATACAATCTCCTTCCATGGTGGACCAATAATATCCAAATCTCATTATCTGCTTAGCCATTGTGAATCCATTAGCGTGTGTTCCACAAACGCCCTCATGAACTTCTAGGATTTTCCTAGCCTCTATAGAATCAATGCATCTTAATAATACTTGATCTTTTTCTTTTTATACAAAATATCCCCATCTAAAACATAGCTAGATGCTAATCTTCTTAATGTCCTTTTCTCATTCTCAGTTGCATGCTCTTGGTATTCACGATTTTTCATATATTGCAATACATCATGATACCAAGGGTGATAATCTCTTTCCTCCTCTTCCACGTTATAACAATGAGCTGGAACTTCAAGATACTTATTTGAATAGGTCTCATATCCTCTGGTCTATTTACTTTGATCATAGAAGCCAGGGTTGCCAAAGCATCCGCTATCTAGTTTTCATCCCGTTGGAGATAATTAAAAGTAATTTCATCAAACTCCTCAATCAATCCCAGGACTATTTTTCGATAATCACTTAGTTTGAGATCTATTGTCTCCCATTCTCCTTTAAGTTGGTAGATTACTAAGGCAGAATCTTCATATACTTCTAACACTCTGATCTTACGCACCATAGTTACTCGAATTCCCATGATGCATGCTTCATATTTTGCCATGTTATTCGTGCAACCAAAATCCAATCTGCATGTAAATGGATAATAATCACCACTAGGGGATACCAAGATTGCCCCAATTCCATTTCCTATAGCATTTGACGCTCTATCAAAATTTAGCTTCCACGGGCATTCTTCAGTATTTGCCACATACATCAATTCTTCATTAGGGAAATCAAAACTCAAAGGTTTATAATCCTCTACAGCTCTGCTAGCCAGAAATTCTGCTACTATGCTTCCTTTTTGTAACACCTCAAACCGGTCCAAACACTACAACCGAATCTAGCGTGCCACAGAAAAGAAAATGTTTGGAAAACGATTTGTTTTAGAAAAAAATCGTTGTAAGATTTTTGAGAAAACGTCGATGTATTTTGTATCGTGTAAAACATGTTGAAACTTGGTTTGGAGAAACTTAGTTGTCATATTGTTACTCCATATTACTTACTTAGTCTTTGTATACAAAAAAACAAGTATTTATTTAGCTTTTGAAAACATCCATTTCATAGCTTAATCAACATATTAAATAGAAACTTTAAAATCAACTAAATAAAAGAACCCAAATAAAACTTAAGCGGCCTTATTACAGAACTGAAAACCAAAATTTAATAAAATAGCTAAGTCCGAATGGAAAACGTTGAAATAAACCAAATCTCGTGCATGGCTACCTCGAGTCCGCTCCGGCTCCATATCCACGATCTAGGTCTAATCGCAAAATGTAACGGAAGGGTGAGTCATCTAAACTCAAAGGTACAAATCCCCATCCCAATGTGTTATGCTCTTACACAAATTCATACACTAATATGCAAGTCATGCAACCCATCCAACCTAAGCATCCATCCGGTCTCCCAAATCTACCCTTGTGGTACCAAACCACCGGTGGTGCCAAACCACTAATAATCGAATTTACAAAATATCATATGTGGTACCAAACCACCGTAACCGAAGTTACAAAATATCATATGTGGTACCAAACCACCGGTGGTGCCAAACCACCGAGACTTACTCACAATTTTTAATATGTGGGCCAAACCCACTATGTGATACCAAATCACTTGGTGACGATCGATAAATCATACTCCCCTCCTCTCATCACCCATAACACATATTTATGGTAACAATATCAAGATGATCATGCTTAACATACAAAAATCATGCATACAAAATATCATGCTCTCATAGATCACAATCAATGCTAGAAATAGTAACAACTTACCCTATCTTTGCTTTTACCCACAAGGGTAATTTAGTAACCATTCTTTGTCATTTCGCTTTTAACAACACACAACATTTACATATTAAGTATAGAAAGTGTGTAAGAGTTACACACCGGTTTTCGTACTAACATTTTCTCGCTTCTACGCTCATCACACTCGACACTACCACTATCGACCTCGATCTACTTGATGTCGGCCAACACTCCAAAGGCCAATCTCGCACTCCGATCTTGATCGTTTCTTGTACTTTGGTGTTGGGTTTACAGATCCAACCCCTCTTGCTTGATCATAATATTGTCCATGATAACTCCTTGGTCACTAAACCAATCAACCCGATGAGATCTAATAAATAAACACGGTGTTTAAACGAAACCCTTACCTAGCTTTCGGATCCCGAAAGTCTTTATAAAATGTCACCACCAACCCACCTACATTCTACCAACACCCATATATTAAATCAATCCACAAACGCAACCAATTGAGTACCATAACATATTCGACCAAAGGGAAAGAATAAGAAAGGCCATTCGGTCGAACCTACCACCACCTACCTTCGGCTTTTTCACCAAATCGACACCTTTGACTATAGCAAGACAGGATTCGACTTCTAGGGGTAGAAAGTAAAATCCACAGGGCTTTTGGAACAAACGATTCGGATTAGAACTTGATAAAAATAGAGAAATCACAGAGAAGTAAAATCCCAAAACTCACCAGATTAAAGAGGAGTATTCGGCTTATGGTGCACCATACCAAAAGCACAGACCCACCAAAATCAGGATATTACAGTTCTACCCCCTTAAAAATAAATTTCGGCCTCGAAATTTACCTGGTCAAAAGAGTTGAGGGTATTACTGTCACATAATATCTTCCGGCTCCCATGTCGCTTCCTCTGATCCATGGTTCCGCCATAATACCTTCACCAAAGGAACTAATTTTCTACTTAAAACCTTAACATCCCGATCCAGGATCTGCACTGGTTCCTCCTCAAAAGACAAGTATGGGCTCACCTCAATCTCCTCCACTGGCACAACATGCGACGGATCTGAGCAATAGCATCTAAGCATAGAAACATGAAACACATCGTGGATTTGACTCAACTCTGGTGGAAACTCAAGCTGGTAAGCCACTGGTCCTACTCGCTTCAACACCCGATAAGGCCCGATAAATCTAGGGCTCAACTTACTTTTCCTACCGAACCTCAGAACCTTCTTCCATGGCGACACCTTCAAGAAAACCCTGTCACCTTCTGCAAACTCTATATCCTTTCGTTTAAGACTTTTGCCTATCCACCGCTTCTTTTAACTGAGCTCGAATCACTTTCACCTTATCTTCTATCTCTATAACCAACTCCGGACCCAACAACTGCCGCTCCCCCAACTCCGTCCAACATGTAGGGGTACGACAATTTCGACCATATCGTATGGTGCCATCTGAATACTTGCCTGATAATTATTGTTATACGCAAATTTCGCAAACGATAAGAATTCTTCCCAACTGCCTTTGAAATCTAAGACACAACCCCTTAGCATGTCCTCCAAGACTTGAATCACCCTCTCTGATTGTCCATCTAACTGGGGATGAAATGCCGTACTGAAATCCAATCTTGTGCCTAGTGTCTGGTGCAAAGCCTTCTAGAACCTTGATGTAAATCTAGGGTCTCTGTCCAAAATAATCGACACTGGCACCCCGTGTAACCTCACAATCTCCTCTACATATTGTAATATCCTAAAAATGGGCCTATGCATTTTTGATTTAATTATACGAAATGGCATGTCTTATGTATTATGAATGTATGGTGAACATTATTGGAAACTTGGAAATGTAAGGAAATGTTTTAGAAATGTTAAGTTTAAAAGAGGAAAGTGACCATTTTGGAAACTTGGAAATGTAAGGAAATGTTTTAGAAATGTTAAGTTTAAAGAGGAAAGTGAACATTTTGGAAACTTGGAAATGTAAGGTGTTTTAGAAATGTTAAGTTTAAAAGAAAACTAAAATAAGGTCGCCTTAAGAAAATTAGTAGAGGAATTTAACACAAGAACGGGCTTGGAGAAGTGGCTAGGAGGCACCACTTAAAGCCCAAAGAAGTGACGCCACAATCAAGGGGAAGGAGCCTAGGTTTGAGTCACGTGGGAAGCAAATAAAAGAGTTTTATTTTGTCAAAGGAGCAAGGAGTTGGATGGCACCAAGGCACTTGGGGAAGAATTTAATTCTTTTTAAAATTCATAAATAGATAGATAATGATGGACTATTATTATTATTTTTTTATTAAGAGATAAGAGATAAATATTGGATTAAGTTTTATTAAATTGAATGGGTGATAATTAAAGTGATAAAGTTATCAAGATAAGAGAAGTGATGGCCAAGTAAGGAGTCTTGGCCTAGTAATTTCGGTAAAAGGAGGAAAATAAGGCTATTCATCAATCTTCTCTTTTCCATTGAAGTCTCTACCAAAATTTCCTAGCAAACTCTCTCCTTTCTCTTATTTTGGCCATAGTCAAATCTTTTTCTCCATAAGTCCACCATTGCCAAATCCCTAATGACTCTTTTCCCTCTCTTTTCTTTTGATAAACCAATAACACGATAACCTTTAGCCGATTTCATGTTAAGTTCCAAAAGCCAAAAACTTGCTATTATCAAGACCATAGCCGAATAGTTTGAGACTTCAAGCAAGGATTGCCGATCTCTAAAGTAAGGGTAAGATCTCATTTAGTTTCATCCTTTTTCTTTTAAGATTTGCCGAAATCTAGGACTAACCCTATTAATATCTTGTTGCCAAACTTTGAAGAGATCTTTCGGATTTACTAAGTGTCGACTACAAGGAAGGAGAAATTCTTTTTCCGAAGGTACACCATAGGCCACGTGTTCCCTAGTTATTCGGTGAGTTTCGAGATTTAAAATCCACAAGGTAAGTATCTATAGCATTCGACCAAGGCCATGTTGAGTAAATAGATGTGTTTCATTAATATTTAAAAGCCGAAACTAATCTATTCAAGTAATCTAGTGATTGCCGATTTCAAGAAAGAATGATACAAAGTTTTCGGCATTTGATTAGACATCAATTGGCAGCAAGGTAAGGATTTAAGTGTACTAATCCTACTAGGATTTAGATTTATGGCCGAATGGTGCTTTACAAGTACTAAGTGATTGATCAAATGTAGAGATTTAAGATCTAAGGCATTAGATCAAGCTTTTCGGATTTGGAGTGAACTTGCTAAAGCGAATCAGGTGTGTACCCCACACTATTTCTTAATAAGTTTTATGGCAATGTTTAATATAAGTATGTGTATAAGAATGTGAATATGGCTAAGGTACCATGTCATGGTACAAAGTACTCAGGTACGTTTCTTACTCCTTCTAGGATTATGTTAAATATCCATTATGACACACATATGACATTATAAGAATGTGAAATAAGAATTTGGCATGTTAATACATGATATGTATGATATGGGGCATATGGGTTATATGAAAGGGAAGTGAATGTGGTGACCTAAGACCACGATATCCGAATGTGGTGACCTAAGACCACGATAATTGAATGTGGTGACCTAAGACCACGATATCCGAATATGGTGACCTAAGACCACTATATCTGAATATGGTAACCTAAGACCACGAATTTTTATAAGAGGCGATGAGCACGTCATTGCAGCCGATCGCCTTCAATGGTGTGTAGCGGATGGAGGGTTGACTTAGTAGTCCCCACGGTGTGCGTGGATGGTACAGTGATGTGTAGCGGATGGCATATAGGTTTGGGTTTGGGTTGCATCATTATTTCCTATCTCATTATATGAATATGCATGTAATATGTGAACATATGCCTAAATTGTTAAATTTTAGTGTTGGTTACACATTGAGTCTGTTTAACTCACCCTTGTGGAATTATTTTTCGATAACGATCGGTAATGGACCGGTCGGCGGGAGCTTAAAGGTGGCCATGCACAAAGAAGGAATTTATTTAATTTGGATTTTATTTCATTAAGTACTTTGAATTTATTTTTTGGGAATTATTTGATGTAATAAGGCCATAGTAGAACTACTTTACTTTGCTTTTATTTATTAAGCTTACAAACTTTTATTTATTAAAAGATTAAATAAATTTATTTTAAAACAAAGCCTAAATGTTTTGTCACCTAAAGTAAAGGATTTTACAAAATGAAATAAACTTGTTTTTAACTCGAGCCCAACCCAAAAACAATCTTTCATTCAAAACACACAAGTTTTTCCTAAGTAATAAAAGGATTTGAAATGGTTTACACCGGGGAACATACCAGATCCGGTCAAGGCTCGTGGGCCGGGTTTGGGTGTTTCTCATATAATCTTGCTAACTTCTGAAGAGAATAATCCATACACACAAGTACGAAATGAGCAGAGTTCGTCAGACGATCCACAATCACCCAAATTGAATCCTTCTTGGTAGGCGTAAGGGGTAGCCCACTGACAAAATCCATTGTAATCATTTCCCACTTCCATTGTGGAATCTTAATCGGTTGCAATGACTGACGGCAATCGATGTTCAAATTGACTTGCTAACATGTCAGACACTTACCCACAAATTTCGTTACCTCCCGCTTAAGGCCCAGCCACCCAAAACTGCTCCTGCAAATCCCGGTACATCTTATTACCTCCGGATGCATAGCATAGGGACTGCTATGTGCCTCATGCAAAATCTTCTGCCTTAACTCCACATCCTTAGGCATACACACTTTTCCCCGAAAACATAACACTCTATTGCCGCTCAGACTATACCCCTCTAATCCATCATTCTGCACTTGTAACCTTCGTGAGCTCAAAACTTCATCCACCAATTGTTTTTCCTTAACCTCGTTAATCCATGTTGGCTTCACTTGCAATTCCGCTAATAGGCTTCCATCATCATACAGACTAAGGTGAGCAAACATGGCTCTTAACTCTGCCACCACCTTACGACTCAAGGCGTCCGCTACCACATTAGCCTTTCTCGGGTGGTACTCAATCGAGCAGTCATAGTCCTTTAACAGCTCAATCCACCTTCTCTACCTCAAATTTAACTCCTTCTGCGTAAGAAGGTACTTCAAACTCTTGTGGTCCGTATACACGATAGACTTTTCTCCATACAAGTAATGTCGCAAAATTTTTAGGGCAAAAACCACTACAGCCAATTCCAGATCATGCATCGGTAGTTTACTTTGTGAGGTCTTAACTGCCAAGAAGCATATGCTACTACTTTCCCTCTTGCATCAGCACACATCCCAATCCTGTATGGGACGTATCACAATAAACCGTAAATTCCTTCTTTGCTTCCTGTTGAATTAACACCGAAGCTTCCGTCAAAATCCTTTTCAACTTCTCAAAACTTTCCTGTTGCTTATCCAACCACACAAACGAAACCCTTTCCTCAGCAACTTGGTTAATGGTGCCGCAATTAAAGAAAACCCTTCCACAAACCTTTGGTAATACCCTGCTAAACCTAGAAAACTCTGAATCTCCACCACAGACTTCGGTGGCTTCTAATCCAAAACTGCCTCAATCTTCCGAGGGTCCACTCTAATCCCCTCAGCTGACACCACATGACCCAAAAAGGTAACTTCCTTCAATCAGAACTCGCACTTACTAAACTTGGCGTATAACTGCTTCTCCC
This sequence comes from Gossypium rotundifolium, assembly GCA_025506655.1. Taxonomy (NCBI): domain Eukaryota; kingdom Viridiplantae; phylum Streptophyta; class Magnoliopsida; order Malvales; family Malvaceae; genus Gossypium; species Gossypium rotundifolium. The sequence goes on from CP106728.1 coordinate 39,394,231, forward strand.
TAAGAATCTGCAACACCACTCGCAAATGCGCGTTATGGTCCTCCTTTGATTTTGAGTACACCAAAATATTATCTATAAATACTACCACAAACCGATCCAAATACGACTGAAACACCCGGTTCATCATATCTATAAATACTATTGGTGCGTTCGTCAACCCGAATGGTATTACCAAAAATTCATAGTGCCCGTATCGAGTACGAAACACCGTCTTATGGATATACGCCTCCTTTACCTTAAGTTGGTGATACCCCAACCTCAAATCTATCTTGGAAAAGACCGATGCTCCCTTAAGCTGGTCAAACATGTCATCTATCCTAGGCAAAGGATACTTATTCTTAATCGTCAATTTATTCAACTGACGATAGTCTATGCACATCCTCATCGACCCGTCCTTCTTCTTAACAAAAAGCACAGGCACTCCCCAAGGTAAAACACTTGGCCGGATAAAACCCCGATCTAGCAACTCTTGAATCTGTGCTTTCAATTCCACCAATTCCTTTGGCGCTATCCTATAGGGAGTAATTGACACTGGCGCAGTTCCCGGTAAAAGGTCTATACCGAACTCTACTTCTCGATCCGAGGGCAAACCCAGAAGCTCTTCCAGAAAGACATCAATAAACTCATTCACTATTCGAACACTTCCTATAGCCGGTTCCTTACCTTCCAAAGCACAAACATAAACTACAAACTCCTCATATCCTTTCCTTACCATCTTCTCCGCTTTCAGCGCGGACACCACATTAGATAGGTAATTCCTTCTCTCACCTATCATTACCATCTGTCTGATCCTAAAACTCAGCTTCCGTCAGCGGTAGATCCGGCATCACATTTTCGGACCCATGGCCAGGACCTGCTTGGCCTCAAACAAGGCCATCCTACCCCTACCTCGATCACGCGGCGGATGTCCTCGACCTTTTGTACTCATCTCCTCATTCGCGTTTATCTGGTTAAGAATTTTATTAATTATTATCTATTTTCACTATTTATCCACAAACAATTTTATGAAAATAGTTTTAAAGTGATTCTTTGAATTCGAATTTATCTAAAGTTTCAGTTTCAAGCTTATCTCCTAGTTCTAAGTATATTCATCACACAAACAACATCCACAGACCACATTCCATGCACAGGGGTATTTTCATCATTTCACTACTCGAGGGTATTTTCATAATTTTAACCTATAGAGGTATTTTCATAATTTTCCAAAATAAAGTTTCGGTGATTTTTTCAAAATAAGGGTATTTTGGTAATTTTGTAACTCGGGGGTATTTCGATAACTTTGTAAGTCAGGGGTAATTTGGAAATTTTACAAACCAGGGGTACTTTGGTTATTTTCCAAATCTAAGGTAGATTTCACAAATCTAGGGGTAATTTGGTAGTTTCAAAAATAGGATTTTTACAAAACAAGGTGGCTGGCCCCTTTCAGGTTTTAATTATCGAATTTAGCCTGTGAACAAGTCCTCATGGTTAGGCGTGACAAATACCTACGCACTGTGTAGGATTCGAGCGAAGAGGAGGTGAGTCACTAGGACTGCTTAAATACCGAGCTTTCCCTGAATCCAATCCTAGACATGCGCATGGCTGTTGCCACACCCTAACTCAGTGACTTACTCCTAGGTTTGTTCAATTATGCTTAAATCTTATTTAATTAAGAAGTTGTATAACTAGCCCTATGGTCCATTAGTACTATCATGCTTAACTACGTCTAAAGCCCACAAAGCCCAACATATATATCACAACAAGAGTTAGGGTACTTACCTGGGTGGATTAGTGCCGGAGACTCAGGTGCCATGCTTTCCGAAAAATGATCATCTCACGAATTTTTAAAATATATTTTGGGCCCTAAGCCCACAACTAAGCTTTTGAACCTGGCTCTGATACCAAAATGTAATACCCTAAACCCGGTCCAAACACTACAACCAAATCTGGTGTGCCACAGAAAAGAAAACGTTTGGAAACCGATTTGTTTTAGGAAAAAAACTGTTATAAGATTTTTGAGAAAACGTCGATGTATTTTGTATTGTGTAAAACATGTTGAAACTTGGTTTGGAGAAACTTAGTTGTCATATTGTTATTCCATATTAATTACTTAGTCTTTGTATACAAAAAAACAAGTATTTATTTAGCTTTTGAAAACATCTATTTCATAGCTTAATCAACATATTAAATAGAAACTTTAAAATCAACTAAATAAAAGAACCCAAATAAAACTTAAGCGACCTTATTACGTAACCGAAAACCAAAATTTAATAAAATAGCTAAGTCCGAATGGAAAACTTTGAAATAAACCAAATCTCGTGCATGGCCACCTCGAGTCGCTCGACTCCATATCCACGATCTAGGTCTCGATCGCAAAATGTAACGGAAGGGGTGAGTCATCTAGACTCAGTGTACAAATCCTCATCCCAATAGAAGTTATACTCTTACACAAATTCATACACTAATATGCACGTCATGCAACCCATCCAACCTAAGCATCCATCCGGTCTCCCAAATCTACCTCTTGTGGTACCAAACCACCGGTGGTGCCAAACCACCGTAACCGGGTTACAAAAATATCATATGTGGTACCAAACCACTTTGGTAACCAAAGTTACAAAATATCATATGTGGTACCAAACCACCGGTGGTGCCAAACCACCGAGACTTAGTCACAATTTTTAATATGTGGGCCAACCCACTATGTGATACCAAATCATCGGTGACACCGATAAATCATACTCCCCTCCTCTCATCACCCATAACACATATTTATGGTAACAATATCAGTATGATCATGCTTAACATACGAAAATCATGCATACAAAGTATCATGCTCTCATAGATCACAATCAACGCGAGAAATAGTAACAACTTACCCGTCATCCTCGCTTTTACCCACAAGGGTAATTTAGTAACCATTGCCGTCATTCTGGCTTTTAACAACACACAATATTTACATATTAAGTATAGAAAGTGTGTAAGAGTTACACACCTGGTTTTCGTACTAACGTTTTTACTGCTTCTACGCTACTGTCACTCGACACTACCACTATCGGCCTACGATCTACTTCCGATGTCGGCCCACACTCCAAAGGCCAATCTCGCACTCCCGATACTGATCGTTTCTTGTACTTTGGCGTTGGGCTTACAGATCCAACCCCTACTGCTTGACTATTAATATTGTCTATGATAACTCCTTGGTCACTAAACCAATCAACCCGATGAGATCTAATAAATAAATACAGTATTTAAACGAAACCCTTACCTAGCTTTCAGATCCCGAAAGTCTTTACGAAAATGTCACCACAAACCCACCTACATTCAGCCAACACCCATATACTAAATCAATCCCTGAAACGCAACCTACCTTCAGCTTTTTCACCAAATTGGCACCTCTGACTATAGCAAGATAGGATTCGGCTTTAAGGGGCAGAGTATGAAATCGATAGGGCCTTTGGAACAAATGATTCGGATTAGAACTTGATAAAAATAGAGAAATCGCAGAGAAGAAAAATCCCGAAACTCACCAGATTAAAGAGGAGTATTCGACTCATGGTGCACCTTCGGGAAAAAGAACCCACTCTTGTAGATTTGGCTATGGAGGAAAATGATGGGGACCAGGGTATTCAGCTTTGAAAGAAAAGATTGAAGAGAAAAAGAAAGTGTTGAAGAGTGGCGGCAAAGAAAATTTGAGACAATAAGAGGAGAGGATTTTCAGCTAGCAGAGTAGGTGAGAAAGATTAGAAAAGAAAAAGATGAAAGAACAATGAACACTTTGGCTTACAAAATTTGGCTACACATGCACACACCTCAGAGTTGGAGTTTTGGCCAACTCTCCCCTCTCCTAATAGCCTTTATCCCTTATCTCATCCATCTATTATCACATCCCTTATCTTACCTTTAGAAGAGCCCACCTTAAAACCACCTCTTCCCCCTTAATTATCAGCTTTTAACACTTAAAATAAAAGAAATAAAGCTCCTAAAATGTAGCCTATATGCCATCTACCCCTTCCCCCTTAAAGTGTTGAAATTTAACCCGTCAATTTGGGCCCCAAGCAGCCACACCAGGCCCAAAATCCTCCCCCTTGTGACGCCACCCTCATGTCCACCTAAAGTACCTCCAAATTTTGGGCCACAAGCCCAGCTTGCTACTAAACATAATAATTTACAAATAAATTACTACTAGCACTATTTTTAATCAATTTAACCCAAACTTAAACCCAACCCTGAGCCCAATACACACCTCAAAGCCTTTAACCTACTAACTTATCCATGCAACATACCAAAAGCACAGACCCACCAAAATTAGGATGTTACACTTTTATAGCCTTTTGATTCACATAGACTATATCGAATTCAGACAGCAAAATCTGTCACCTTGCCATCCTTCCATTTAAGGTGATTGACTCCATTATATACTTTAGAGGGTCAAGCTTCGAAATCAACCAGTTGTATGATATAGCATATATTGCCTCAATCTTCGAGTTGTCCAAATCAAGGCGCAACAAAATTTTTCAATCGACGAATATCTCATTTCACATTCAGTGAACTTTTTACTGAGATAGTATATCGCCTTTTCTTTTCTTCCTGACTTATCATGTTGACCAAGCACACATCCATGGAGTTATTGAACATTGACAAATACAGTATCAACAGTCTATCTAGATTAGGCGGAGATAGTACTGGTGCATTTGACAGATATTGTTTGACCTTGTCAAAAGCTCTCTGGCATTCATCATCCCATACACTTTGGTTGTGTTTCTTGAGAAGATGAAATATGGGATCACATTTCTCAGTTAATTGTGAAACCGAGCAATGTAATTTAACCTTCCAAGAAAACATCGAACTTCCTTTTGAGTGGCGCGTGGAGGCAATTCTTGTATAGCTTTGACCTTCTTTGAGTCAACTTCGATTCCTCTCTCACTGACCACGAAACCTAGTAACTTCCCTGATCGAGCTCAAAAGTACACTTTGCCGAGTTGAGCTTTAATTAAAATTTTCTCAACCTCAAAAATAATTTCTTAAAACCTCAATGTGTTCATTTTCTATTTGAGATTTGGCAATCATATCATCAACATATACTTCATTCTTTTTGTGCATCATGTCGTGGAATAATGTTACCATGGCCCTTTGATATGTTGCACCAGCATTCTTTAGTCCGAATGGCATTACCTTATAACAGAAGGTACCCCACAATGTTATGAAGGTAGTTTTCTCTATATCCTCAGGGTGCATCTTGATCTAATTATATCCTGAAAAGCCATCCAAGAAGGAAAATAATGAATATCCCGCCGTATTATCCACCAATGTGTCAATATGAGGCAAAGGGAAATTATCCTTTGGGTTGGCCTTATTTAAGCCCCTATAGTCTACGCACATCCACACTTTTCCATCTTTCTTGGGGATTGGAACAATGTTGGCAACCCACTCTGAGTATTTTACCACCTGTAGAAAACCAGCATCAAACTGTTTCTTGACTTCCTCCTTTATTTTCAACATCACATCAGGTCTCATCCTTCGTAGCTTTTTTTGAACCGACTTACATTCTTCTCTTATGGGAAGGCGATGCACTGCAATATCGGTACTTAGCCCAGGCATATCTTGGTATGACAATGCAAAGATGTCTTTGAATTGCCGTAGTAACTCAACAAGGTCTTTTTTTGTCTCCCTGGCTATGCACGTTCCAATTTTCACAACCTTTCCTTCCTCCAAGGCTATGTTCTCTACCTCCTTTTCATGGGGTAAGATCTGTTTCTCCTCTTACTTTATCACTCTTAGCAAATCTGGAGATAAGTCATAATCTCGGTCACCTTCAAAATCTTGAGATTCCCCTAAACACGTCTTGCTCAAAATGGACCTTTGGATCTGTAGTATCATTGCTCCTGTCATTGATATCTAGGGACTTGTGATGGGCATCAAAGAATGTACAAAGAACAAAGAATTCAAGAACAACAATTTATATGGTATGAATGAGAATAAAAAATTTGGGATGAAATTAGAAAATCAAAGGAATAAAAAAATGAAAGAATATATGCTCGAGTTAATTATCAAAGATGTATTTTATTAAAACAACAATGTTTGAACATAAGCCTATCTCACAAAAGAAATCTAATTGTTCCTAGGCTAAAAAAAAACAAGAGCGTTCTGAATATTACTCTGTATAATCTCTAAAAACTACAGGAAGTTCCTCTGCAGTCCAATTGTTCAAAACACTTCCAGGTTCATAAGGGCGAATGCCCAACGGGTTTCTTTGTTCAATTCCATCCTCATGTATGACATTGATGTGAGGACTTTCCAATAACCCTCTCTTAGGGTGAATTATCCTTCCGGATACAAAGGTCTGGGATATGTTGGGGAATGTCATCGATTCCCACTTGACTTCCTCCCCATTCAACCGTGCTCTTCTCCTTTCTTGCTTTTTCCCTTTTTCTTTTCTCATCTGACTAGCATCTAGCTTGAAACCCATGCCAAAATAGTCTCTCTTCTCTTTCAGCATTGGCACTTGAATTTCTCCTTGAAGATGTCTGCCTAGTCCTTTTCCCGGTAGGGCTCCTTTCCCCACCATCATTTGTAAGCCCATCCTTGTGTTCCTGGATATATTAGGCACTAGAACCTCATTCCCTTCCAAAATAAATGTCGCATTCACGAACTCTAAAGATCAAAAATAGCACTCTGTTGCTTCTTCACTTGCCTCTAAATATGGCGCATCGTTGGTAACAGTGGCTATGATGTCCTCCTCTGTGTTTATGGTAACTACCCGACCTTCTGCCACCAGCTTCAACTTTTGGTGCAGAGATGAGGGAACTGCTCCTGCCGAATAAATCCATGGCCTTCCCATTAAGCAATTGTATGAGGGCTTGATATCCATCACAAGAAAATCCACTTCATATGTGTTTGGCCCAATTAGCAACGGTATATCAATTCTTTCCATCACTCTTCTCTCAGTGCCATCAAATGCTCTCACTATGTTCTAGCATGTCTTCATGTGAGAACTATTTATCGGTAACCTCTTCAGTGTGGACAACGGTAAGACATTCAAGGCTGATCCATTGTTGATTAACATACTTGGCAGAGTGTATCCCTTACAACGAGTAGTGATGTGCAAAGCCTTTGTTGATCTCGTACCCCCAGGTGGGATTTCATCATCACTGAAGTAAATGAAATTATCAGCACTAATGTTACTAACCAGATGATTAAGTTTATTGACAGATATATCCTTAGTAACATAAGTTTTGTTCACCACTTTCATTAATGCTTCGCGATGCACTTCTGAACTTAAAAGTAGGGCTAAAACTGATATGCGAGCCGGTTGTTTGTGCAACTGATCTACCACCCTGTATTCACTGTGCTTCAAGAATTTTAGAAATTCTTTAGCCTATTCCTCCTTCACAGGTTCTTTCATAAGTGCTTCAGCCTCTTTCTCTACTCGATTTCCAAAGTCTTTGCTTTCATAGGCAAAGTTTTAACGTTTATCGAGTCGTAACACCTTCCACTTCGTGTGTAGAATCCCTCATTTTGGACCTCCTTAGATTTGCTAGCCGAATTTTCCCCTCCTGGTATTGTTACATTGCAGTTGTAATTCAAAGGTACCATTTTGTTATCCTTGTAAGGAAATGAGACAGGCCTCTGAGTACAACTTTTGGCTCCACTTGTGTTCTGCCTTCCACATTTCTGGGTCGGGAGATAATGATCCTTGGATAATTGACTTTTTGCTTTGTCAATTCTTCTTCAGTTGCATATATGTTTCCTCCCTCTGAGTCTTCTTCATAAAACTCCAATTCCTTATTGTTCATTAGGCTTTGCACCAAGACCCTGAACTCAACATATTCTTGGATCTCATGCCCCTCTACTTTGTGGAACTCACAGTAATTCCTTAGTCCTTCACATCCTTTCAAAGAATCAGATAATATCATTCCTTTTTTCACCATTTCCCTCCAGACCATTCTCAATGGGGTTTTCACCTCTGAAATATCCCCTTTGATTTTTCTCACGACCTTTTCACCGATCGCATTTATCCTCTTATCCTCGTGGTTGGGTAATGGGTTCTCCGCACTAGGTGCATCATCAAACTTCACAATCCTCATCTTGATGAATCTCTCGACTAACTTTTTGAAGGTAGTACAGTGTTCTATTGAATGCCCCATTATTCCCGCATAGTAGTTGTATTGAGCGTTTGAATCATACCATTTGGGATATAAGGGCTGTAATGACTTCAAATAAAATAGGGACACGACGTGTGCGTCAAATAAACTTTGGTATAGCTCTTTATATGTCATTGGGATTGGCGTAAATTGGAGCTTTTTAAATTTTCCTCGGGCCTGATTATTGTCTTGTCGACCCTTATTGCTGGCAGTAACTACTTTCGGCTGGCTAACAGTCATTGCCTTTGAGTACACTTTGTTGTATGTACTTGTATTATTCACCTCATTATCCTTTTTCCTAGAAGCAAACCTTCTAGTGGTTTCTCCTGCTTCAATCTTACCATCCCTTATGGCATTTTCTATCATTTCCCTTCCATCACTATATTCGCGAAGCTCTTAGTGGTGCTTCCTATCATATGGGTGATAAATGGTGTCTTTAAAGTGTTGATAAACAGCATGGTGGTTTCTTTCTCTAGGAGAGGTGGTTGAACTTGCATGGCAACTTCCTTCCATCTTTGCTCGTATTGCCAAAAGCTTTTGTGTGACTTCTTTTCCATGTTTTGCAACATGATTCTATCAGGCGTCATGTATGTGACATGATTGTACTGCTTCATGAAGGCTTGGGCTAAGTCTCTCCAAGAGCTAATATTAGTACGGCTGAGTTGATTGTACCACCTGGACACTGCCCCACCAAACTATCTTGGAAACAATGAATCAAAATTTGATTATTTTTCACATAGCCAGTCATTCGTCTATAGAATATAGTGATGTGGGCTTCAGGGTAACTAGTTCTATTGTATTTCTCAAATTCTGGCATCTTAAATTTATGAGGAAGCACCAAATATGGAACCAAACTCAAGTCTTTTGTGTCAATACCATGGTGATGATCGACATTTTCTAAAGCCTTGAACTTTTCTTCCAACCATCTACAGTGATCTTCCAACTGCCTTGAAGATTTAGTTCTTATCCCCTCTCTCTCTCTGCTATGTCCAAATCAGGGATAACAAGATTAGCAGGGTTATCTCTAGGTTAGATCTGAGACAACCTGGAAGTTCATGAGTGGTCTAGTATCAGCTTGCCCTTGTTGAGGCCTAATCGTGACAGCTGGCCTTCAGGGATATTCCCCAGGTTGTACATACGGTGGGGTGAAACCCCGAGAAAAATCTTCATTGTCTTCAGCGTTGACTATGAGACCCTTTCCTTTGTCCATTGCTCCACTTAGCATCTGGGCCATTTAAGCCATCATGTTCCTTTGAGTTCCCAACATTTGGTCTCTCATTTTTTTTGAAGCTTTGCCAATTGCTCCTGCATCTGGTCTTGCATATCTCTCTAGAATTGTTCAAGTCTTTGATCCATTCTCTTTGTCTTGGCACGTGTACCGTAGTGGTGTTCAGTTTCCATATTTTCCTTCTCTCTCTCTATTATAATTTAAACCAATTAGACTCTCTCTATGGACTTAAATGCATATGATGTTATGTAATGAAAATGCATGAATGCAAGGAGGCATCGATTCAGATTCAACTTCATTTTAGAAAACTTTATTAGAAAACAAAATCCTTTACATAAAACGGACTACAAATATGCTTTCGCCCTAAGGCCTAAAGTTTTGATTTTCCCAAACAAAGAGGTTAGGTCTTGACCACGATCCGACTGTAGCTCATACTTCATACTCAATATATCAGCCTGTGCTGCCAAAGTCTGTAGGTGATCAGCTACCTCTCGAATCTGAACTATTGCTTCACCCATGAGGTAATCCCGACTTCTGACTTGATCATGAGAATGGTGAAGCCCTTCCTTCCAACGCCCTTCTCTTGTTTCAAGAAGCTCGATTCAAATTTCACAACTATGCAAGGTTGATTCTAACTCTTCAATCCTACCCTTTATTTCCTCGATTTTGTTCAGACTTGATTTTATTTCGATTTCAGAATTACGACTTCGATGGTGGTGAAGAGACCGCCCAAGTTCAGCCACTCTAGCTTTTAATCCACTCTTTTCTTTTGGCTTTCTGCTAACCTCTTTTCTAAGGCCTTGTTTTGCATTTGCATCTCTAGGAACTTCCTCTCCCAATGGTCAGCTTTGGCCTTTTCCTCTTGAACCTTCTATTGCCACTGTTTCGAAGTCCTTCTCAATCCAATGTTCTTCATTGTCAGACGTATCTTCTTATATTCTAACTTCAAACTATCTCGATCTTCCTCTATCTTCCTCTTTTTTTCTTAATTTCTCGACCTCTGATTTTTGGGCATCCACATCTAGCCTCAAGTACATCTTTTCCTCTTCCAGCTTCTCTATCCTCTTTTCGAGCTCTAAACTATGCCTCTTGAAGTCTTGCTTTATAATCTCTAACTCCAATGGGACCACTTGTAAATATTCCTTCATCGATCGAGCACCCTCCAAGCTTGGCCTAGGGATGTTATCATTAATCCTTTTTGTAAATGCCCGATTTTGGGGCTAGTCGAATAGTGGTCTCAGAACCACCAATTTGAGGTCAGAGAAATTTATTTTCATAATATGTTATGTGTTATAATATTCTTATAAGGACATATGGAAATTTTGGTGCTTTAATTTTTACGATTTCATGCTTAATCGCTAAAAAGGACTAAATCGCATTCAGTGCAAAAGTTCTATTTTATTTGCTAAAAGTGCCAAATAGCTATGGATTAATATTTGGAGGTCCCAATTGTGTAATTTAGCCTTGTTAAGTGGCTTGGCAGGTCAAAGAAGCTAAGGGGACAAGTGCATTTATTGTAATTAAAAGTTAGTGATATTAGTTGGAGAAAATGAATAAAATAAAATGATAGAAGCAAAAGTTATCATCTTTTTATTTTGTCTTCTTCTCCAACCGCAAATATTAGCCATGGGTGGGCTTTGAAAGCTTAAAATTTCCAGCAAGCTTTTCTCCATTCAAGTAAGTCAATTTGATGGTTGTTTTTGATGATTTTTGTATATTTGGAGTCCCCAAAGCTTAAGCTAGCTGATGGGGGGACTAAATTGCAACATGGTTGAAAGTTTATAGACTTACCATGAGAGAATTTGTGTTGTTTACTGAGTTTTTATGGAAGAAAATGAATGTTAGGAAGATGATAAACAACTTTTGTGAAAGGTGTTGTATGAAAACACCTAATTTGGGCTAAAATGCAAAAATTGTAATTTATTCATTAAGGCATGAAATAGATGGAATTGTGAGTAGTTGTAAGAGGATTAAATGTTCAGCTAAGTTTGTTTAACAAGAAAATGTGACGAAAATTATTTTATGAGCCTAGGGGTAAAATCATAATTTTGCCAAAGTGTAGGGACAAAATAGTCATTTTGCCTAAAGTGTAGTTTATGGTGAATTATGAATAAGTGATTAAATTAGTAAATTTTATTGTTCTAGATCAAAGAAAATGATATTCGGACCTAGAACGGGTGAAACGAGAAATGTGGGCAAAAAGTCACTTTCGGCCATTTCGACATCGAGGTAAGTTCATGTGTGAATGTGACAATTATGTATGAGTTAATTTAGTATTCCAATGTTGTATGGAATGTATATTTACTTGATGAATGCATGAAATATCTTTTAATGAGATGTCAAGAGAATTGAAATTGGGAGTAATGGGAATTGGAATATGGCCTCGATGTAAAAATTCGTATAAGACTATGTCAGGGACATAGCATCGACAAGTTAATGTATGTAAGACCCTATTGGGGTATGATGTCAATGAGAACTAAGTGTGTGAGACTCAAGAGAGTTATTTAATAATTTGAATGATTCAACGGATATGTTGAATGTATGTGATTGCACCACGAGAAGCACAAGTATGTGTTAGAACTGAATTGATATGAATTCAATTTATGATGAACCCTAGTGGGATATGTGAAATTAATGCACTATAGTTGCATGAGATAGATTTATTAATGCATCGTGTGAATGCGAATGAGAATCGTAGAAAGTTAAGCAAAAATGATAGTGAGTGAGGATGTTTACGGGACATTTGAATTAGAAAAATATATGTGGATAGATATTTGTGAATGTATAATATCGGTGGGCTGTGTGCGATACCACCTAATATATTATTAATTGATGGGCTATGTGCGATATCATCAACTATATTAATATCGGTGGGCTGTATGCGTTACCACCTGATTAGTTACTAATCGGTGGGCTGTGTGCGATACCATCGCTTATAAATGATTGGTGAGCTAAGTGCAAAATCACCATAGTGATAAATGATTGGTGGGCTGTGTGCGATACCACTCTATAAGAGATTCAATGGTGGGCTAAGTGCTAACCACTGAGAAATTAGTAGTATGAGTGACTCATTGAAAATGCTCGATATGTTGTTTATATGATCATGTGGTGATCAGTGTAGGAATGTATGCTAATTAAATGAGCAATTGGCTAGTGGCATGGTAAGAATGTGGTAAGAGATAGAATGAGTAAGTTTCAAAAGTGGTTGAGTAAGTAAACATGAATTTATGAGAAAATCTATTATAATACCTTGTAGTCATGGATATTCGATGAATATTAGAAATTGTCAGTTATATGCAGATGAACTTACTAAGCATATTGCTTACTCCTTTTCTTTTCCCATCTCTTATAGGTTATTTTAATTAGCTCGGGTTGGAGGCCGCGGAAGATGTTTTCACACTATCAAGTAGACTCCTGGTATGGTGTTTCGAGCTCTTATGAGTCATGGCATGTATAGGGATGCTTTTAAAGTTAATTAAGTTCTAATTGATGTAGCCAAATTGTGTTGGCCTAAGAGAACTTATAGTTGTATGTGTATAGCCATAGATAATGACTTAAGTTGGTTGTAATTATATGGGAAATAGTTCCCTTAGTGTATGGGTTGAAGACTTTATTTCTCTTATGATTAAATGTCTTTAAACCAAGAATTATAATGATATTACTAGAAGTTATGTGATGATGAATGAATGTATGCAAATGAGAGTGGTGATTGGCTTGGAAAATAGCCTTCATGTGCCCACACGGGTAGACACACGGGCGTGTGTGTAGGCCATGCGTACCCTATACCTTAGTGTTTTAAGTTAGAATAGACCACGGGCTAACCCCACGGCCGTTTATATAGCTCGTGTGTGATACACGGTCTAAGGCCACTGGACGTGTGAAGACCGTGTGTGAATTGGCAGTGTCGACCACGAGTGGAAGACACGGGGATGACTTGAGGGTACACGGGCGTGCCCTATTCTACATGGGCATGTGTCCTAGCCGTGGGAATTTGGCAGAATGTTGGGGTTTTTAGGCATGGTTTGGGCACATGGGCGTGTGATATTACACACGGGCATATGTGTCATCTAACAAGGGCATGTAATCTCCGTTTAGATAGGAAAAAAATTTTACGGATCGTAAGAGTTTCCGATATAGTCTCAAGAGCCCTCGCATGTATGAGTGAGGTCTCGTAAGTCAAAAAAAAGTTGTTGTAGTGACTCACAGAGAGTAGTTGCATTGAGTCTAAGTGGCGATTAAATAGTTTTATACGGTAACGCCTCGTGCCCGATTTCGAAGGGGATTACGGGTAAGGGTGTTACATTTAGTGGTATCAGAGCTATGGTTTAGTCGGTTCTAGGACTAACCTAGCGAGAGTAAGAGTCTAGCTATACATGCCATATGTGGACCGTGATAGTGTGATAACTCACTGCTCTAACGAAATTGTTTTGTTAAGACATAGATGATTCCCAACTGAGCTAATTTCAGCAAGTTTGTATGATTTTCAAGCTTTATGAATATTTTCATCGAATTGCTTGTGATGTGGATATATGCATATTATTTCCAAGAAAATGTTTAATTGTTATATTAAACAAAGAAGTTACTAAGATCAAGCATAGGAAAGTCCAGATTGAAATTGAATTACCTAGGATACTCGATCTACCACATGAAACGAGAAAGTTCGTGTAAGACCAAGATAAGGCATGGCATCGGCAATCAAGCAAAGTTATCATGTAAGTCCAAGACAAGTCTTGGCATTGAAAAGTTGTCATGAGATTGAGATATCATGTAAGACCATATGTAGGATTGGCATTGGCATCGAGACACATGTGTATTGAGATTCAGTATCCTCGGTCATTCATAGTAATTCAGTGGGCAAACGAGTAAAGCTGTTATCAAGTTATGCCAGTTAAAGCTAACTAAGAGTATTATTCATGTTATGAATGATGATAATAAGATTATGCTTATCATAGCAAAGTATGCTGATCTATGTGATCAAGTAATACGGGTATCTTGTTTACCTTACAAGCATGAGATTAGTAAGTGCCATGAGATATGCACGAATCAATAAGAGTAAGTAAGCAATTGAGATTTGTGATGCTATTGTTTATGATAAATATGTCCACATGGTTAAATATTACATGCGAATGTTGAAGTATAAAATGTATAATGTTTTGTTTTATGACTGTTATGAAGTCACACAGATTATGGTATGGGAGTTAAATTGAGAAGCTTGACTAAGTAGAATGCAGGAGATGAGTACGGCCGTGTAGTGATAAAATGATCAATAAGACCATGGTTGGACCATGGCGGTACATGTGATCCCATATAAGACCATGTTTGGAACATGGCATCGGCTTTGATACGTGTGCTAGTGTAAGACCATGTCTGGGACATGGCTTCGGCACAAAAGAAAGATCTCGTATAAGACCATATTTGGGATATGGCATCAACATCAAATAGTGATTTCGTGTAAGACCACGTCTGGGACCTAGCTTCGGTATTAAATTGTGTAAGACCATATCTGGGATATAGCATCAATGTTGATATAATATCCCATATAAGACCATATCTGGGATATGGCATTGACATCGACATGAGTTCCATGTAAGACCGTATCATGGATATGACATTAGTATTGATATGAGATTTCATGTAAGACTGTAGTGAGGCTATGGCATCGTAATAACATGTAAGGAAATAGTTGGGCTATGATGCGTGATACGAGTATGACCATAGTTAGACTATGGCACCCAAGTAAAAGACGTACTCAAAACCTGTAAGACATTTTCTTAATTGATAAGCAATAGTAAGAAAAAGTAGAGTCAAATGTTGAGTACTTAAGTAGATATTAATGTGGAACCTGAGTAAGTAAAGTCACTATTTGAAAGTATGAGTGATGAAACAATTGTAGCATGAAAAATGTGAAAACTCACTTGGATTGAGTTGTGTGACTATGATGATATTTCATTGACGATGAATGTTAAATCATATGTATGTGGTCACAAGAGTCAAGTTATGGGGCGCTACGACTTCACCCTCTTACCATTGTTGAATTGTGATGAGATGTTATGAGAGTTAAATTGAGTAAGTTTGCATTTGATTAATGCAATAATTATGTTAGCATAATTAAGAATGCTTTGTATCACGTTGATACATGATACCCTACTAAATAGAGTAATTGTTGTTGAACGTGAGGTTAAAGTCCTAGGGGACTATAAAAAAAGGCTATCATTGAGATATAAAAAGATAAGGTCCTGTATAAGACCATGCCCGAGACATGGCCTCGTCACCGAGTTGAGATCCCGTATAAGACCATATCTAAAATATGGCTTCAGTAATTAATAGGAGAATCGTATAAGACCATATTTGGAATATGGCATCGATACTTGATGTGGAAGTCCATATAAGACCTTATCCGAGATATGGCATTGGCAGCTAGAGGTGACTCCATATAAGACCACTTGGAGATGTGGCCTTGGTTTCATACTTACATGAATGATTATGAATATGTGTCTTTGACTATCCCTAGTAATCAATGGGATAAGTAGATGAGTTAAAAGTAGAAATGAAATCAGTACTAAAGTTATGTGGATGAGTGAATGCAATTACTCGTGAATGAATCACGAAGAGATGATTACGATATGTGGCACGGAACGTGTTATATAAGGGCAAGTATGAGTAAGTTGGCTTGAGGCCTGTGGCTTGTGCATGGATGGTTAATGCCATGGATGGGTTATAATGATTTCTTTTAGTATTATG
Organism: Gossypium rotundifolium; assembly: GCA_025506655.1. NCBI lineage: Eukaryota > Viridiplantae > Streptophyta > Magnoliopsida > Malvales > Malvaceae > Gossypium > Gossypium rotundifolium. The sequence goes on from CP106728.1 coordinate 39,410,323, forward strand.
TATTAATATTTGTTTCCCTTCAGGGATGATGTGGTTGCTCTTTTCACGAAATTATAATTGTGTGAGAATGTTAGTTGACTGAAAAATCAGACTAAATGATTCGATTTAGTTAATTGGAATCGACATTTTTTTATTTCCTCGTAACCCTTTTCGGGTACTTTGAGGAGGAAATTGGGAATGATTCTAGTATAAGAAGTGAAATCACAAGTTTCATGTTGTGTGATGAGTTTTCGAGCAAGCCAAATAGAATTTTTGATTAGATCAAGATTGTCCTTACTATCATGAGATGTGACGATGGTAAAGGTTTTAGATTAGTATAGCAAGAGAAACTCAGATGAGAGTGTGCTTGAAATATGTTTTCAGTGTGGAGAAAAGAGTAGATTAATGTATTGAGATATGATTCGAGTTCTGTGTATATTCGCGCATGAATCAGTAAACAGAATAAAATTCTGTGTGTTTGTGAGTAGGGAGCATGATAAGAAGATATGCTCATCGAAATGTTCAAACCATAATGGTTGAGTTGAAAGATATAAATGGAACTATTAATTGAATGTTCTAATACTGAGTTCAGTTTGTATCGAGAAAAAGAGTTGACAGGTTTGTGATCTAGAGATGATCACTTTTGTGTCAGTGTTGCGAGTTTGATGTTATGAAATGATCCATGGAAATGTCAATGTGTATTTTCTGAATTTTGATGAGCGAGAGTATCTTATGCTGCGAAAGATTTTGAAGATGAATTAGTGGAAACTGCTTGAGCTATTACAATGGTGGGTATAGTTATTGTAATACTTCTCAAATAATAGACATAGTATAGATGTTTGGATGAAAGATCCATGTTGGATAAGATTTTCATTGTTGACGCTTCCTCGAGATAGAATTTGAATGATGATGAATCCAAAACTTATACAGAAGCTTTGGTATAAGATTTGGTATAAGATTTAGTAGTAGCATAACTACTAATGCAAGAATAAGGAAGTACAGTTATGTGCATAAATGTTTTAACACTAGAATACATTTCATGATATGATTGAGTTTATGGCCACAAGTAGTTGACCACTAAAAGTTGAGTTTTTAAAGCGTACAAGTTAAGAGTATTAAATTCGATGAATGCATTAATGAGGAAGTGAGATAAAACCTTATAGATTTCAAATTTGGTTTGACAAAATTTCCAAGAAGGGGGATGTCATTCGAATTGTAGTGAATCAACCAGTAAAGATCCGATTGATCATTTGGACATGTAAAGAGTTCCAAATCGGTATCACATCTTAATGGTTATTGACAAGAGAAACTTGAGAAGAAGTGGATTTGTGATTTTGAAGAGTTGATGGAAACATTTTAAGAATTTTGGTAACAACTCCTCCTGATAGAATTTTCGGGGATGAAAATCCCTAAGGGGGGAGAGTTGTAACAGCCCGATTTTGGGGCTAGTCGAAACAATGGTCTCGGGACCACTAATTCGAGGTTGGAAAAATTATTTTCATGATATGTTATGTGTTGTAATATGTTTATAAGGATATATGGAAATTTTGGTGCTTGTATTTTAGCGATTTGATGCTTAATAGTTAAAAAGGACTAAATCACATTAAGTGCGAAAGTTCTATTTTATTTGCTAGAAGTGCCAAATAGCTATGGATTAATATTTTGAGGTCCCAATTGTGTAATTTAGCCTTGTTAAGTGGCTTGTCCGGTCAAAGAAGCTAAGGGGACAAGTGCATTTATTGTGATTAAAAGTTAGTGATATTAGTTGGAGAAAATGAATAAAATAAGATGATATAAGCAAAAGTTATCATCTTTTTATTTTGTCTTCTTCTCCAACCAAAAATATTAGCCATGAGAGGGCTTTGAAAGCTTAAAATTTCTAGCAAGCTTTTCTCCATTCAAGTAAGTCAATTTGATGGTTGTTTTTGATGATTTTTATATATTTGGAGTCCCCAAAGCTTAAGCTAGCTAATGGGGGGACTAAATTGCAACATGGTTGAAAGTCTAGAGACTTACCATGAGAGAGTTTGTGTTGTTTGTTGAGTTTTTATGGAAGAAAATGAATGTTAGGAAGATGATAAACAACTTTTGTGAAAGGTGTTGTTATGAAAACACCTAGTTTGGGCTAAAATGCAAAAGTTGTAATTTGTTCATTAAGGCATGAAATAGTTGGAATTGTGAGTAGTTGTAAGAGGATTAAATGTTCAGCTTAAGTTTGTTTAACAAGAAAATGTGACGAAAATTCATTTATGAGCCTAGGGGCAAAATCATAATTTTGCCAAAGTATAGGGGCAAAATAGTCATTTTTGCCTAAAATGTAGTTTATGGTGAATTATGAATAAGTGATTAAATTAGTAAATTTTATTGTTCTAGATCAAAGAAAATGAGATTCGAACCTAGAACGGGTGAAAAGAGAAATATGGGCAAAAAGTCCCTTTCGGCCATTTCGACATCGAGGCAAGTTCATGTGTGAATGTGACAATTATGTATGAGTTAATTTAGTATTCCAATGTTGTATGGCATGTATATTTACTCAATGAATGCATGAAATATCTTTTAATGAGATGTCAAGAGAATTGAAATTGGGAGTAATGGGAAATGGATATAGCATTATATGATGATAGTTATAGTTTCGTGTAAGACTATATTGGAATATGGCCTCGGTGTAAGAATTCGTATAAGACCATGTCAGGGACATGGCATCGGCAAGTTAATGTATGTAAGACCCTATTGGGGTATGATGTCAATGAGAACTAAGTGTATGAGACTCAAGAGAGTTATTTAATAATTTGAATGATTCAACGGATATGTTGAATGTATGTGATTGTACCACGAGAAGCACAAGTATGTGTTAGAACTGAATTGATATGAATTCAATATATGACGAACCCTAGTGGGATATGTGAAATTAATGCACTATAGTTGCATGAGATAGATTTGTTAATGCATTGTGTGAATGCGAATGAGAATCGTAGAAAGTTAAGCAAAAATGATAGTGAGTGAGGATGTTTGCGGATGGACATTTGAATTAGAGAAATGTATGTGGATAGATATTTGTGAATGTATAATCTCGGTGGGTTGTGTGCGATACCACCTAATATATTATTAATTGATGGGATGTGTGCGATACCATCAACTATATTACTATCGGTGGGCTGTGTGCATTACCACATGATTAGTTAGTAATAGATGGGCTGTATGCGATACCATTGCTTATAAATTATTGGTGAGCTAAGTATGACATCACCATTGTTATAAATGATTGGTGGGCTGTGTGTGATACCACTCTATAAGAGATTCAATGGTGGGCTAAGTGCGTAACCACCGAGAAATTAGTAGTATGACTCATTGAAAATGCTGGATATGTTGTTTATATGATCATGTGGTGATCAGTGTAGGAATGTATGCTAATTAAATGAGCAATTGGCTAGTGGCATGGTAAGAATGTGGTAAGAGATAGAATGAGTAAGTTTCAAAAGTGGTTGAGTAAGTAAACATGAATTTATGAGAAAATCTATTATAATACCTTGTAGTCATGGATATTCGATGAATATTAGAAATTGTCAGTTATATGCAGATGAACTTACTAAGCATATTGCTTACCCCTTTTCTTTTCCCATCTCTTATAGGTTATTTTAATTAGCTCGGGTTGGAGGCTGCGAAATATGTTTTCACACTATCGAGTAGACTCCTGGTATGGTGTTTCGAGCTCTTGTGAGTCATGGCATGTATAGGGATTCTTTTAAAGTTAATTAAGTTCTAATGGATGCAGCCAAATTGTGTTGGCCTAAGAGAACTTATAGTTGTATGTGTATAGCCATAGATGATGACTCAAGTTGGTTGTAATTATATGGGAAATAGTTCCCTTAGTGTATGGGTTGAAGACTTTATTTCTCTTATGATTAAATGTCTTTAAACCAAGAATTAGAATGATATTACTAGAATTTATGTGATGACGAATGAATGTATGCAAATGAGAGTGGTGATTGGCTTGGAAAATAGCCTTCATGTGCCCACACGGGTAGACATGCGGGCGTGTGTCTACGCCGTGTGTACCCTGCACTTTAGTGTTTTAAATCAGAATAGACCACGGGCTAACCCCATGGTCGTTTATATAGGTCGTGTGTGATACACAGTCTAAGGCCACGGACGTGTCAAGACCGTGTGAATTGGCAGTGTCGACCACGGGTGGAAGACATGGGCATGACTTGAGGGTACACGGACGTGCCCCATTCCACATGGCGTGTGTCCTAGCCGTGGGAATTTGGCAGAATGCTGGGGTTTTTAGGCATGGTTTGGGCACATGGGCGTGTGATACTACACTTGGGCGTGTGTGTCATCTAACACGGGCATGTAATCTCTGTTTAGATGGGAAAAAATTTTACGGATCGTAAGAGTTCCCGATATAGTCTCGAGAGCCCTCGCATGTATGAGTGAGGTCTCGTAAGTCATAAAAAAAAGAATAGTTATTGTAGTGACTCACGGAGAGTAGTCGCGTTGAGTCTAAGTGGCAATTAAATAGTTTTATATGGTAACGCCTCGTGCCTAATTCCGACGGGGATTACGGGTAAGGGGTGTTACACTTTTGCTCATCCACTCCTTGTATTCTAGGGTTGTCATCGGTCCTCCAGTCAATATCTTCATATAGCGAGCCCGCTTCAAGCCTCAGAAATCTCTTGAATCTTATTCTTATTATTATCCCCCTTATATTAGAATTCACTTTGAGCTAACCCATATGTCGTCGGTATGAACTGTCTTGCTTTGTATTGCCTTAGTACGAGCAATGGTGCATATCCAACAACTCTGTTTTCAAAAATTTCAGATTTTAAAATTTCATATTTTTAAAATTTCGTGTTTCAAAATTCTCGATTTTCAAAATTCTCGATTTTCAAAAAATCGTGTTTTAAAAAAAATAATTTCACGCTTCAAAATTCATGGCTTTTCAAAATTCCATGTTTTTAAAATAAAAAATTTTGTGTTTTAAAATTTTCGTGTTTTAAAAAATTTCGTTTTCAAAAATTTCGTGTTAAAAAAATTCTCGTGTTTTCAAAGTTTTCAGATTATCAAAATTCATGTTTTTAAAACCAAAAAATTCCTTGTGTTTTAAAATTTCCGTGTTTTAAAAAAATTGTGGTTTTAAAAAAATTTCCTGCTTCAAGAAAATTTCGTTTCAGAGTTTTCAGATTTCCAAAATTTCGTGTTTTCAAAATTTTCGGGTTTTAAAAAAATTTCGTGTTTTCAAAAATTCTGGTTTTAAAAAAATTTCTAGTCTTAAAATTCTTGTTTTTAAAAAAAATTTCAGAATTAATCTGATCACGATTAAATATTAAATTGAACTTGTATTTTGAAAATTAAGACAACGCGCTTAACGAGATACCAATTTTGAGCGCCATGAGGTGCTAATACTCCTCGCGCTGAAACCGACTCCGAACCCTATTTTTCCTCGAATTTTGTCGCAGACTTAAATCCTACCTTTTTAAGAAAATTCAAAAATGATTTTCTTAAAAGAGGATTTATTAGGTGTCCGATCACACCTAGAAAAAGATCTGGCTAACTCCTTTTAAATAAAATTGAAACTCTGTTTCAAATTTTAAATAATTTCCTCAATTAGCCCCAAGCAAATTTTAGGTCGCCATACCATGCGACTCCAATCGGGGAAATTTTTGAGAGTCGAGTCCTGAATTAAACGCGTTGTCAAAATTTTCAAACTTTTGTTCAAATTAATATTAAGTCGTGATCCTTAAATTTTGGTTTTTTGAAAAGTCATGCATTTGCATCATGTTGTAAATATTTTTCTAACTTGTCTTATCTTTTGTTTTCACTTTAAGTTTTTACTGCTTTTAGTTTTTTAGTTTCAAAATAAAAACGAAAAGGTTTGTGAGTTTCTCCCCACACACTGTGCACTTGCATTTTGCATAACATGAGCTCTCTACCCTGCCCGGCTCAAGGAAGTAAACACTATGCCTTCGTGAGTTAACTCGCCCCTCCGCACAAAGCTAGTGAATAATTCAAGTTACATATGACTTATGCTTCGTGAGTTAACTTGTCCTCCGCATAGGCATAAGTAAATGTAATCCTCGAATTGAGCTCATGAGCCTATGATGGGCGATAACCGAGGCTCCCATTAACCTTAGTAGGCGACAAGAGGACAATTCGAGTACCTTTTAGAACCAAACCGCATATAGTGAACCGATGAGCCACCCGATTAGAGCCATGCCAACCTCCGTCTGCTAATAGTTACCAAAATAAGTACATGGGAGAAACGCTTTACTTTTTATTTCTTTTACATTTACACTTTTTATGCAAGCAAATCGGGTCCGCTTAATAATTTAGAGAGGTAGATTATCTCGATGAGCATGTGGGTAAGTTTATTTTGTAAATATGATGGGGTAAAAAAAAAGAGTAGGTCATTTCACCAAAATACAAAATTAAATATCTTAATTTGTTAGATTTTCCATAGTTTTTCTCCGCTTATACTTGTTGTAATTACTAACCAATGTTATTTGTCTTCATTTTATTTTTTATCATGCATCATAGGCATCTTGTTAGGAAAGGTGTTGATTAGAGATTGGTTGCCAAAACGGGTTTCATGGAGGAGTCAATTACACAAGTAACCGAGAAAACGCCTGCGGTTCGAGACCGGTCTTTGAAAACCCAAAAGCAAAAGGAGACAGTTAAAGGAAGGATGTATTGCCAACCTTCCCGAGCATGTGACCATGAACGTCATTTAATAATCTCAAGACTTGACTAGGATCCGGAAACAAGGGACTGCATACTAAGGGCATCTTCACCGAGAAGTACGGGATATAGCTCACTTAATCGCCGCCAACGAGACTTAACAGTTGATTCAAGCCATTGTTCAATTTTGGGACCCATTTTATCAATGTTTTACTTTCAACCAAGAAGATATGACTCACCATAGAAGAGTATGCCGCCTTGCTTCGCTAACAATGCACAATTCAGCAAGATATATGTGAAAGAGCCCAAACCAATGACCTTCAAGAAAAGCTAATGAAGTTGACAAGAATGACTGATACATGGGCTGAAAAATGATAAAGAAAAGAACGAAGTCTTGTATTCCATGGTTTTCTCTCCGAGACTTAGTTCAAAACCATCCAGATATTGTGAAGAGAGTGGATCCTTGTTTAGCCATTTACTTGATTAATTGTCTTCCAAAAGTTCTTGGGCATATAGAAGTTATGAGTGGATTTCTTTGAAAAGTTCAGTAAGGAATCAACCCTGTCCCAACTATCCTAAATGAGACTTTTAGATCTCTAAATTGTTGTAGGAGAAAGGGAAGGACGCTTTATCGGATGTGCAAATACCACTCAATGTTTGATTCTCGAGCCACTGAAAGTGGAGCGACGCTTTCCACATGTTTTCAAAAACATTCGCCCGCTGGAAGCTTACTCTGAGAAAGATTGGCCAAAGGATGTCACCGAACAAGACTGGTTTCAGCTTTTTCGTAACCTCCGCACCAAGATATAACTTGGAGAGCACCATGGATCATGCCTTCGCTATACAAATGCGAAGCCAAGATTGGGTACTTTTACTCAAGTTATGGGAGGAGTTGGATATGCACTAATGGTTCAAAGGCAGCTTGTTTCACTACGCTCATACCAACTACCGGAGGATTAGCATAATTCGAGTTTGCTTTTAAAGTGAAGGTTACATGAAAAAGTCCAAGATATCGCAAAGTCTTGGAAGGAAATTCACCTAATGGAGTTAGCTCAGATGCTGATACTATCACTCAAGATTATAAAATATGGAGACAAAGACGAGTGAATAGTCAACAAACCTCACCCCGCTTTCAAGCCTCGAAATCTCGGAATCTTCTTCTTATTATTATCCCCTTATATTAGAATTCACTTTGAGCTAACCCATATGTCGCTTCGGTATGAACTGTCTTGCTTTGTATTGCCTTAGTACGAGCAATGGTGCATATCGACAACTCACCGATTCTAGGCGTAAGTACCCAATCGAAATTTCCACACCGATAAAGGACTTCGTCGGGAATCATCCAAGGGGTTTTCCACCCAACATCTTCCTCTCGGAGGTTTTGAAGAATTTCCATCCATCTTTCCTCTAATATATTGTCCATCCTTGTCGTAGCTGTGGCCTACTTTAAAGGGGAATAACTTTCAGAGAACACTTAGTAAGGAACCTTGTCAACCTTTCAAAAATGACTATGAAACCAAACCAATAATAACTGTGCACATCCAATGAATCTGCCTTCACCAGCTCTCCAACATGCATTCAAAGATCTGAACGTCTCGGCTAATATCGTAAGCACAAGTGTGACCCCTTTGTTAAGTCAGTCGAATAAATCAGTAAGTGCTTCATCTACGTATCTCAATGCCCTTGGGAAGATCACTAATCCATATATACTCAAAGCAAATATATCGACTTTCTTTTTCATATCAAGATGCTCTAAAATCAAATCCTTCAAAGCTTTCTATGAGATGCACTTATACTCACCTTTTTGCTTGATTCTGGCTGTGACCCACTGCTCACTCATCCTAGTAATATTCATCAATTTCTTCAGAAAGGTCGTAACATTAGGAGCCCTTGAGTAAGCTTTATCAACTTGAATCTTAGGACATCGCAATAGAGTTGTATATTCCTCCACTGTAGGTATCAAATCAACTCTTCCGAAAGTAAAGCAACTATACGCAGAGTTCTAATATTGGGAGATGGCTCAAAACAGATGTTCATCTATCTTAATGTCCAACAGTACGCCAAATCCCCATAGTCGATAAAACAAATGCTTGGTCTCACACTCCACCGATCCCATATCTCTTTAATTCTCAAGACTGCTTACGGTCACATCGATGCGAGTGTAGTCCCATAGCTCGATTTGTACCCTTCATTAGGCTAGCTCCTTTTCCTAACTGTGTTTGCTCTGACCACCTATGAACGGCTGCATTGTCCTCCACTTTATCAAAGAATTCGTTCTCCATAACCAGCTTTCTAATTTAGAAACTGACCGTGAATTGATACCTCTTTAAAATATGAAATGACATGCAACAAAATAAAACACAATCAATTAGTAACATGAAGCAAGATATAAAGCAAATAATCATTCGCATATCTGGGTGATTGCTAAGGTCTGGTATAGTTCTACCTAGGGTAAGCTCTCAGGTTTTCTATATGTGGTTTAACTCTAAAGTTAAGGTACCTGAACCAGCAGATTCCTCGATCCTCACCCATTATAGGCTCATATGAACCAAGTTCAGTTTAGGGAAATACAATTCCCTATGGCTGCACGAAGATGAAAATCTCACGAAGACATAGGTACGAATGTATCTCGAAAGCGATCCACTATCCTGCACGGAGGTGAAAACCTCACGAAGGAGTAGCTTCTCACTCTCACTTAAGAGTGTGACCACAACGGTCATGCAATGCAATGCAGAAATAAAAATAAAACCACATGCAAAATAAAAAAGGATCATAATTTTTTAAAATCGAATTTTAAATTCAGACATAAGGACAGGAAATTATCGATTTTATGGCTTGACTCTCTTATTGATCCCTAGTGGAGTCTCCAAGCTGTCGAAACCATTTTTTATTTCGAAAAATGGGGTCGACTTTAAAAAAGCAAAATGGAGTCGCCACCAATCTCTTTTTACTTAGGTGTGATTGGATCACCTTGTAAAACGTTTTATTTCAAAACATTTGATTTTGGTCCACAAAATACAAGAAAACGGGTTCGAATCGGTTACGTATGAGGAAGGGTTAGCACCCTCATAACGCCCAAAAATTGGTACCTAATCAATAAAATTATGCCCTAACGTTGAAAATTTGAAAGAATTTTAAAATATGATTTCTTGAAAAAAAAACTTGAACAATTTGAGTTAAGATTTGAAATTTCTTTCTTCCAAAAGAATACAAACATCACATCTAGCACGTTAGGACATGATATTTTTAAACCCTCGTAACTAAAATCATCTCATGATTTACAAAATTTTATTAAAAGGATATTTAGTTATTTAGTCAAACGGAAAATCGAAACCCAGCACGTTAGGGCACTATTTCCCAAATTTCTAAATACAAAACATTGCCTTATTTTTTAAAAAAAACTTTAGATAAAATATAGTAATTTTGTAAAATGTTTTTTATTCTAAACGATGATCCATGTGAAAATATCGCATTAATACATTATCAAACATAAATATTAAGAGCAATCATGATATACCAACATTTCATATTAATATAGGCAACAAAAGAAATGATATTATAAAATACGATTAATAACAATACCTACACTAATGCAATTGTAATGAATGAAAGAGTATGAACAAATATAATAAACAATAAAAAAACTACAAAATAAATATGAACACTTTTCATGCAATGACATATACTAAATAATAATTAAATATTTAAAATATATATATTGAGAAAATAAATAAAATACATTTTGAAATAAATAAATAATTTTATAACTTTAAATAAAAACATATTTATAATAATCTAATACATATAAAACTACATTTTAGAATAAATAATATATTATTCAATATTAAATGCAACATTAAGGATAAAATAATTTAAAATTTATATAAAATATAATATAATAATGTATAATATACAAAATAAAAATATAATATAATAACTAATATATAAATTTTAAAATAATATAAAATATATGAATAAAATAATAATTTAATATATAACAATTAAAAATAGGAATAAAATGAAAATAAGAAAAATCAAATGAGTAAGGATTAAATTTAAATAAAAAAATTTAAGGTTAAAATGCGAAAAGGATGATATTTGAACGTGCGCCAAAATGCAGGGACCTATTGGATCATTATGCTCCATCTCCTAAACTGCGCTGTTCGATTACCAGCCCTTAAATAGCCAAAGGGACTTGTTGTATTTTGGCTAGAAAAGAACTCATAGATGCATTTGTGAAAGAAAAGACATTACCATATGTATTCACAGTATTTGAAGTTATTAATCGGAGGCGTGTAAATAACCATCACTACTTGATCTATTGCAGGACTCATCTTGATTGCTCACCACCATTGAAACTTCTCTGATTATCTTAAAAATACCAGCTCTGATATCACGATGATAAAATCAATGAACTACCGATAAGATGACTTAGAAAGATAACAAAATCAATGAGGATAACACTCAGAGAAATCAAGATTACATTCTTGAGTTGAATAATCTTTGTACCAACTAACTTATAATTGAATGCTAATGCCTAATAGTCATTAACAAATTAATCGTTGCTAATAGACTTAACCACTACTTAACTAATCTAGCTAACAGTGCATTTACATAGTACTTAACAGTAATGATAAAATTGTATTTTAGCCCCAAAATGATAAAAATTAATTTAATTCTTTAAAATTATAATAATATAGACTATTAAAATGATGAAATTACATTTTACTATACTAAAATATATAACTTAATCACCTTAAAAAATCTCTAATTTTGCCTTTGAGAAAAAGACACACCTAAGCACACTCTAATCATGCCCTTTTTATAGTAACAACAATACAAACTTATGATGACACTTTTAAGTAAACTTTTTTTCAACACAACCATTTTAGGTTATATAATAAATCCAGCACATTGGAAAGGTGAGAATGAGGTAAGTAGTTTTGCCCTTACTTTTATCCCATTTTAGTAAATTTTCAATTAACATCAAACGAACCCTGGAATAATGGTAAAATACTTCTAGTGAAATAAAATCTTAATTGATATTAAATTTTGAATTTAATTTCTAAACACATCTTACTCCTCTAATTATCAAAGAAATAAAGTCTATTAACATTTATGTGAATTAAATGCATTAAAATTAATCTATTGAAAAATTTCTTGTTCAATATATTCAAAAATTAAATGTTTTATCAAATATATGAAAATTTGTATATAGATTTGTATTTTTATTATTACTTGTCTTAATCTTCTATAGCATTGGTAATATATATTGGATAAGTGAAAAATAACAATCGTTGTTTCCAGTTCTCAAATACTATTAATTTGAAAAAAAATGTTAATATTATCATGTAAAGTCTTATGATAGACCGATATCTATTTATTTATTATAAAATTTTTTAATTAAATTGATGTGACAATTTAATCACGTATTAATTTAATTTTAAAATAAGAACCTTAAAAATAAGACTTTGTTTGGTTTTAGAAAATAGAGGTTTTAAAAAATATGGAAGAAAATTGATACTTATTTTAAAATGATTTTGAAAAATAAAAATATTTGAAATTTAGAAAACAATGAAAACAACTTTTTAACTTGTATGCTTTGTAAAGTGGAAAATAATAAAACGACTAACTTTAAATGAATTGATTTTGGAATTGTAAGTCTGGTTTCTAGGCCCAACCTAAAAAATGGGTTTGAAATTTTATCTTAAGCTTAACCCAGATAAAAAATGTTAAATCCGAACCTGATTTGGCCTGTTCGTATTAAATTTTTTAGATTATTTTTATATAAAACTAAATTTTAAAAATATAATATATCAAATACACTAAAAACATTAAAATAAATATTTTCTAACAAATTGAAAATAATTAAAAAAATCTTTATACTTAAATAACACTAATATAGTTGCAATTTAACAAGTAAATGCCTCTAAAATAGTATCAAAATTAATAATAAAATAATATTTATACAATATCCAAATAATAATAATAAAATAATAGCAATATAATAGTGAAACAACAATAAAACAACAATAAAACAATAGTGAAATAGTAGTAAAACAATCGATTTGGGCAGGGTAAAAAAAATCCTACCTGATACACGACCTATTTAGAAAACGGACGTTATTTTTTTGTTCAAGATATTTTTTTGAACCTCTATTTTTGCCCAAACCCTTCACTTTGCAGTGGGCCTTTAAGCCTAGACGATAAGCTCGACTCATGATCAAGTCTAATTCAAACCCATATAAATGTAAAAATATCCTTTTATTTTTCAACACCTTTTTAGATGTTTAATGAGGTACTTTGGTTTGAATCTATACAAATATATATTTTTTAATTTTATTTCTCATGTTTCTATTATATTAAAATTGCTACAAAACATGTTCTCATATTTTCATTTTGAAGATAAATATTTTTTATTTACTAAATATATTTTTAAAATTTTAAATATAGAAAATAAAAGTTATTTTTGAAAATAAAAAATATTTTTAAAACCGAAATATACCTAATTTTCTTTAAAAATATTAATATAATAATGTTTATATAAAATCTTTAAATAAATCAATTTAAACTGAAATTTAAAATAAACCACTTTATTAAAAGGAAATTATTTTTTCCTTCTAAAATGTATCATTTATTTATAATCTATTAAGCATTAGTATTTTGTACATTAACAAAATACAATTTTTTATTCTACTATCAACTTTAAAAATTACTATTTATCTTTTCTTTTTTACTATTTATTTTTAAAAATATTATATTATATCCTGTACAACCCTTCTAAACCTCTGACCAGTCATAGAACTCCAAAATATTTTCCCATCTATTAAAGCCGAGAAAATCGTTTGCTAGCCAAACATGTTCATCAAATATATCCTTTGAATGTCGGGGGAAATATAATATCATTAATGAATGAGAACCCTATTGGGTAATTTCCCAAACTAGTAATCCCAATAACCCCAGTCGTTTTGAAAGGAAATGAAGTAAATATTGTAAGAGTATAATACCCCATGCAAGGAGTGTATCAATGTGCAATGTGAAATTGGATTTTAGTCAGGCAACAAAATCTGGCAACAACTGTGCAGCAAACCTTTGCCTGTTTTGCATCTCGTGAATGTTGTCAAAGCCGGCGGCGTTTGAATGGGAAGCATGCGGGGTGTTGATCCCAAGTTGAATGTTGTGGTTCGATAGGAAGTTTTGTGGGTTCCCCGACAGAGATAGATTCTCGCAATAAGGAAGCCCGAGGGTGAGGGAAACACTGTTTCCATGGAATTTTGGTGGCAGTTGCTGTTCTTCATTAAACCTCCCAATCTCTCCCATACTAGTGTAAGTTGTTCCACTCAAGTATGAAAAACTGTGTTTGAGTAGCCTTTCTTCATCGCCAAGCTTGATCATGTTGATGTTGGTTTCCCTCGTTTCACCCGGCTTCATCTCCATGGGAGAATTATGCAACTCATCATTAACATTCCTTGACTTTTTTGAAGCTCTTTGAGCCACGCCCACGCCATTGTCAAGTTCAGATGATCCGATGAGATTGAAGGATGTTTGCGGCGGCGTAAGGGACCTTTCCATGGGAGATGTGGAGATAGTGGAGTTGGAAAATTGATGAGTAGGGGAAGCATTCATCTCTTGCTGCTGGGCATTGGATTTGGAGCTGGTAGACCCTGACTCCTTTTGCTCACTTTTGTTTGTATTTTCTTCACCACCCATCCTTTCATGTTCCTTCATTTCCTCCAAATACATCTCTTCAACCATTGGCTTCCACAGGCGGACTCGAGCATTTATAAACCAGTTTGACACCTGCGAACCAACGTGCCCTATGTTTTTTTTAATACAAATAAAGAATAAAGATCATTAAATTAAACAAGTTAGGCTATGTACCTGATTTCTTGTAAGCCCAGTTTGTTTAGCGAGCATGTGTTTATCTGAATCTTTAGGATAGCTGCAGCCAAAGTTAAGGAGTTTCCGATGAGTTCAAAATGAAAAAGAGGTTTTTTTTTTTTTTTTTTTTTTTGGCTAGTTCTCAGTTTTTTAGTTGAAGAAGTGCATACGGGTGAAGGAAATGCTCGAAAAGCCAAGCACGTAGAACAGAAACAGCTCGTTCAGGTAATCCTCGCTGGGGTCTCCAAACATTATTATTGTGTTGGATCATTCCCAATTGCTGCAGTGCCCGCTGTTGCCGTAGCTGATAATCAACGTATCGTAGTCTTGAACCCTCCAATTTCACACCTAAACAATCATCTTCTCCTAAACTCTTGCTTGTAGCTTTGATTTGTTCAGATATTGAATCTTTCAGACAACGGAATTGCTTCGAAATCGTCCTCGAAGCAAGTCCGGTGTACGATTTTGCTGCACCAAACCCCGCTGCCTTCTCTAGCGATGAAACAACAATTTGCATTTGTTGACAGTATTGCCTGTATCTTTGCTCCACCTTAAAGTTCATAACCAAAAAAAAAAAAAAAAGAAAGAAAAGTAGATCAGTAGAAATAAAATAAATGAAATGAAATAAAGTGAAAGAAATCGTACGAAAGTCGGTCTTAAGTGGAATAGATATTGAAGCAAATGGACCCGATCCACATGAACCTTAGGGTCCTTACCTAAAGCCTTTAGGTCAAGCATTCACGCCTAGTGAAGCAAAAGAAACCATCGGATAAAGAGAAAGAGCCATCGCCACAAGTTTTGCTGACAGCTCAACGTTATCGAATGCTTGATCATGACTATGAGGGTCCCAATTTAGAACTAACCTAATTCTATAAAATATAGTTATTATATATCAAACATTATCTTGTTTATTGAAGACCAAGCACAGCAAGATTTTTAACTATCAATGGCCTTGGCAGCTATTTAAATCTCTGGGTAATAGTATAATACTATACACTAGTAACATTTCCATTATGGGTAGCTTAAAACTGTTGCAGAAATATCTGAAATCTTTCTTTCCCGGCATGAAAGTGTAAGAATAATAGATCTCTATTTTGCGTGGTAAATTATGGTTTCAGTACAAAGATTTGTTGGGAAATATTAATGATGGGGGTCTTTGATGCGTGTTGGCTTCGAAAATACATGATGGGGATTGGAAAAAGATAAGCGAACCTCATCGAGCATGCTGACAAGTTTTGCCTTCTTCATTTGAAGCTCCTGTCTTTGTGCGGTGGTGAGCTCAGGTCCAAGTTGAGCCCCATCTTCACCAGCACTTGAACCTACCGGTTCTTTGTCCGCCTTTATCTTCTCCTTGGTCCCCTCAGACACCTCAGGCTTTATCACTTTCCCCACATTAACAACTTCATCGAGAAGCTCTTGTGCTGCTCTCAAGTACTTTGATCCCAAAACCACACTTTGAACGCCTGGAATCCCATTCGAAACAACGGAAGCCGATGACTGTGAATTCCCAGATATCCTCATTTCATCAGCAGCTGCTGGTGACATAGTTGGAACTCGTCCTTGGATATGATCTGCTTCAACGTTACTTGAACTATAAGGAACTTGTTGGGATGATAGACTCAAGGACAAGCCTTGCCTTGGTGAAACCACCACCGACCGCAACTGCGACGCAACATCATGGGGCCTGGCGGCCGAGTTATCTACCGCAGTCGACCCAATCTGAGGATAGGTACTTGCTGATGAAGTCTGATGATCAATAGTTGAACTTGATCCCCATGAGTTATAGAGAACACCGGAGACTATACCATGAAGGGATGATGGACGGTGGGTTTCATTGGGATTGGCCGGTACGATCGAATCGGTGGGTGTCGGAAGAGGGAGACCAAGGAGGTGGTGATAGTTAGGTGGTGGCGTGTGGGGAAAGCTTGAAGGGTTTAGCGCGTTGCCGGCGGGGTTCAAGAAGAACAGATTAGTGGCAGCAACTGGTTGGTTTGTGTCAGAGTAGGGTATATAGTTGGGGTTCTTGAGATAGAGCGTTTGCATCCCATCAGGTGCAGCAACTGAAGCAGCTTGGAATTCAGAGCTCCCATGAAAGTACGTCGCCATATTGATTTGAAAGCCCTAAAAAAAAGACACTTGTTGCAGTATACGGGAACTGCAAAATTCTTCTTGTTAAATAAAATCTCCAAAGAACTTGGCGAAGAGAAGATAGAGCTTGACTTGAAGTCAAGAAATCAACCCATTTTGATGTTCAATTCATGCTTTTTCTTAACATAACCTGCAAAAGAAAGGGAAACCCACAGCAAAAATTAAGGAGAGAAGCTTAGCAATCCTGATCTGAAACTGTAACTTAATTGGAAATAATTAAAAGAATGAAAACTGAGTGAATACTTTGATAGAAGATGACAAAAGAAGAGAGATATAAAATACTGAAGAAAGTTGTTTATGTATAGAAAGAGAAAGATAGGGAAAGATAAGGAAACAATTTTAAGGTATCGGGATAATAGATATGCTCATCAAAGCAAAAAAAAAAAATCTTCAACTTCTGAAAAAAATTAGAAAAGAAACGGGGGAACAGGAAAAGAACCCATCAGATAAAAAGGAAACTAGTACAAAATTTGCAGTCCAACTATGGCAGGAAAACACAAGAGAAGGAGAGGATATGCATCTGACAATTCACACGTTTCTGTCTAGGAAGAAATCTTTTCAAGCTTTTGGTGGTTTTGATGACCTTGTCAGACTCAGACTCTATGTTGTTTTTCTGCCTTTTTCACTGCATAAATATAACTCAAAGAAAGAGAAAGGTGAGAGAGGAGGTTTCAAGATTGCAACTATGAAAGCTAAGAAAAAGAAAAAAAAATGATACCCTCTAACATCAGGCTTCTGCTGGTTTCTAAATGGGGTTTTGAGGTTGAACTATTTAAAAGAAAAAAAATCACTGTTTGATACATTGTTTTTGCTTTTCGTACACTTACTTTTAATCTTATCTCCAATTAGGTGCTAGCAAGCAGCTTTGCTAGGAACCAAATGAAAACTATAATCATAATCCAACTCAAATGTTTCACATCTATATATAATCATTTTATTCATATCACGATAATGAATAAATATGATATCTGGCAAACAGTCTGGTACTTACTGTGCGCGTCTGTGAGGTTATAGGCTCGCAAGATCCTCCCAAGTGTCTTTAGTATGCAATGTGATTTTTGGTCTGAGATATTATGGTTGGTAAATTGCAGAGTGTACTTAAAAAGATGTGAGGATTATTCAATATATGCAAGTCAACTAAGTTATTCGTTATTAGATCTCGGAGCCCGTTACCCTTGATTTAAAAATTCCAATACATGCAACCATATATTATGAGAAAGAAGAAAAAAGATGTTAAAAGAATGGGGCGGCTGAAAAACAAGGAAATATCAATTTCTAGAGAAAGGTTTAATAATAATGACCAACTTTGTTGGCTTTTTTAAAGCTTTGTCCAATTATATCTTTGTCTTTCATTTGCCTTTTCTTCTGTCCTTTATAATTTATATTTGTGGTAGCAATGGTATGCAAAGCTCTAAAACACACAATTATAGCTCCAACTTGTGTGATTTGAGATCAAAATGAAATTTTACTAGTTACTTAATAGACAGGACCCTATCTCCAACCCTATTAATTACTCAACAGCATGTCAAAAATAAAATAAAATAAAAAATCATTACATAAAATCAACCTTTATATTTATTGGCAACATCTTGGGTTCAAATTAAAAATGTGAATAAAAACAATGAAAGCTAACTATATATGTTTAATTATCATGATTGTAAAACCAGTTATAGCTAATCAATTCGTTCGATAATTTAATTATATAAATTGAGCAAATTTGGTCAGAATTGGTAAAAAGAAATAATATTTTGAGAGTAAAAAGTAAACTAAAATCAATAAAAATTAATTCTTTATTTTTGTCGATTTTTAATAAAAAATGAATTTCGTTATTACCATGTTTTACTTGTTTTTCATCTTTGATTTTTTCTTGATAATATATTTTTCAACTTATTTATATTTTTAATTATTAAGTTAAATTATGTCATAGGTTCCTGTACTCTTCATAAATAAGGAAGTTAGTTTTGTACTTTTATTATGTACTTTTATTTCTAAGAATTTAATTTATCTACTTTTCAAATTTTAAGATTCAAGTCTAATTATTAACATGTTATTTTTTATTAAATTTTTGTGTGATATTTTAAAATAAAAAATCATGTTTTAACTAAAAATTTGACAAGGCAATGATCTTGAATTTAACAAAATAATTTTAATAATATTAATAATTAGACCTGAATTTTAAAATCGGAAAAAGTAAAAGAACTAAATTCCTAAAAATGAAAGTATAAGTGCTAAATTTCAAATCTATTAAAACCACATGAACTTTTGACATATTTAAATCTCATTAATTTTAATATTATAAAATGATTACAGCTACCATTAAGATCGAACTTCGACCTCAATCCAATTCATTTTATTTTTTCAACCACAGTAGTGACCTTTAGGCTTCTATGGGTCATCGGTAAGATTGACTCCGGTGACGTTAAAAAAATGATGGTGGTGAGATTAATTACTGTAGCGGTGAGATTAAAATCAGTGGTGAAATATGTGTTTGGATTTCATTACAGTTATAGCACTAAAATGAGATTAGAAAAAGACTATTGAGGACATTAAATTAAATTAAATTAAATAGGATAAATAAACATATTCCATACTAAATAATAAAATATATATATTAAATTTTATTTATGTTAAAAATATTTTTTATTAATAATTAATTACATTTTTATTAATTATATTTTTATTATTCATACATTTTAATTATGATTAATACATAAAATTTATTCATATTTATTAAATTATTATTAAAGTCAAAATTTATATATTTTATATAGTTAAAATAGTAATTTATTATATCCTTTGTTTATATATTTATTATAAAATATTTGTATTAAATAATAAAATAAAATAAAATAATTTTATATTAAATAATAATTTAACATACTTTTATAATAATAAATTTATATTTATTACTTCATATAAAACAATAAAGTTTCATATAATTATCGAAAATAAAATTTATAATTTATTTGTTCTATTATAATAAATTCAAGCACAATAATTTTTCAAGGCTACTTGTAGAATAAAAAATATACACTATCAATGTGTCAAATACTGATCGTTATTATATAATATATGTGTAGAAATGACATTATTCCGGCGACAGCTGCGAAGAATATAACCCGAGATAAGAGGCAAAACAGAAACGAAGCAGAGAAACAAACCAGTAAATAGAAAAGAAGCTGATTTTGTGTATTGAACTAGGTCATCACACTACACCAAAACAGACTTTTAGCGACGCTTTTAGTGGCGTTTTAATAAAAAATGCCGCAAATATTAGCATTTAGCGGCGTTTCAAGTAAAACGCCGCAAAAAGTGGAGAAATAGCGGCGGTTTTTTTACAAATGCCGCTAAAAAGGATATATAGCGGCGTTTTTTATCAAAACGACGCTAAAGACCGGAACATTAGCGGCGCTTTAAAAAAAAAGGCCGCTAAAGGCCGGAGAATTAGTCATGGTTTTCAAAACGCCGCTAAAGGTCTATGTATTAGCGGCGCTTTTTCACAAACGCCGCTAAGAGTTTTCTATATTTTCTCTTATTGCTTTGAATTATATTTTATTTTGATACATTCACTCATAAGCAATGAGAAATTTTCAATTTAGTTACTTAATTATGAAAAGTTACATTTTCATTTAAGCTATAAATCAAGCTATTAAAATTGATTTAGGGTTTAATGTTTAGTATGTTAATATCATAGTTTAGGGTTTGTTTTTTGGGGTATGGGTTTATTGTATAATATTCAATATCTTAGTGTTTACCGATATTAAGGTTTAAGTGTTAGTAGTTAGGGAAATAAGGGGAAATGGCGAATGGGTCAGGGTTTATGGTTTATGGTTTATAAGTTTAGGGTTAAGAATTTGGAAGGAAATTGTTAATGTGTTAGGTTTTTGAGTTAAAGGTTTATGGTTTAAATTTTTTATTTTTAGGGTTTAATTAGGGTTTAGAGTGTTTGGTATATGATCCAAAACCTCGAAAATTAAAATCCTAAAACACCAAAATTTTTTATTTTTAGGGTTTAATTAGGGTTTAAGAGTTTATGGTTTAAATTTTTTATTTTTAGGGTTTAATTAGGGTTTAGGTGTTTGCTATATTAAAATTTTAATATTCAAAATTTAAAAAATAAAAATTCCAAAAATTGATAATTTAAGCACAAAAATTTAGAAAGAAAAATAAGTAAAAATTAAAAAATTAAAATTGATACTAGTGGAGTTTTCATAAAAAAACGCCGCTATTATGTACCCCAAGACAAAAAACGCAGTTGTTTTATCAGATTTTAGTGGCGTTTAAAAACGAGCGCATAAATAGTATGTTATAGTGGCCTTTTTAGAAAACGCCACAAATTAATAGTTGATTTTTAGTGGCGCTTTTGTTAAAAAAGCAAAAAAGGTGAGATATAGCTACTTATCCCAAAACGAAAAAAATGTTATTGCTTTTAAATTAAAACGACGTTGTTTTATAGTTTTTTAGTGGCGTTTTTTAGTTAAACGCCGCAATAGGTATGTTTTTAGTGGCGCGATTTGATAAAACGCCGCAATGGTTGACTGTTAAGGCAAAAATTAGAATTAAAATTAAAATTGGAAAAAAATTAAAATAAAAATTTTATATGTTAATTTAAAAATTATAAAAATCTTCAAAAATTTTGAAATTTCCTTAAAAAGTTTAATATACAAAATTTTTAAAAAATAAAAATTCCAAAAAAATGATAATTTAGAAAGAAAAAAATAAGTTAAAAATTAAAAAAATTAAAATTGATACTAGTGGCGTTTTCATAAAAACGTCGCGATTATGTTCTCCGAGAAAAAACGCAGCCGTTTTATCAGGATTTTAGTGGTGTTTAAAAACAGAACGCCACAAATAGAATGTTATAGTGGCGTTTGTTAGAAAACGCCGCAAATTAATAGTTGATTTTTTAGTGGCGTTTTGTTAAAAAACGCCACAAATGTGAGATATAGCGGCGCTATCCCAAAACGCCGCAAACGATGCTACTTTTTTTAAATTAAAACGACGTTGTTTTATAGTTTTTAGTGGCGCTTTTAGTTAAACGCCGATGAGGGTATGTTTTTAGCGCTTATTTGATAAAACGCCGCAATGCTTGATCATTAAGGCAAATAAATCGCGTTTTGCTCTCTGAAATCCCTAAATTCATTTTTCATCTCCGATTGGGCTTCCTCTAAACTCTCTGATTTGATAATCTGGTGTTGCTGGTTTTTTCTGAGGTCTGGCGTCGCATTCAAAGAAACTATAAATCAACCCTCGAATCATTTTCTTCTCAACGTGAGTTTACTTTTAACCAAACTTTTTTGGGTTTGTATATTAATTTAAATGCTGTATTTGAGGTCAATTTTTTTTTGTCGATTTTATCTGTGGGTTTTGTGCATTGAATTACATGATTTTAACTAATGGGTCTGACGTATTTGCTGATAATATGCTTAGGATGTATCTGAAATTTAATTTTTTTGTTTTCCAACTTCTCTCATTGGTGTTCTTAAGAGCAATATGAATTTGTAATACAATGATACTCTAATTATATAATGTGAAAGTTTTATCCATTCAACGTGTATTGTTATTATTTTCCGAAATATCGCATGTTAAGACTTCTTTGCATTGTAAATTGATTTTGGAGATTTACATCGATGTTGATTTGTGATTATATCTCGCCTTATTTATTGAATTTGTTGTAGATTTCATTGTATGGAAAAATTCCTATAAAAGGGGGCGTGGAGACCTTGTGTAAACAAGTCTTATAAAGGTATGAATTCATATTCCATTTATTCTAATGTAAGTAGTTCATGAAAGTTTTCCGTTGCTTTGTTGCCTTATTTATAAATATGTGTATGTATTTATGCATATATTAGAAAAATAAAGGAGGAGAGATATTGACGCTTTAATAACTAGGCCAGTCGATCCGCTCATTTCTTTAACTATGTTTATATAGGTTATTCCAAAAGGACAAGGAAGAGAAGCACATTGTGACCACATTGTGAATGTAAGTTCTTTTGTTTATATGTTGTCATTGAGTTGCTGTAATTTTTCAAAAAGTTGAAGCATTTTTCATTTTACTATTAGTGGTATATTATAACCAAGTTGATCAACAGGGTTAAATGTTTGAACTTGACTCGGAAAAACATAAAATAGGGCTAAGTTTGATAGAGTTTTATTCTTCAAATTTGATATTGATTCTAAAAGTTAGTGAGCTATTCAATTAGCCTCATATCATTAAGGATAAAATCAAGGTCATACACTTGGTGATAGAGAGATTTGTTAATTAAGTCAACAGAGAAGAAGCACGGGAGAAAGGGATTGAATTGAGTTCAATTTGATTTAAAAGTAGTATATTTATATTAATTTCTCCATTTTAATTTCTCATGTCTTTTGCTTATTTTCGTTTTTTATATGATTTTCAGATATCTTCTGAACCTTACCAACTTTTAGGCTACATTTCTAAGGATACTACCATTGCGATCTATTTCTAGAGCTTGGGGCTTCTTGATAAGTGCGGTGAGTAATTTTCTTAAGTTTGAAGATAAGATCATTGGCTCTTTTAAGATTTCTTTTTTTTCTTATTTTATTGGATTTTTGAAATTCCTTTTTGTTTTTCAAGTTAAACTCACTTGACTTGAGTGTAAAAGTACTCTTAGAGTTTGATTGATGAAAGTTCCTATGCTCCTGTTCTTGCTTCTTATTTTATTTTGTTGTATTGACACTCGCTTGACTTGAGTGTTAAACATGTACGTGTGTGTTTGTATATATACATATATCATATATACATATATGATTTTATAGCTCAAGAGCATCTTATTCATGCTTCTCCACCCAAGACAAATTTGTAAATGCTTTCTTGAGTTATGTGCTTAGATCGGATCACATCGCACAACAATGTGACTACTCAAGTTGGTGCATGCATGCTATTTTTATGTTCTGTGATATGGTCCACCATTTCTTCTCTACCAATGCATGAGTTCCTTGAATTATCATACTTAAATTGGTTCCTTTTTGCATAAAATTGTGTTCCTTGAACAAAACTTGTGTTCCTTTCTGCATAAAATTGCTGCAAATTGTAGTGTGTTCCTTTTTTTTATTTAATTGTTTTGTGTTGCTGCAAATTGTATTGTGCTTGAAAATGAAGTTTTGTTTTGCTGCAGGGTCGTTGTGTACTTGTCTGTATTGGAACTGATTAGTAGCGGACCCAATTAGATTACGATAACAACTGTTGAAATCCCGGATATTGGAGTCCTCAGCACTTTAGGATAAATTCGTGAGTACCCTTCTCATTCCCATGACCATCTTTTTATGTCTATGCTTGCTATTATATATGGATGCTTTCTATATCATACAACCTGTCGACTTTATGGTGTCTCAAAACCTATTATATTGGTTGAAATATGCTATAAGTCTCTTTACTTTTCGTATATTTGAAAACTATAACAAAACAATCATAATAAGTATTAATAATTAATATAATTTTTCCGTCTGCACTAATTTGAACTCAATTATTTATCATAATAAGTATTAATAATTAATATAATTTTTCCATCCGTACCAATTTGAACTCGTTACGATCATAATAAGTATTAATAATTAATATAATTAATAGGAAAATTAATTAATAATAATTTTATTATATTAAATTATAAAGTGCAATAATTTTAAAAACATCAAATTAATACAAATAATTTGAATACTATAATTATATATGTATAAAAGATATATAAAATAATAATTATTAAAATATATAAAATTAAGCTTTAATAATAATATAGTAATATATTATATAACTATTATCAAAAATTGAAACCGATTACCTAAACCCGACCTTAAACCAATACTAAATTGATATATTACTAATACATAATACAATAATGTATTATAATGTATTAGTATTACTAACACAAAATATAACATATAATTATTCCTAAAATATTAATACATATATAACTATTATTATACTTATAGCATATTTCAACCAATATAATAATAAATAATATTTAATAATATTTATTTTCTAGGCACCTCACAACATCTTAACTTACCTAATCTAAAAGAATACAAAACTTATCTAAAAGATAGTAATAAATTTTTCATGTTTTTGAATTCTATTATTTTATATTCAAATTGTAATAATTGAATTATTTGCTAAGTTGTATTCGTGGTTAACCCTAAACTCTAAAACCCTAAACCCCTAAACCCCTAACCCCTAACTCCTAACCCTTAACCCCTAATCCTTAAACACGTAACCCTTGAAATCCTAAAACCTTAAACCCCTAAACCTTAAATCCTAAATCCTAAACCTTTAAACCCTAAACCTTAAAATCCTAAACCCTAAACCCTAAACTTTAAAACCATAAACCTTAAACCCTAAACCCTAAAACCATAAACACTAAACTTTAAAACCTTAAAACCCTTAACCTCTAAACCCTAAACCTTAAACCCTTAAACCCTTAACCTTTAAGCTTTAACCCCTAAACCTTAACTCCTAAACCTTAAACCCTAAACCTTAAACCCTTAATCCTTAAACCTTAACCCTTAAACCTTAAACCCTAAACCTTAAACCCATAAACCTTAAACCTTAACCCCTAAACCGTAACCCCTAATTTTAAGTTAATATCAAACTTCATAACTTACATAATACTTGTATAGATAAAAGAAAAAGATTCAAAGTATATAGGCTGGAAACCTGATGGGTTGCCTTATATCTCACTGTTAGATATAACGGATCCTCCCTAGGTGTAACAATGCCACGTATGATGGATCTAAACGAATTACCAAATTAAATATCGAAATAATATAACATTTATTAAACCCCTAATCCCTAACTGCTAAATCCTAAACTCCTAACCCCTAACCCATAAACCCTAAACCCTTAAAACTTTGAATCTTAAACCCCTAACCCTTAAACCTTAAACCCTAAGCCCTAAAACCTTAAACCCTAAACCTTAAAATCATAAACCTTAAACCATAAACCCTAAACTTTAAACCCATAAACCCTAAACCCTAAACCTTAAACCCTAAAACCATAAACCTTAAACTTTAAAACCTTAAAACCTTAACCTCTAACCCTTAACCCTTAACCCTAAAACCTTAAAATCTTAAACCCTAACCCTTAAGCCCTAAACCTTAAATCTTTAAACCCTTAACCCTTAACCCCTAACCATTAAACCCTAACCCCTAAACCTTAAACCCTTTACTTTAAACCCATAAACCTTAAACCCTAACCCTTAACCCGTAACCCCTAATTTTAAGTTAATATCAAACTTCATAACTTACATAATACTTGTATAGATAAAAGAAAAGATTCAAAGTATATAGGATGGAAACTGACGGGTTGCCTTATATCTCATCATAGATATAACGGATCCTCCCTAGTGTAACAATGCCACGTATGATGGATCTAAACAATTACCAAATTAAATATCAAATAATATAACATTTATTAAACCTCTAACCCCTAACTCCTAAACTTTAAACCCTAAACCCCAACCTTTAAACCCTAAACCCTTAAAACTTTGAATCTTAAACCACTAACCTTTAAACCTTAAACCCTAAACCCTAAAACCTTAAACCTTAAACCCTAAAATCCTAAACCTTAAACTCTAAACCCTAAACTTTAAACTCATAAACCCTAAACCCTAAACCATAAGCCCTAAAACCCTAAACCTTAAACTTTTAAACCTTAAAATCTTAACCCTTAACCCTTAACCTTAAAACCCTAAAATCCTAAACCCTAACCCTTAAGCCCTGAACCCTAAATCCTTAAACCCTTAACCTTTAACCTCTAACCCTTAAACCTTAACCCCTAAACCTTAAACCCTTTACCTTAAACCCATAAACCTTAAACCCTAACCCTTAACCCGTAACCCCTAATTTTAAGTTAATATCAAACTTCATAACTTACATAATACTTGTATAGATAAAAGTAAAAGATTCAAAGTATATAGGCTGGAAACCTGACGGGTTGCCTAATATCTCACTGTTAGATATAACGGATCCTCCCTAGGTGTAACAATGCCACGTATGATGGATCTAAACGAATTACCAAATTAAATATCGAAATAATATAACATTTATTAAACCCCTAACCCCTAAACCTTAAACCTCTAACCTTTAACCCCTAAACCTTAAACCCTTAAAACTTTGAATCTTAAACGCCTAACCCTTAAACCTAAACCTTTAAACCCTAAACCCTAAACCTTAAACCCTAAACCCTAAACTTTAAAACCCTAAACCTTAAACTTTAAAACCTTAAAACCCTAACCCCTAACCCTTAACCCTTAACCCTAAAACCTTAAAATCCTAAACCATAACCCCTAAGCCCTAAACCTTAAAACAATAAAACCCTAAACCCATAACCTCTAACCCCTAAACCCTAACCCTTAAACCTTAAACCCAAACCTTTAAACCCTAAACCTTAACCCTTAAACCTTAAACCCTAAACCTTAAACCCATAAACCTTAAACTTTAACCCCTAAATTGTAACCCCTAATTTTAAGTTAATATCAAACTTAATAACTTACATAATACTTGTATAGATAAAAGAAAAATATTCAAAGTATATAGGCTGGAAACCTGACGGGTTGCCTTATATCTCACTGTTAGATATAACGGATCCTCCCTAGGTGTAACAATACCACGTATGATGGATCTAAACGAATTACCAAATTAAATATCGAAATAATATAAACGAATTACCAAATTAAATATCGAAATAACATAACATTTATTAAACTCCTAACCCCTAAACCCTAAACCCCTAACCCCTAACCCCTAATTTTAAGATCAAATTCCATAAATTACATAAGTTGACGATTAAATTTCATAACTTACATAATTTTCCCTTAAGATCAAACTTCATAACTTACATAATACTTGTAAAATTTTTATATAAAAAAAAGATTCAAAGTATATAGGTTGAAAACTGACGGGTTGCCTTATATCTCACATTAGATATAATGGATCCTCCCTAGGTGTAACAATGCCACGTATGATGGATCTTAAAGAATACATAACTTACCTAATTTTAAGATCAAATTCCATAAATTACATAAGTTGACGATTAAATTTCATAACTTACATAATTTTCCTTAAGATCAAACTTCATAAATTACATAATACTTGTAAAATTTTTATATAAAAAAAGATTCAAAGTATATAGTCGAAACTCGACGGTTGCCTTATATCTCACCGTTAGATATAATGGATTCTCCTAGGTGTAACAATGCCACGTATGATGGATCTTAAAGAATACATAACTTACCTAATTTTAAGATCAAATTCCATAAATTACATAAGTTGACGATTAAATTTCATAACTTACATAATTTTCCCTTAAGATCAAACTTCATAACTTACATAATACTTGTAAAATTTTAAAAAAAAAGATTCAAAGTATATAGGCTGGAAACCTGATGGGTTGCTTTATATCTCACTGTTAGATATAATGGATCCTCCCTAGGTGTAACAATGCCACGTATGATGGATCTTAAAGAATACATAACTTACCTAATTTTAAGATCAAATTTCATAAATTACATAAGTTGACGATTAAATTTCATAACTTACATAATTTTCCCTTAAGATCAAACTTCATAACTTACATAATACTTGTAAAATTTAAAAAAAAGATTCAAAGTATATAAATTTGGAAACTGATGGGTTGCTTTATATCTCATCGTTAGATATAATGGATCCTCCCTAGGTGTAACAATGCCACGTATGATGGATCTTAAAGAATACATAACTTACCTAATTTTAAGATCAAATTTCATAAATTACATAAGTTGACGATTAAATTTCATAACTTACATAATTTTCCCTTAAGATCAAACTTCATAACTTACATAATACTTGTATAATTTTTATAAAAAAAAAGATTCAAAGTATATAGGCTAGAAACCTGACGGGTTGCCTTATATCTCACTGTTAGATATAATGGATCCTCCCTAGGCGTAACAATGCCACGTATGATGGATCTTATAGAATACATAACTTACGTAATTTTAAGATCAAATTCCATAGCATTATTTACATAAATTATTAATTAACAATTTAGCCGTATAATTTATTGTCAACTTTAGACTTCAACAACTACGAAATGGATAGGAGTTGGATGAAATTGTCAAGGGTAAGCAACGGCTATCGAAATGGAGTAGAAACTTTTCTGAATTTCGCATTTCAAAATGCAAGCCAAGAGAATATGATTCTTTGCCCGTGTAAGAAGTGTTGCAATATTAACTGGCATTATCGTGAAGTGGTCTACGAACATCTAGTTGTTGATGGCTTTGTCCGGGGGTACAAAATATGGTTTTTTCATGGCGAGTCTACATCTAGTGGAGCATCTTCATCGATGAATCTGGGGTATCCTCATAGTGCTTTCAATCAGAATGTTAGTGACGATAACATGGAAAACATGTTGCGGGATGCTTTTAATATGCGCAGTGATGGTTTCGGGTCATTTCCACCTGACTTGGGTGCAACCGATGATCATAATTTTGGAGGAAATACTTTCACCGAAGGGGAAAGAAGTGTACCGGATGAACAGCCAAATGAAGAAGCGGCGAGGTTCTACATGTTACTTGGTGAAATGAATGAAGAACTGTATGAGGGATCAAAACTTTCCAAATTGTCATTCTGTATTCGTCTTTTTCACTTGAAATGTTTGGGGGGGTGGATCGGAAACTCGTTGACAATGCTGTTAGAGTTTCTGCAAGAAATATTCCCGTTTGCAAAAATCCCTCGATCTTCTAAAGACATGAAGAAATTGATAAAGGATTTGGGCCTTGGATACAACAAAATTCATAGTTGCCCAAATGACTGCATGTTGTATTGGGGCGACCGCGTAAACCAACAGTTCTGTCATGTATGCGGGCAATCTGTTGGATTAATAGAAATACAGAGGATTGTGAACGAGGATGAACACGGTATACAGATCAAAGAAGTAGCCATTAAGATTTTGCGGTATTTTCCTTTATACCGAGGCTTCAACGACTTTTCATGTCGTCGAAGACAATAGAATCAATGACGTGGCATCGTGATGGACGAACCGATGATGGGTTGTTAAGGCATCCTGCAGATTTTTAGCTTGGAAATGTTTTGACTCCAAATTTCCAAGCTTTGCAAGCGATCCTCGAAGTGTGAGGCTTGGGCTAGCATCCGATGGATTTAACCCTTGCAAACTTATGAGCACAACGTCAAGATTTTTGGCTGGTGGTGCTTGTTCCTACAATTTGCCTCCATGGGTTTGCATGAAACAATCTTCTTTATCTTGTCTATGATTATACCTAGAGAAAGGGTAGGGAATGATATTGACGTCTATTTGCGACCACTTGTTGACGAGTTAAAATAATTATGGGTTGGTGTTCGACGCTTGATGCAATGAGAAAAGAGAACTTTAATTTACGTCGGCATTAATGTGGACTATTAACGACTTTCCGCTTATGCTTATTTATCCGGTTGGAGTACTAAGGACGTTATGCTTGTCCGTGTTGTCTTTGCAGTACATGTTCGCAATGGTTATATAATGGGAAGAAGTTTTCTTACATGGGGCATCGCGGTGGTTACCGAAAAATCATACATTTAGATTTCAGAGTGCTCGGTTTGATGGTATTGAAGAGTTCGGATCAGCTCCTTCGCAGATCGGTGGATCCAAATATTGTTAATGTTGAAAGATATGAATTTCATTTATGGGAAGATGAATCAACCGCAAACCCGCATAGAAATAGAAGATCTAGGGATGAATCGATGATGAATCGATGAAGAGGATGATCCTAATGAGGCGGACTTGTGGAAAAAGGAAGTATTTTTTCGAGTTGCCTTATTGGGAGCATCGATTTTACGCCATAACCTTGATGTCATGCATATAGAGAAAATGTGTGCGAGAACATCATTGGGACTATTTTGAATGTCGATGGAAAATCGAAAGATAATCTTCAGAGTCAACTTGATTTAGTCCACATGGGAATTCGGCATGAGCTTCATCCCCGAGCACTTCCGAATATGAAATATCGGTTGTCGCCTGCTATTTTTTCAATGTCGAAGACAGAGAAAGAAGTGTTCTGTACGGTGTTGAAGGATATAAAGGTCCCGGATGCGTATGCATCAAATATATCGCGATGTGTGAGTCTTAAGGATCGAAGATTATATGGCTTAAAATCGCATGACTATCACATATTGATGCAAGACTTATTGCCGCTTGCTATGCGGTGTTGTATGTCGAAAAAGGTGACTCACTCTCTGTAATTGAACCGTCAAATATAATGAAAGGCATTTGTGGTAAAGTTTTGAATGTTCAAGAACTTGAGAGACTACAAGATCGAGCCGCATTAACTTTATGCAACTGGAGAAGATATTCCGCCTTCCTTCTTCACTATCATGGTGCACCTATTAATTCATCTCCGCGTGAAGCGTTCTTGGTGGACTGTTTTCTATCGATGGATGTATCCCATTGAAAGGTCTTACTTTATTTGCAAAATATTCATTCATTCAGCTAAATGCCTTTATTTCCAACTTTTGATAATGTTGTATATCGTGTTTAGGTTCCTTTCCAAATTGAAGTCATACTGCCGCAATAAGCGTTATCCAGAAGGATCAATTGTCGAGGGATACTTGGCAGAGGAATGTATGACTTTTTGTTCGAGGTATTTGGAAGATGTTGAAACAATAATGAACAAACCAAGTAGAAATGCTAGGCTCACAGATCATAATTTGGCTGAAACTTATTTATTTCAAAGTTTCGGAGAACCGATCAGCAGAGTCAAAATTACAGAATTAGACGATAGATCGTGGGTCCAAGCACATCGATACGTTCTTTTTCATCACGATTCAATGGGACCATTTCGAAAGTATGTTCTACAATTTGATAAATACTCATCAATTATGATTTGTTTGTCTTCTAACAAAGTAAAACCTTTTTTACCGTAGTGAGTACAAACAAATATTGAGAGCTCGTTCACGATCTCGAAGATTAAATCGACGAGAAATTAATAAGTTGTTCGCAGAATCATTCCATGAATGGTTAAGCCAAATGGTATGCAATTTAAATTTTCATTGACAAGTAATAATATTTTCTCATAACATTCATAATTACTCGATTTACTTTCGACTCAATAGGTTTGGAGTCGAATGAAGTAAATGCCGACGTTAAATGGCTTTCACAAGGTCCAAATAGAATAGTTAAAAGATATAGTGGCTTCCTCATCAACGGATCTGATTTTATACAAGGTATCGTGAGAGATTGAGGAGAACCCAAAATTGCGAAATTGTTGTTAATTCTTCGATTACAAGTTATGCTAGTGCTAGGGACGATGAATCCGGTCGAGGGGAATTTGGAATATTACGAACTTATTACTGACATCATTGAGTTGGATTATTACGGAAAATGCAAAGTTGTCCTATTTCGAGGTGATTGGGCTGATGTGAATACGGCTCGCGGAATTAAAAATGATCAATATGGCTTTACAATGGTGAATTTCCCTCGATTAATTCACACCGGAGAACAGCTGATGGACGAGCCATATGTTTTTTCTTCTCAAGTTAAACAAGTTTTGTACTCGGAAGATCCAACTGATGAGGGTTGGTACGTTGTACTTCGAAACACCCCTAGAGACTTCTTCGACATTGGCAGTGGAAATAGAGATGACATAGTCGAAAGATCAGAAACTTTGCCTTTTCCAGAACAAGACTTAACTGAAAATATCCCTAGTACTAGTCAACAATTTCAATGGGCTCGTCAGGATGTGGACGAAGATATTTACGAAATATGATGTAGTAAGATTTAACGATTTATTATTTATATGTAATATTATAATTTTCATGTTGGTCATGTTATATAATTTTCATGTGTATTGCGGAAAAATGCCTAGAAGACGATTACTAGATTTAAATATTATCTGCGAAACTCCAAATCCGTAAGAAGCTAATAGTAGTGAACAACAAGCAG
Organism: Gossypium rotundifolium; assembly: GCA_025506655.1. Taxonomy (NCBI): domain Eukaryota; kingdom Viridiplantae; phylum Streptophyta; class Magnoliopsida; order Malvales; family Malvaceae; genus Gossypium; species Gossypium rotundifolium. The sequence continues at coordinate 39,442,937 of CP106728.1, forward strand.
TTGTTGGATCTTCTACTCTCGGACATAGATGACGAGCCCGGAGAATTTGAAAGTAATGTTAAGTTTATTTTACATGCATGTTGAATTTTATTATTGATTCATTTTCAATTTTAATATAATAATATATCATTTTTCAAATTTGAAGGTGGTGGGACGCGCATAGGTCGGGGACGTACATTACTTAAAGATTTATACGACTTAGAGCCTAACGATCGTGTTAAAGTAAGGAGAAACAATGATGGCCACTGTTGATCTGAAGCTCGACTATTAGGAGGCTATTTGGGCATTTTAGCAAGAAATCCCAATATGTTGCCCATTAACTACTTAATCATGGCATCACATGCCCGATGCCAACAAAAATCGAGCCCTCGAAAATATTAAGGTAATAAAACGTGAATGTAATTTATAATACTTTAATTTAATTTTCATTTATATTAACTTTTTATACTTTTTTTCTTCGAGGTAGATTTAATTTAGAGGTCTCATGACTATGTTAAGAAGACATTGGGTAAAAATGGAGAGGCAATAAAAGCACGCTCAAAAACAATATTTTAAGAAAGACATAAGCCTCGACGAAAAATTAAGAAATGTTCCACGGAATGTTGAGGTACCAATGGGAAGATCAAGTTAGATTTTGGAATTCAAAAAAGGAGGGTATTACGTACATCTAAAATCGTATAAATTATTTGGTTTATAATATTTACTATATATATAATTCAAATTGCATTATGTAGGACCGTGGCGTGTTGGAATAAGCAAGCAGATGTAAATGTAAATTCATGCACACGGCGGAGTTCTAGAAGTTTTGCTTGTGTAGTGACGCCGAGGTATTATAATTTATTAATTACATCAAATATTAATTACTTTATACTATTAAATTATATTTTTCTCAAAATGTAGGAAACTTGATCGTCAAAAAGTTGGACGCGTTGACTTTTTGACATTACGATAGAAAGAAGGATGGATCTCCGATGACATCCAAGTCAGAGAAATTTTGGTATATTTACTTAATAAAATTTTATTTTTTATAAATATTTCTACCATTTAATTATAATAGTTTAATTCATCGTTTATAGTTTTAAATTTATAATGTTAAATTATGTTGCATTCTTTCTTATTTATATATTTCGCTTTCTAACTCTTTCATTGATTTATTAGGATAAACTAAAGGAGAAGAAGGTAGTATGAAGCGGTACCGCTTGATCGATAGTTCTGTTAATCTTGAGGAGATTGATAATGTAATTATTACAGATGTTTTGGGTCCCGAAGGTACGATCGCTTCGATCGATAGTTCGCTAATCTTTAGTATATTTTAATAGAATTATCAACGATATTTTTGGTCTTGAAAGGTATGGTCGGGTTCGATTTAAAGGATCCGTGTTACCCCGACCCAATATTTTGATCCGCCTCCCGAGAAGACATGCCTTCCGGGTCAATCTCGTCTTTGAAGTTCAGAGGCTACAAAACCGGATAGCTCGGATGCAAGAGAGCACGGTTGAGCAGAGGCAAGAAATTGCGATGTTCAAAGAAAATATGAAGAACTCCAAAGAATACTTAGAGCGGATGCGGAAGCGACACAAGCAAGGAAGGCAGCAGCAGCAGCGAGTGAGGCAGTGGCAGCTGCGAGGGAGGCAAAGGCAGCATCGATGCTAGTAGAGTAGAACAGAAAATACAAAGAGCTCCAGCACCAGCTTCAGCATATGATGCAGATGTTTTAGCAGTCGCAGAAACCGCCATCTTAGACATTTAGTTTTTCGTTGTAAGAAGTTTTGACATTATTACATTTAACATTATTGTTACAATATTTTCAATTATCATTCATTTAATTTATTAAATTTCAAGTATCATTTACAATTAATGTATTCAGTGTGATTTTTATGCTAAATTTACTGTTTTGCGTTGGAATTATATACTGTTATTGGTTGGTTTTTAGTGCAGGAGGGGTATAATATTGAAAAAATTTTATTTTTTTAAATCTGTACAAATTAGCGGCGTTTGTACAAAAGCGGCAGTTAAATGTCAAGAAATTTTTATGACGTTTATTAGGAAAGCGCTTAAAGGCCCCGACTTTTAGCGGCGTTTTTGGATAAGCGCCGCTAAAGGCCCCGACTTTTAGCGGCATTTTTAGAAAGCGCCGCTAAAGGCCCTGACTTTTAGCGGCGTTTTTTAAGTCATTAAAGCGCCAGACTTTTAGCGACGTTTTTAAAAAAGCCGCTAAAGACCATGGTTTTTAGCGGCGCTTTTATTACAAACGCCGCTAAAAGTCTGGGCTTTAGCGGCGTTTTATAAGATAAACGCCGCAAAAATTTCCGGCGGTTGTATTAGCGGCGTTTTTTGTGGCGCTTATAAAAGCGCCGCAAATACTTTTTGTGGCGCTTATCAACGCCGCTAAATGCCAAAAAAAACGCCGCTAAAAGTCTGATTTGCTGTAGTGTCAATTACAATGAGCATAAACCCGATTTTATAGGCTAAGCAAAGAACTTAAGTAACTGATTTAACTGCTTAACTACTTTCTCAACATTTTAATTCCTCCAAACTGTTTTGATATTGTTCAACAATATGCAACTTATAACACCCATATAAGGGATGGTGGTGTGGTAAAAGTGACTCCCACTGCGGTTGCTCTTTTTCTTTTTTTACTGTACTTCTTGCTTCGGTGCAAATTTTGACTTCCCTTGGAAATCCTTCTACTGACCAAAGGTTATGTTATCCAAACTCCTGAGTCGAATTAAAATGACGATAATTGTGATGCATGTGCTTTGTGAGTTTATCTTTTGCGTTGTGAAAAAAGAAAAGAAAAAGAAAGAATGTGGCATGACTGATGTACGAATGATGACAGCCATTGAAGGGCCACCTTCAATAACTACAGCCAAACAAAGTAAAGTCAATGTCTTGACGTAGCTATTATTACATTCATGACTGCATTTTACCAATAATTTTATAATTGGGATAAGCTTATGTTTGATACCTTTAATTTTATAAAGATACATATGTATTTTATTATTTTATTATACTACTTGTACTTTCATAAAATGTTAATGTGTTACATGTATTTTAAAAATATCTAATATGATAACTATCAATACATGTTTTATTATAATATTTATACTTTTATAAAATATCTAATGTAGTACTTAAAGTATTAATGTGTATTTTACGATGAAACATATATTGAATATATTGTGAAATTACAGATATCAAAATAAAACATATAATAATAATTTAAATATCACATTAAATATTTTAAAGTACAAATACCACGTTCATTTACAAAATGTGACATTATCTTTTATAGTTCTATTCTTAAACATATTGTCCTCAATGAAATATGTTATCTCAATACAATGTTACTTTTACCCATGTATACCAATAATCTATATTACTATTACATAAGAAATGTAATTTAATTATAATTTACAGATAGGATGTTGAATAAATAAATATTAAGCTGAAGTATGAGTAGGATTCAAATTCCCAGCCATTGATCATATGCTGGAGACCAAAATGACTCGGCTTTCAATCTAAATTCATTTATCCTACTTTTATATGCAAATATCAATGCAATTTCAGTAGTAAATCGATAAATTAGTCAATACGATTGGACGGGCCTTTTTCCCAGCAGCCAGCGACTGTAATGCCTTTTCCACTAAGAAAAGACTGCTACCAAAAATCAGTAGAAAATGAAAATTTAAGAAACCTTTAAAACTTTCTTCTTTTTTTCTTTCTTTCATCACACTTAGCTCAGCATGTTTGTCATTAGAATTTGGTATAACGTGATTTATTTGGCCTCTAATTTTATAAAAAATTTATTTTTATTTTTATTTTATTAATTTTTAAATATATTTTTTGTTAAATTACTTTAAAATAAATAAAAATATATCTTTTAAACTTTATTTACATTGCATGCATACATGTGAATTGACATGTGGCATTTAATTAAATCTTTTAAAATTTAAATTTTCAAAAATTATAAAACTATTTTAAAAATTAAAAATCTTTAAAATTGTTTAAAATTATATATATTTTAAGATTTTTAAAAGTTAATTAAATGTTGATGTGTTATTTATGTGGTAATTCACATGTATGCTACATTTGCCGTAAAATATAAGTTCAAATATTAAAAGAAGTAAAAAATAAATAAAGGGATAAAATAATTTTTTATAAAATTAGAGGTAAAAAATTATTATACCTTAAAATTTTAAGTTTATCGCGCACTTTCTCCTCCTAACTATATCTATTTTTCCATTTTAATACTTAATTTTTAATCTTAATTTGGCACTTAAATTATAATCTGTTACCTAAATTAATCCAGAGCATTAAAAATATAAAGACTGCCATGTTGCTATTTGAACGTGTCTTGGTAACCTTCTTTTTATTTTTAATATTATGCATATTATATTTACTAAAATAATATAAAATATCATATATATATAATAAATAATTCATAAAGTTAAATTTTTTTAGAAAATTCTAAAATGTATAAATATAAATTTTAAAAACTAAAAAGGATATAAAATTGATAATTTATAAAAATTAAGAAATATTTAAATTTTAGAAAATTCCAAAAAACAAATCTTTAAAAATATATATTCTGAAGAATTTTAATAAATTTTAATTTTTATAAATTATAAAAAATCATAACGATAGATAAAAATTCAACTAAAAATATAATGTCTAGCAATTGAAATTTTGAAAATTCTAGAAATTGAAATTTTGAAAAATTTTAAGATTAAAATATTATAAAATAAAATATATAGATTATTAATTTTTTAAAAGTATATATATATTTTAAAAATTTTATATTTATATAAAGATATTCAAAATTCAAAGTCAATGCCCAATTAATGTCGGTCAACACAATTCAACATTCAACCAATGCAATCAACGGTTGATCAATAATGGTTAATATCAATCAACGTCAATTAACGATGGGTCAATAGAAGGTCAAAGCTAGAGGTTTATAAAATTTAAATATAATAGTTTTGTAATAACCTATTTTGTCCGGGCCCATACAAAGTTCAAAAATAGAAATAAAATGTCCCTACAGTTCAATATACAAACAACCCAAATTAAAAGAGACCATGTAACACCCCTATCCCGTATCCGTCGCCAGATTAGGGTTGAATGTATTACCAGACAGGTCGAAAACATTTACAGAAATTTCATACAACTGTTCATCATTCTCAAACATAGAGTCCCTTAAATAGGTCATCGAGACCTTAAGCATGCTTATAAACAAGGTTGGGACTAAACCGAAACACATACAGAAATTCTCAAAATTTAAAATTTTTCTAAGTTTCAGAGGTTACACGCCCGTGTGGGCAGGCCGTGTGCCGCCCACGGCGGCTAGACACCTCCATGTGTCCTCCCCATTGTCGAAATTGACATTACTCCATGGCCACCAAGCACACCCGTGTTGCTTGGCCGTGGTCAATCTTGTCAAAACCACACGGCTAACAGGCATGTTCGTGTGCCAAGGTCGTGTACTACTAGGCCATATACTGACTTCTTTACACGGCTACAAGGCACGCCCGTGTACCCTGGCTATGTGCTCTTAAGCTAGCTATTGACTTAGCCCTATGGTCACTAGGCACGCCCGTGTGCCACAACCATGTGATATTATAGGCCATTTGCAAAGCCAAAATGCCACTCATATGGGTCTTACCTATTAGCAAATCATTAAGACAACTCATGCCTATTTGGCAACAAAGAACATACCAAATTAACCATCCAATCCATACATTCAATACCAATTCCAACCATGTCAAATTACAAGACTAAAACTCATCTCATCACAAGCATAACTCATTCATTTACTTACTAAAAACTTAACCATTTCATATGCTTCAAACCATATCAAGATATGCATCATATAACACATTCATTCAAGCATAATGCCAACATATAAATAGCCAATTCACATGGCTAAGTTCACATTTCACACTTATCCTATTAACTAGCCTATATATGCCATATCTAGCTATATACATCTTCCAAAATGTACCAAAACAAGTTGAGTAGTGTGATGACGATCCTCAACGGTCCCGAGCCTTTAGTAGCTTTGACGATCTATAAAACAGAGAAAACACACACAGAGTAAGCTTTCCAAAAGCTTAGTAAGTCATATACAAATAAACCTATCATGTATGCTTATAACCATTTTCTTGACCATATTTGCCACATTCATCAATTCATACATCTTATATGCACATATCTCTTTCATAACCATTCTTGCATCTCATTCACATTCTCATATTCAATCATACATTTCTACAAATAAAAATCACATAGGTATTTACTTTGTATACACATTCAGTGTATATTCAACGTACCTGAAATGGATTTATAATTCGCATTGCCATTTGTATCACAGACTTGCTCGTTGAATCGCTAGGAACCTAATAGGATACTTAGAAAGCTCGAAATAGTTGTACAATGCCAACATCCCAGACGAGGTCTTACGTGTACTCAGATATTGATGCCACTGTCCCAGACAGGGTCTTACACGAATCAATACGATGCCAATGTCACAAACATGGTCTTACACGTAAAGTTTATATCGATGCCAACGTCTCATACGTGGTCTTGCACTAAATCTCAAATCAACATCAACGTCCCAGACGTGGACTTACATGATAAAACAGAACAGATACCTGTGTCATGACATAGCTAATCCTATCTATTCCTAGGTTCGTATGGGACTTCTCGGACATTATCGTTATATCGATCTTATCTTGGAATTCATATATGTAGCATCCCGTAAGCATTCACTGTTATCAATAGTCATATAAATATGCACAAATTAATACAAATACATTTATTTGCATAATGACTTACCTCGGATTTGATTTAACGGAATAGAAACGGCTACTCAGTTAATTTCGCTTTCCCGCGATCTAAGTCCATTTTCCTCGCTTCTTGATCTATGCATATTCAGAATTAACCCTTTTATTCACTAACTCATTCAATTCAATCCAAGGACACACATTTAGGGCTATTTACAAATTAACCCTCACATTTGCACAATTTATCAATTTAGTCCATTTTTCTCAAAACATCAAATTCACAAAATCAACCCATACTCATGCTTAGCCGATAGTTCATCCATATTATAAAAGTCCATATTTCCATAAATTTTGCAATTTTGTCCCTCAAGTTACTATTTTCTCAATTTAGCCCTAATTAGCTAAATTCATCAAAATTTCAAGAACAAAACATGTTCATCTAGCTCTAATTTTTTATTTAACACCATAAATCATCACAAAGCTCAATATATCATCAATGGCATATCTCACAAATATCATCAATACACAAAATTGAGACATGGGCTTGATAGTAGACAAAGCAACGATTGCAAAAACGTAGAAATTATCAAAAACTGACTAAAACATACTTTGAATTTGTGCTTCAATCTAGCCGAATGCCCTAGCTTAATTTTTTTTGTTTCTTTTCTTTTTTTTCGGTGGTAAATAGATGAATGAATCCATTTTCATACTTATTTCGTTTATGATTCATGAGTTAATAATTTATTTATCATTTTACAACTTTAACCTTTATTAATAAATATAAATAATATATAATGCAAGGTTATTCGTGACCATTACCACCCACTATCTCTAAAAGTGGTCTAATTGCCATTTAAGGCCTCCACCTTACAAAGCCACAACACACTGATACCTTAACATGCTAAGTTTACCTTTGATGCAATTCAATCCTTTTTATCAAATTAAATACATAAACGGACAAATTAACTCACAAAATTTAGCACATGCTTAATCATACATCAAAGTCACAGAAAATAATATTAAAATTACAAACTCAGATTTGTGGTCCCGAAACCACTGTTCCGACTAGGATATAAACTAGACTGTTACAATTCTCCCCCTTAGGGATTTTCATCCCCGAAAATCTTACCGTTAAACAGAGTCGGATATTACTGTCTCATTGAATCTTCCGGCTCCCATGTTGCCTCTCAATTCCATGACGATTCCATAATATTTTCACTAACTGTATTTTCTTATTTCTCAACTCTTTCACTACACGAGCTAAGATACAAATCGGTTCCTTTTTATATGTCATATCAGATCAGATTTCAATTTCAGACGGAGTAATCACATGTGATAGATCGGAACGATATCTACGGAGCATTGAGACATGAAATACATTATGGATCTTTTCTAATTCAGAAGGCAACCTTAATCTATACGCAACAAGCCTAACACATTCAATGTTTTCATACGGCCCGATGAACCTTGGACTTAACTTGCCTTTACGTCTGAATAGAAGCACTTTTTTCTATGGAGGCACTTTCAAAAATACTTTGTCACCGATCTCAAATTCTATATCTTTTCATTTTAAGTCCGCATAAGACTTTTGACGATCAGATGCTGCTTTCAAACTTTTGACGATCAGATGCTGCTTTCAAACAATCTCGATTAGTTTCACTTTCTGTTCTGAATCTTTTATCAAATCGACTCCAAGTAGCTTATTCTCACTGAGCTCGATCCAATACAGAGGTGTACGACATTTATTGTAATACCCCTAACCCGAAAATCGTCACCGAAATAGGGCTAAAGGTGTTATCAGACAGATCAAAAATATTTATAGAATTAATCATACATGCATTCAACAATATCAAACATGGTGTCCCTTAAGTAGATCATTAAGACCCTAAGCATGCTTATAAACCTAGTCAGGACTAAACCGAAACATATATAAAGTTTCATGAAAAAAATTAAAACTTTTCTAGAATACAGGGGAGACACGCCCGTGGGGGTAGGCCGTGCCTCACCCACAACATGACACACCCGTATGACCTCCCGTGGTTACGCGATCGCCAAAATCAACACGGCTAACAAGCACGCCTGTGCTAAGGTCGTGTCCTATAAGGTCATATATCGCCATTTCTCGCACGACTTGTAGGCACGCCCGTACCAAGGCCGTGTCCAGTTTAAGCCACATTCTGCCAATTTACCCACGGTCTGAGGCACGCCCATGTGCCCCAACCGTGTGACATTATAGGCCATTTTTGCAAGGCCAACATGCCACCCACTGAGGGTCAAACCTACAAGCCAATCAACCAAACACCTCATGCACATATATCACCTTCATTTAAGCAAAGTCTTAACTCATAAATAGGCAAATCACATGGCTAAGATCACATAACAACTTATACCAGCATACTAGCCTATACATGCCACATTTAGCAATTTACATTTTTCAAAAGGGTACCAAAAATCAGTTTAGTAGTGTGATGACGATCCGTGATAATCCCGAGCCCTCAGTAGCTTCGACGACCTATAAAATAGAGAAAATACACACACAGAATAAGCTTTCCGAAATCTTAGTAAGTCATATACAAATAAACTTGGCATAAAAAGCATATATGCAATTTGATACATTTGCACATCTCATTCACTTAACAATTTATCATGTATATGCTTGATTCATACTTATAACTACATTTGTCACATTTATCCATTCAAAACTCATTTGAAACATATAGCTCATTCATAATCTTTCTTGCATCTCATTCATATTATCCTATTCAAACATACTTTTCTTCAAATCAAAGTCATATGCATACTTACCATTCATGCATACTTAATGCACATTCAATGCACCAATCCAGATTCACTCACTTAATTGATCATAGCTCTGATATACCATTCAGACATGTGACTTGCCCATTGAACCCTTAGGAACCTAGTAGGATACTCGTAAAGCTCAAAATAGTAGTACAATGCCAACATCCTGCATTTAGGTCTTACATGCACTCGTGATATCGATGCCACTATCCTGCATGTGGTCTTACACAATTCAAAACGATGTCGATGTCCTGCATGGTCTTACACGCATGAGATCATAACGATGCCAACGTCCTAGACATGGTCTTACACGTAAAACTCATATCGATGCCAATGTCCCAGACGTGGTCTTTCACGGGTCTTAAAATCAACGCCAACATCCCAGACGTGATCTTATATGATAAAATAGAACAGACACCTATGTCATGACATAGCTAATCCTATCTATTCCTAGGTTCAAACGGAACTTCTCAGACTTAATCATTATAATGGACTCATCTCGAAATTCCTACGCATACCCTCTCAATAGCATTTGTTATCAACAATAGTCATATAATCAAATATAGTATCATACAAGTACGTTTATTTGCATAGTGGCTTACCTCAGATTCGGTTTATCGGAATGAAAATGGCTACTCGTTAACTTTCGCTTTCCCGCGATTTAAGTCCGTTTTCCTCGGTTCTTGATCTAAACATATTCAGAGTTAATCCTTTTATTCACTATCTCATTCAATTCAATCCATACACACATATTTTTAGGGCAATTTACAAATTAGCCCTCATAATTGCATATTTTATCGATTTAGTCCATTTTACTCAAAACATCAAATATACACAATTTGTTCACACATATGCATAGCCGAACCTCCCTAGGAACTATATAAGTCCACATATTTCATAAAATTCACAAATTAGTCCTCCAAAATAATATTTTCACATTTTATCCCTATTTAGCTAAATTCATCAAAACTTCAAGAACAAAACATGTTCATCTAACACCTAACTATCTTTTAACACCTTAAAACATCACAAAACTCAACATATCATCAATGGTATTTCTCATGAACAACATCAATTCATCAAATTGAGACATGGGTTTGATAGCTCTCGAAGCAACGATTACAAAAACGTAGAAGTTATCAAGAGCCAACTAAAACATACCTTGAATTTGTGCCTCAAACTACCCGAAATTAAAAAGCTTCAAAGCTTTCTATTAATTTTTGTTTTTCGGTGGAAGAATGGATAAACTAAGTCCATTTTCATATTTTATTTTATCATATAATCATTTAATACATAAAAGACATTTTTAACCTTTAATCAAATATATTAAAACATATAATTCAAGGTCATTTATGACCTTAGCCATCTACTAATCACTTAATGGCATATTTGCCTATTGAGGCCACAACATTCAAAAGCCACTTTAGCAAATAGCATGAAACTTTCACATTTCATGCAATTGAATCCTTTTGTCAAATTGACCATACAGACAATCAAATTAGCTTACGAAAATTTAGTACATGCTTAAACACATATCAACGGCATAGAAAATAATATTAAAATATTATTCAAACTCAAATTTGTGATCCTGAAACCACTGTTCTGACTAGGCCATAAATCGGACTGTTACAATTCTCCCCCCTTAGGGATTTTTGTCCCCGAAAATCTTACCATTAAATAGAGTCGGATATTGCTGTTTCATTGAATCTTTCGGTTCCCACGTTGCCTCTTCAATACCACGTCACTTCCACAATACTTTCACTAATGGAATTTTCTTGTTCCTTAACTCTTTCACTTCACGAGCTAAGATACAGATTGGTTCCTCTTCATATGTCATATCAGATCGGATTTCAATTTCAGATGGGGCAATCACATGTGATGGATCAGATCGATATCTACGGAGCATTGAGACATGAAACACATTATGAATCTCTTCTAACTCAGATGGTAGCTTTAATCTATATGCAACAGGCCCAACTCGTTCAATGATCTCATAGGTCCGATGAACCTCGGACTCAATTTGCCTTTACGTCCGAATCGAAGCACTTTCCTCCATGGAGATACTTTTAAAAATACCTTGTCACCGATTTAAAATTCTATATCTTTTCGTTTCAAGTTTGCATAAGACTTCCGACGATCAGATGCTGTTTTCAAACAATCTCGGATCAGTTTCACTTTTTGTTTTGAGTCTCTAATCAAATCAACTCCATGCAACTTATTCTTACTGAGTTCAGTCCAATACAGGGGTGTACGACATTTACGTCCGTACAAAGCTTCATAAGGTGCCATTTTGTTGCTCAACTAAAAACTACTGTTATATGTAAATTCGATCAATGGTAGATACTGTTCCCACGAACCAATAAACTCAAGTATATAGCATTGTAACATATCCTCTAAAATCTGAATGATTTGCTCGGATTGACCATCTGTCTGTGAATGGAAAGTTGTACTGAAATGTAATTTCGTGCCCAAAGCTTCTTGCAATTTCTTCCAGAACCTTGATGTGAATCTCGGATCTCTATCTGACACAATGGATAGTGGTACCCCATACAATCTCACAATCTCAGAAATATAAAGCTAAGTTAGTCTCTCTAGTGAGAAATCAGATCTTACAGGAATAAAATGGGCAGATTTAGTTAATCGGTTAACTACAACCCATATCGCATCCTTCTTTCTCGGAGTCAGAGGCAACCCAGAAACAAATTCCATAGTTACTCTATCCCATTTCCATTCAAGAATCGAATCATCAGAATAATCCGATGGAACTTGACGTTTTGCTTTCACTTGCTGACAAACTAAATATTTTGAAACAAAGTCAGAAATGTCTCGTTTCATATCGGTCCACCAGTAGTGTCGTTTCAAATCATGATATATTTTTGTACTCCTCGGATGAACAGATAAACAACTATTATGTGCTTCATTCAAAATTAACTGAATTAACTCTAGATTTCTCGGAACACAGATACGATCTCGAAATCTCAAACCACCATCCACAATTTGAAATTCAGATTCGAAATTCACTTCACACTGAGCTTGTTTCTCTAGCAATTCATTATCAAACTTCTGAGCATCATATATCTATTGTAAAAACAACGGTTTTACTTTTAATTCTGCTAACATAGAACAATCATCAAACAAATCCAGTTGAGTATTCAAAGCACTAAATGCAAATAATGACTTTCTACTCAATGCATTAGCAACAACGTTGGCTTTACCCGGATGATAATATATCATAAGCTCGTAATCTTTTAACAGTTCTAACCATCTTCTTTGACGCATGTTCAAATCTTTCTGGGTCATCAAATATTTCAAACTTTTATGATTTGAAAACACATGATATTTCTCACCATACAAATAATGACGCTAAATCTTTAACACAAACACAATTACAGCTAATTCAAGGTCGTGTGTCGGATAATTCTTTTCATGAGGCTTCAACTGTCTTGAAGCATACGCTACAACTTTACCTTCCTGCATCAAAACACATCCCAAACCGTTTAACAAAGCATCATTGTATACAACAAATTCCTTACCCGATTCTGGTTGTACTAACACTGGAGCTTCTGTTAATAGAGTTTTCAACTAATCAAAACTTCTCTGACATTTATCCGACCATTCAAATCTGATATCTTTCTGAAGTAATCTTGTCAACGAGTAGCTATTGTTGAAAAGCCCTTTACAAATCTACGGTAACAACCAGCTAAACCTAAAAACTGCAAACTTTAGATACATTTCTCAGAGGTTTCCAATTCCAAATAGCAGAAATCTTGCTTAGATCAACACGAATCCCAGAACCGACACAATATGCCCCAGAAAACTAACCTCGTGCAACCAGAATTCACATTTGCTGAATTTCACATACAATTGCTTCTCTCACAGAGTTTGCAACACAATCTTCAAGTGTTCAGCATGCTCATTTTCATTCCGTGAATAAATCAATATATCATCTATGAATACTACAACAAATTGATCCAAGTACTATCTAAAAATTCTGTTAATCAGATCCATAAAAATAGTAGGAGCATTAGTTAGTCCAAATGGCATAACTAAAAACTCATAATGCCCGTACCTCATTCTGAAGGCAGTTTTTGAAATATCTGAATCTTTAACTCTTAACTGGTAGCATCCCGATCTCAGATCAATCTTTGAAAATACAGTAGCTCCTTTTAACTGATCGACTAAATCATCAATCCTAGGCAACGGATATTTGTTCTTTATGGTCACCTTATTCAACTGACGGTAATCAATGCACATTCTCATCGTGCCATCTTTCTTTTTCACAAATAGAATAGGCGCACCCCAAGGCAAAAAACTCGGTCTAGTGAATCCTATATCAGTCAATTCTTGCAACTGAGACTTTAACTCTTTCAACTCGGTTGGTGCCATTCTATACGGAGCTATTGAAATAGGTGTCGTATCAGCAACAATTCAATTCCAAATTCAACTTCATGAATTGGAGGTAAGCCTCAGAACTCTTCGTGGAACACATCAAAAACTCACAGATCGTAATGCACCAATTACGAATTCTAATCGAATGGTGGTTTCGGACCACGAATCCGAGTCAAAAAATTTTAAGTATTTTTTCTCGAGTTAATTAAAAGTAATTAGCATGTGTAAGTTTCAGAAAAAAATTGAGTGTTTATGCTTTAATTTTATAAAAGGACGAATTGCATAAAATGAAAATTTGGTGGTTAGTTGTGATAGTGCTAATTAGAGGGTGGCTTTTAATAATAAATCCTTAAAGGGTAAATAACCCATTTCTTATAGTAGTGATCAAGACTAGCTTTAGTTAAGCATTTTATATTTGTTTTCTTTATAATTAAAGATTATAATAATATATATGTGTTTTATAATAACATTAAAATAATAAAAACATAAAAGACAAATGCATGTTCATCTTTTCACTTACTTGACCTAAACTAAAGAAATAAAAGGGAGAAAAGAAGCTTCAAGGGTTTTTGCAATATTAAGGCTTAATTAAGGTAGGATTTAACTTTGGTTTTTGATAATTTTGTATTTTTGTGATTGTTGTTCATTTTATTATCAAGCCCATATATTAATTTTGTGTATTGGTCATGTATGTGAGATATACCATTGATGATAAGATGAGTTTTATGATGATTTTTGGTATTAAATGCAAGGTTTGAGCTAGATGAACATCTTTTATTTTTAGTTTTGATGAATGTAGTTGATTAGGGATTTATTTGGTGAAAATATTATCTTGAAGGGTTGAATTGAAAATTTATGAAATATATGGACTTATATAGTCCTTATGAAAATTCGCCCTAAGGGTGTTAACCAAATTTTGAGTAATTTGTGAGTTTTGTATTGTGGACTAAATTGTATGAATTGTAAAAGTTAGGGGTAAATTAGTAATTTGTATAATTATATGTTTTAGATTAAGTTGAATGAGCTTATTTTAAAATTATTTAGATCAAGAATGAAAAGAACCGGATAGATCTGGAAAAACAAAGTTAGACTAATAGCCGGAAGTTTAATCCACGATTTTGAGGTAAGTCTATAAGTAAATGGTTGTTCTTAATTTTAAATAAATGTAAATTATTCATGCTGAATTGAAATGTTTATAATTATATTTGCTATTACTGAATGTGAGAGATGTAATTGATAAGTTCAAGGAACTACTTGAGTAAGTTTTAAGCAATGGAATTAATTTGAAGTAATGCTTACTTATAAGTTTAAATTGAATGTTGATGGTTATTCCAAGGCATTGCCGAATATACATATATATATATATATATATATATATATATATTTGAAATTGATAAGAAATGGTTGAAGGTGATGGTACTTGGTTGTTATAATTAGAAGCATGAAATAGGAAATTTTAATGATGATATTATAATGAGATTTAGGCATACTAAACGGAGTTGATGATGGTTTGATGTGGTATAGGTCTAATGCAATATAGTATTTGGATATTGAACACTTTGATATATACATATATAAGTGTATATTCTTGTGTGTAAAGTGAATGTGAATTATATATATTATGCATATTGAGGAATAATGTTAAGAGAAGCATAAACCGAGTAATACTTGCTCAATGAGTACCATATGTGAAAAGTTAAGTAACGGCTCAGTGAGCGATACGTTACGATAAAAGTTAAGTAACGGCTCTGTGAGCTATATGTTACGAACGGCCTCGTGTGAGCGATACGTTACGATAAAAGTTAAGTAACGGCTCGTGTGAGCGATACGCTACGATAAAAGTTAAGTAACTACCCCGTGTTAGCGATACGTTACGATAAATGTGAAGTAACGGCCTGTGAGCGATATCGTTACGATAAATGTGAAGTAACGGCCTGTGTGAGTGATACGTTACGATAAGCATTAAGTAACGGCTTTATGTGAGCGATATGTTACTAGAAGTAAGAATAGTAATGGCACTAAGTGTGCGATACGTTACATCAATTAATCGTAAAAGCGGATTTACGATTTTATACGAGATATAATTCAATGAATGGAGCTATCCAAAAGTGATAAAATAGGTAAGGGATGTATGATAATTGTGTAATTTAAATATCAATGAGGTAAATTATTCTTGAATACGAAATTAAAGTATCGAGAGGTGATTATTAATCTATGAGTTTGATTGAATGAATGAATGGTATGTTGGTAGTTGATTTTGAGACCTATTGATCTAGATAGTTGTTGAATGGTAGCATGATATATGTAATTGCAATTACGAATCCGTTATCATCAAGTAAGTTGATTTAATTAACCTTATAGGTTCAGCCATAAAGGTATGTATATGTGATGATGAATTAAATTTGTGTATAAGTGGTTATATGTGATATTATATTAAATTCAATATATGAGTACATGTGATAGTTTAATTAACTTTGGATGATCGGTCATATATATGATAATGGATTAAACTAGTATATTGGGCCATAAGTGATGGTATAATGAATCATGTATATTTGATCTAATAAGTAAGTTTTAGACGTTGAAATAAAAATTTTATATCATATGTATTTATATGTGAATTATATGGATTGAAAGGTGAGAAAGAAAATTAGGTAGTTAATATGTATATACGTGAACAAATGTATATGTATTTGTTTTGAGATGGGAAAGTGATTTATAGATCGATGTGAAATCTATTATTGAATGTATGAGTGTTTGACCTTAAGGCTATAAAAGGTGAAAGTTTACGAATGATGATATAAATTATGAGTAAGTGAAGCTACTTAACGAGGAACATGGATTATATGAGAAAAGTGATTGTACATGTGTATGTGATTAACCAAATTTGGCCTATTTGAATTAAATTATATATGTTTCTATGGTGAATTATTTGCTTATGGCTTACTAAGCTTTCAAAGCTTACTTTGTGTAATTTTCCTATGTTTATAGAGTTTCAAAGACTTGCTCGGTTGGAAGTCAAGGAGATCTCATCACACTATCCAATTTTCGCTCGATAAATAAATGCTTGAGATTTGGTTATGTGGCATGTATAGACTAGTTTTGATATTGCTAGTTTTGAAGTTGTATATATTTGTATAAGCCATGCAAGGCTTGCCCATCTCGTTATTCTTGGAATTTATATTTTGGCTTGGTGATTTCGCTTGATTTGGTTTTGTATATTTATAAGTATGATTAATGTATAGAGTTTATATGAAATGAAGTAAAGATGTTATGATCTAAATTTCAGTTTTGTAACTCGAGTTATAGTCGATTTAGTCAATATGATGCTAATGGACGCTTCAATTTTTATGCCTCAAATTGGTAGTCAAGTCCGTAATACCTTGTAACTCGCTTCCTGTGATTTGATAAGGGTTGGGGTGTTACATGACAATGGGCAATCGATTCAACTTTCTTCTCAATACTTTTGAATCAATTACATAAGCAAAATATGCCTTATAAACCTTTTCACATAATTCGAAGCTTTCAAAACAAATATCACAAGAGGGCAATCCATTCAAATCATCGACTCAATCCGCATAATCTCATCATTCGACTTCTTAAATCAATAGATTTTCTTTACGCTCATAACAAAGATCATGCATAAACAACCAATCTATTCCTGCATTAATATCGAATTCATCAAATGGCAAAAGCATCGATCAATAGGGAAACAGATATCTCAAACATTAATGTACAGCTTCTTGCATACTTTGTCAATAAGGACACTTTTACCTAAAGGGTTCGATACTTTTATAGTAAACTTAGTAGACTCTACAGGCAAAGTCTTGCTGAATACTAAATTCATGCATATATATGAATGCGTAGAACCAGGTTCTATCAAAGCAATCACAGTAGTATCGTAAAGAGTAAAAGTACCGGTTATCACATCAGGTGATGAAGCTTCCTCACGAGCTCGGATAGCATGCGCCCGACAGCGCCTAGCTTTAGATCTGACAACATTGTCTGTCATAGTTCTCTAACTACCACCGCATTTCTTACATTCTTTGAAGATCTACCTCTCACAGTGCACTATCGATCTCGATTCAAACAGCTTCGCTCAATAGTCTCGTGAAAATCTCTGATAAAATGATCAAGCGATCCACATCTCAAGCAAGCTCGCCATTTAATCTACAAACTTTCCTGATGTCTTTTTGCAATTTTACATTCGGTCTCTGATCGAACATTTCCAACGTCGCCATTGAAGTTGCTTTGGAGTTTTGGAACCCAATTGCAATCTAACTCAATTTCTATTCAAATGTCCCACATTATCTCTAGAACAACTTTGATCATCTCGGAATCTTTTCGGAGCAGACTGAAATGATTTACTCTGAAATCTCTTTTTCATATCACGAGCTTCAGACTCAGCTTTTCTTTTATCCTTCTCGAGTGCCTCACTTTGCAAGCTCGGTCAACGAGTACAACTAACTCTTTTATTTCTAAAATCCCGGCTAGCAAACAAATGTCTTCATTAAGGCCATCTTCAAATCTTTTGCACATTATAGCTTCAGAAGATACACATTCTCGAGCATATTGACTCAATCTCATGAACTCTCATTCATACTCAGAAACAGTCATTTGACCCTATTTTAGTTCCAAAAATTCCTTTCGTTTCTGATCGACAAATCTCTCACTGATATACTTTTTCCGGAATTCAATTTGAAAGAAGTCCCACGTGACTCGCTTCTTTCGAATACAAATCGAGTTTTCCACCATTGATAAGCTGCATCTCGAAGTAACGATACAACACACTTTATGCATTCTTCTGAAGTTAGAGACATTTCATCGAATACCCAGATAGTATTTTCAATCCAGAACTCGACCTTTTCAAAGATCATCATCCTTAGTAGCTCAAATTCTTCCGCTTCTATACTTACGAATCTTGTCAACCGGAGGCTTACTCAATAGATTCAGATTTGTAGTCAGAGGTATATTGGATGTCTGAGGGGGATTAATTGGAGGTGGAGGTTGCGAAATAGTCGAGTTATTCTTTATGAACCGAGTGAACCACTCACTCATCATCTAGAAGAAAGCTTGTTTATCTTCTCCTCTTGACCGCAGAATCGATCTCGAATCTCGCTTATCGAGGGCAAGCGCATTACTTTCTACGTCGTCACTACTTACTTTTCGGATCCATTACTATATGAAAATCACATTTTATATGTCGATTCATCACACTATCACAATTCAAATATATGGCATGTATAGCTAGACTCGACACGCTATGTTAGTCCGAGAATCGACTAAATCGTAGCTCGATATTAACCAAATTAACACCCCTAACCCAAAACTCACACCAAATAGGGTTAAAGGTGTTATCGATAGATCAAAACATTTATAGAATTAATCATACATGCATTCAACAATATCAAACATGGTGTCCCTTAAGTAGATCATTAAAACCCTAAGCATGCTTATAAACCGAGTCTGGACTAAATCAAACACATATAAAGTTTCATGAAAAAATTAAAACTTTTCTAGAATATGTGGGAGACACGCCTGGGAAAGGCCGTGCCTCACCCATGGCTACATGACACACCCGTGCGACCTCCCCGTGGTTACAAGATCGCCAAAATCAACACGGCTAATAAGCACGCCTGTGCTAAGGCAGTGTCCTATAAGGTCATAAATCGCCATTTCTCGACGACCGTAGGCACGCCTGCGTGCAAGGTCAGTGTGCGCTTAAGCCACATTCTACTAATTTACCCACTGGCCCGAGGCACGCCTGGTGTTCTAAACAGTGACATTATAGGCCATTTTGCAAGGCCAACATGCCACCCACTTAGGGTCAAACCTACAAGCCAATCAACCAAACACCTCATGCACATATATCACCTTCATTTAAGCAAAGTCTTAACTCATAAATAGGCAAATCACATGGCTAAGATCACATAACAACTTATACCAAAGATACTAGCCTATACATGCCATATTTAGCTATTTACATTTTTCAAAAGGGTACCAAAAATCAGTTTAGTAGTGTGATGACGATCCTTGATAATCCCGAGCCCTCAGTAGCTTCGACAACCTATAAAACAGAGAAAATACACACACAGAATAAACTTTCCGAAAGCTTAGTAAGTCATATACAAATAAACTTGGCATAAAAGCATATATGCAATTTGATACATTTGCACATCTCATTCACTTAACAATTTATCATGTATATGCTTGATTCATACTTATGACTACATTTGTCACATTTATCCATTCAAAACTCATTTGAAACACATAGCTCATTCATAATCTTTCTTGCATCTCATTCACATTATCCTATTCAAACATACTTTTCTTCAAGTCAAAGTCATATGCATACTTACCACCATGCATACTTAATGCACATTCAACGCACCGAATTCCAGATTCATTCACTTAATTGATCATAGCTCGATATACCATTCAGACAGTAGACTTGCCCGCTGAACCCTTAGGAACCTAGTAGGATACTCGTAAAGCTCGTAATAGTAGTACAATGCCAACATCCCAAATGAGGTCTTACATGCACTCAGATATCGATGCTATCGTCCCCGCATAGGGTTTACACAATTTAATACGATGCCGATGTCCCGCATATGGTCTTACACATACGATCATAACGATGCCAACGTCCCAGACGTGGTCTTACACGTAAAACTCATATCGATGCCAACGTCCAAGACGTGGTCTTACACAGGCCTTAAAATCAACGCCAACATCCCAAACGTGGTCTTATATGATAAAACAGAACAGACACCTATGTCATGACATAGCTAATCCTATCTATTCCTAGGTTCAAAAGGGACTTCTCAGACATAATCATTATAATGGACTCATCTCGGAATTCCTACGCATACCCTCTCAATAGCATTTGTTATCAAAAATAGTCATATAATCAAATATAGTATCATACTAGTACGTTTATTTGCATAGTGACTTACCTCAGATTCGGTTTATCGGAATGAAAATGGCTACTCGTTAACTTTCGTTTTCCCGCGATCAAAGTCCGTTTTCCTTGGTTCTTAATCTAAACATATATTCAGAGTTAATCCTTTTATTCACTATCTCATTCAATTCAATCCATACACACATATTTTTAGGGTAATTTATAAATTAGCCCTCATAATTGCACATTTTATCGATTTAGTCCATTTTACTCAAAACATCAAATATACACAATTTGTTCACACATAGGCATAAATAACCTCCCTAGGAACTATATAAGTCCACATATTTCATAAAATTTACAAATTAGTCCTCCAAAATAATATTTTCACATTTTAGCCCTATTTAGCTAAATTCATCAAAACTTCAAGAACAAAACATGTTCATCTAACACCTAGCTATCTTTTAACACCTTAAAACATCACAAAACTCAACATATCATCAATGCCATTTCTCATGAACAACATCAATTCATCAAATTGAGACATGGGTTTGATAGCTCTCGGAGCAACGATTAGAAAAACGTAGAAATTATCAAGAACCGACTAAAACATACCTTGATTTTGTGCCTCAAACTAGCCAAATTACAAAGCTTCAAAGCTTTCTTTTTATTTTTTTATTTAGTGGAAGAATGGATGAACTAAGTCCATTTTCATATTTTATTTTATCATATAATCATTTAATACATAAAAGACATTTTTAACCTTTAATCAAATATATTAAAACATATAATTCAAGGTCATTTATGACCTTAGCCATCCTCTAATCACTTAATGGCATATTTGCCTATTAAGGCCACAACATTCAAAAGCCACATCACTTAAGTACTTTAGCAAATAGCAAGCAATTTTCACATTTCATGCAATTTAATTCTTTTGTCAAATTAACCACACGTATAATCAAATTAACTTACTTAAAAGTTAGTACATGCTTAAACACATATCAAATAATATTAAAATATTATTCAGACTCAATTTGTGGTCCTAAAACCATCAGACGACTAGGGTATAAACCAGATCGTTGTATTTACGTCTGCATAAAGCTTTATTTGGTGCCATTTTAATGCTTGATCGAAAACTATTATTGTATGCAATTAATCAATGATGTAATCGCTCCCACGCATCATCAAATTCAAGAATGCAACATCTTAACATATCCTCAAGAATCTAAATGATCCGCTCAAATTGACCATCTGTTTACGGATGAAAAGCTGTACTGAAATGTAATTTCGTGCCTAAAGCTTCTTGCAATTTCTTCTAGAACCTTGATGTAAATCTCGGATCTCTATCTAATATAATGGATAGTGGCACCCCGTGTAATCTCACAATCTTAGCAATATAAAGCTCAGCTAACTTATCAAGTGAGTAGTCAGATCTTACTAGAATAAAATGGGCGAATTTAGATAATCGATCAACTACGACCCATATCGCATCTTTCTTTCTCGGAGTCAGAGGCAATCCCGAAACAAAATCCATCGTCACTCTATCCTATTTCCATTCAGGAATTAAAATCGATTGTAGCAAACCAGATGGAACTTGATGTTTAGCTTTCACTTGTTGATAGACTAAACATTTTGAAACAAAGTCAGAAATGTCTCATTTCATACCAGACCACCAATAGTGTCGTTTCAAATCATGATACATTTTAGTACTTCCCAAATGAGCAGATAGACAACTGCTATGTGCTTCACTCAAAATCAGTTGAATCAACTCCGAATTTCTTGGATCATAGATTTGATCTTGGAATCTTAAGCAATCATCAACAATTTGAAATTCAGATTTAGAATTCGAATCACACTGAGCTCGCTTCGATAACAATTCATTATCAACCTTCTGAGCATCACATATTTACTGTACAAACAATAATTTTGCTTTTAATTCATCTATCACTAAACTATTATCGATAAATCTAACTGAGCACTTAAAGCACGTAGTGCAAACAATGATTTTCTACTCAATGCATTAGCAACAACGTTTGCTTTACCCGGATGATAATCTATCACAAGCTCATAGTCTTTTAACAGCTCTAACCATCTCCTTTGACACAGGTTCAAATCTTTCTGGGTCATTAAATATTTCAGACTTTTATGATCTGAAAAGACATGACATTTCTCACCATACAGATAATGGCGCCAGATCTTAGGTGCAAACACAATCGCAGCTAGCTCAAGGTCGTGCGTCGAATAGTTCTTTTCATGTGGCTTCAATTGTCTCGAGGCATAAACTAAAACTTTGCTTTCCTGCATCAAAACACATCCTAGACCGTTTAACGAAGAATCACTATAAATCACAAATTCTTTACCCGATTCGTCAGTACAAAGACTAGAGCTTCATAATGTAATTTTTAATTGATTAAAACTTTTCTGGCATTTATCCGTCCATTCAAATCTAACATCTTTTAAAGTAATCTAGTCAACGGAGTAGTTATCACTAAAAATCCTTTAACAAATCAACGATAATAACCAGCTAACCCCAGAAAACTACGGACTTTAGACACATTCTTCGGAGGTTTCCAATCCAGAATAGCAGAAATCTTGTTGGGATCCACTTGATTCCGTGTTTACACAATTTGTCCCAAAAACTAACCTCGCAAACCGTAATTCACATTTGCTGAATTTTGCATACAATTACTTTTCTCTCAGAGTTTGCAACACGATTCTCAAATGTTCAGCATGTTCATTTTCATCACGTGAATAAATCAATATGTTATCTATGAATACTACAACAAATTGATCTAGGTGCTGTCTAAAAATTCTGTTCATTAGATCCATAAAAATAGTAGGAACATTGGTTAGTCCAAATGGCATAACTAAAAACTCATAATGCCCGTACCTCTTTTTGAAAGCAGTTTTCAGTATGTCTGAATCTTTTACTCTCAATTGATAGTATCCCGATCTCAGATCAATCTTGGAAAATATAGTAGCTTCTTTTAACTGATAAAATAAATCATCAATTCTGGGCAACGGATATTTATTCTTTATAGTCACATTATTCAACTGACGATAATCGATGCACATTCTTATCGTGCCATCTTTCTTTTTCACAAACAGAACAGGAGCACCCCAATGTGAAAAACTCGGTCTAGCGAATCCTCTACCGGTCAACTCTTGCAACTGTGACTTTAACTCTTTCAATTCTGTTGGTGCCAGTCTATACGGAGTTATCAAAATAGGTGTCGTACCAGGCAGTAAATCAAGACCAAACTCAACTTCGCAAATTAGAGGCAAACCCGGTAATTCTTTAGGAAACATAGCAGCAAATTCATAGACAATATGCACTGATTCAACTTTCCCTTCAGACACTTTCGAATCAATCACATAAGGAAAATATTCCTCATATCCCTTTTTCACATATCTTTGAGCTTTCAATACCGATATCACAGCAGGCAATCCATTCAAATCATTAGACTCAACTCGTACAATTTCATCATTTGGACATCTCAAATCAATAGTTTTTCTTTACAATTTACAACAAGATCATGCAATGTCAACTACCCATACCTGTAATGATATAAAACACATCAAATGGCAAGAGCATCAAATCACGGGAAATAGATATCTCAAACATTAACAAAGCAAATTCTTGTATACTTTATCAACAAGGACACTTTTACCTAAGGGGTTCGATACTTTTATAGCAAACTCAGTAGACTCTACAAGCAAAGTCTTACTGAATACTAAATTCATGCATATATATGAATGCATAGAATCAGGATCTATCAATACAATCACAGAAGTATTATAAAGAGTAAAAGAACCCATTATTACATCTGGAGATGATGCTTCCTCACGAGCTCGATAGCATATGCTCTGGCAGGCGCTCTAGCTTCAGATCGTACAACATTGTCTCTCGTAGTTCTCTGACTATTACTGATATTTCTTACATTCTTTGAAGGTCTACCTCTCACAGGTGCATTATCAGGTCTCAGATTCTAAATAATCTCTGGCTCGACAGATTTAGGGCAATCACATATAAAATGATCAAGTGATCCACATCTGAAACAAGCTCTATCATTTAGTCTACAACTTCCCGGATGCCTTTTTCCATAATATTTACATTCAGGTCTCTCAGTCCGGACATTTCCAACACTGGTCACTGAAGTTGCTAGAGTTGGAACTCATCTGCGATCTAGCTTGATTTCTGTTCGAATGTCCCACATTATCTCTTGAACGACTTTGATCACCTCTGAATCTTTTCGAGCAAACTGAAATGACTTGCTCAAAAATCTCTTTCTCATATCACAGGCTTCAGACTCAACTTTTCATTTATCTTTCCCGAGTGCTTTAGCTTTGCATGTTCGATCAACGAGTACAACGAACTCTTTTATTTCTAAAATCCCGAATAACAAGCGAATATCTTCATTAAGACCATCTTTGAATCTTTTGCACATTATTGCTTCAAATGATATACACTTTCGGACGTACTGACTTAATCTCATGAACTCTCATTCATACTCAGTAACAGTCATTCGGCCTATTTTAATTCTAGAAATTCCTTCCGTTTCTGATCGATGAATCTCTCACTAATGTATTTCTTCTAAAACTCGATCTGAAAGAAGTCCGACGTAGCACGCTATTTCAAACAATAGAAATCAGAGTTTTCCACCATTGATAATTTGCATCTCGGAGCAAAGATACAACAAATTTTATGCATTCTTCCGGAGTCAGAGACATTTCATCAAATACCTGGATAGTATTTTCTAACCAGAACTCGGCCTTTTCAGCATCATCATCACTCGTGTCCTAAAATTTTTCAGCCCCATACTTACAAATCTTGTCAACTGGAGGCTTATTCAACAGATTCAAATTTGTCATCTAAGTATATCGATGTTTGAGGGGGTTAATGGGGCGGGGTTGCAAACAATGGGTTATTCCTTATGAATTGAGTAAATTATTCACTCATTATCTGGAAGAAAGCTTGTTTAGCTTCTCCCTCCTGACCGCTCATAGTCGGTCTCAGATCAGAGGGCACCGCCTCATGCGCGAGCAAAGCTCATTACTTTTTACGTCGCCACTCTGACTCTTTTGGGATCCATTACTATACAAAAATCACATTTTACATGTTAGGATTCATCACACTATCACGGTTCAGATATATGACATGTATAGCTAGACTTTAACACACTACGTTATTCCGAGAATCGACTAAACCATAACTTTGATACCAACCAAATGTAACACCCCTATCTCGTATCCGTCGCTGAATTAGGGTTAAGGGTATTACCAGACAGATCGAAAACATTTACAGAAATTTCATACAACTATTCATCATTCTCAAACATAGAGTCCCTTAAATAGGTCATCGAGACCTTAAACATGCTTATAAATAGGGCTGGGACTAAACTGAAACACATACAAAAATTCTCAAAAATTTAAAATTTTTCTAAGTTTCAGAGGTTACACGCCTGCTGGCAGTGTCACAGTGTGCCTCCCACTTGCTGCTAGACACCTCTGTGTCCTCCCGTGGTCAAATCGACATTACTCCACGGCCACCAAGCACACCAGTGTTGCTTGGCCATGGTCGATCCTGTCAAAACCACACGAATAACAGGCACGTCCGTGTCCCAAGGCCGTGTACTACTAGGCCATATACTGACTTTTTATACACTACAAGGCATGCCGTGTACCCTGGCCATGTGTTCTTAAGCTAGCTACTAACTTAGCCCCACGGTCACTAGGCACCCTGTGTGCCACAACCATGTGACATTATAGGCCATTTGCAAAGCCAAAATGCCACTCATATAGGTCTTACCTATTAGCAAAATCATTAAGAGAACTCATGCCTATTTGGCAACCAAGAACATACCAAATTAACCATCCAATCCATACATTCAATACCAATTCCAACCATGTCAAATTACAAGACTAAAACTCATCTCATTTCAAGCATAACTCATTCATTTACTTATTAAAAACTTAACCATTTCATATGCTTCAAACCATATCAAGATATGCATCATATAACACATTCATTCAAGCATAATGCCAACATATAAATAGCCAATTCACATGGCTAAGTTCACATTTCACACTTATCCCATTAACTAGCCTATACATGCCATATCTAGCTATATACATCTTCCAAAATGTACCAAAACAAGTTGAGTAATGTGATGACGATCTTCAACGGTCCCGAGCCTTCAGTAGCTTTGACGATCTATAAAACAGAGAAAACACACACAGAGTAAGCTTTCCAAAAGCTTAGTAAGTCATATACAAATAAACCTATCATGTATGCTTATAACCATTTTCTTGACCATATTTGCCACATTCATCAATTCATACATCTTATATACACATATCTCTTTCATAACCATTCTTGCATCTCATTCACATTCTCATATTCAATCATACATTTCTACAAATAAAAATCACATAGGTACTTACCTTGTATACACATTCAGTGTATATTCAACGTACTTGAAATGGATTTATAATTCACATTGCCATTCGTATCACATACTTACCCGTTGAACCGCTAGGAACCTAATAGGATACTTAGAAAGCTCGTAATAGTTGTACAATGCCAACATCCTGCATTTAGGCCTTACGGTACTCGGATATTGATGCCATCGTCCCGCATGTGATCTTACGCGAATCAATACGATGCCGATGTCCCAGACATGGTCTTACACGTAAAGCTTATATCGATCCCAACGTCCTAGATGTGGTCTTACACTAAATCTCAGATCAACGCCAATGTCCCAAACGTGGTCTTACATGATAAAATAGAACAGATACCTATGTCATGACATAGCCAATCCTATCTATTCCTAGGTTCGTACGGAACTTCTCGAACATTATCGCTATATCAATCTTATCTCGAAATTTATATACGTAGCATCTCGTAAGCATTCACTATTATCAATAGTCATATAAATATGCACAATTCAATACAAATACATTTAT
The DNA here is from genome assembly GCA_025506655.1 of Gossypium rotundifolium. NCBI lineage: Eukaryota > Viridiplantae > Streptophyta > Magnoliopsida > Malvales > Malvaceae > Gossypium > Gossypium rotundifolium. Next base: position 39,470,780 of record CP106728.1, read on the forward strand.
TTGCATAATGACTTACCTCGAATTTGATTTAACGGAATGGAAACGGCTACTTAGTTACTTTTGTTTTCCCGCGATCTAAGCCCGTTTTCTTTGGTTCTTGATCTATACATATTCAAAATTAACCCTTTTATTCACTAACTCATTCAATTCAATCCAATGGCACACATTTAGGGCTATTTTCAAATTAACCCTCACAATTGCATAATTTATCAATTTAGTCTATTTTTCTCAAAACATCAAATTCACAAAATCAACCCATACTCATGCTTAGCCGATTGTTCATACATCTTATACAAATCCATATTTTCCATAAATTTTACAATTTAGTCCCTCAAGTTACTATTTTCTCAATTTAGCCCTAATTAGCTAAATTCATCAAAATTTCAAGAACAAAACATGTTCATCTAGCTCAAATCTTTCATTTAACACCATAAATCATCACAAAGCTCAACATATCATCAATGGCATATCTCACAAACATTATCAATACACAAAATTGAGACATGAGCTTGATAGTGACAAAGCAACAATTGCAAAAACATAGAAATTATCAAAACCGACTAAAACATACCTTGAATTTGTGCCTCAATCTAGCCGAATGCCCTAACTTAATTTTTCTTTTTTCTTTTCTTTGTTTTCCGGTGGTAAATAGATGAATGAATCCATTTTCATACTTATTTCTTTTATGATTCATGAGTTAATAATTTGTTTATCATTTTACAACTTTAACCTTTACTAATAAATATAAATAACATATAATGCAAGGTTATTCTTGATCATTACCACCCACTATCTCTAAAAGTGGTCTAATTGCCATTTAAGGTCTCCACCTTACAAAGCCACAACACATGGATACCTTAACATGTTAAGTTTACCTTTATGCAATTCAATCCTTTTTATCAAATTAAACACATAAACGGACAAATTAACTAACAGAAATTTAGCACATGCTTAATCACACATCAAAGTCACAGAAAATAATATTAAAATATTTTACAGACTCGAATTTGTGGTCCCAAAACCACTGTTCCGACTAAGGTATAAGCCAGACTGTTATAGACCCACTAACCCAACACCTAAAGACAAAACCCAAATTACATGGCCCAACGGCCCAAATGTTGTTTCAAAATTTGGAAACCCTAAAACCTAGGGTTTCTGCTTTGCGGTCCGCCTCCATACCAGCCCATTTACCGCCAAACGTCACGCCGCCATCAACGCAAAACATCACTTTGTTGCCAAAATCCTCGCTATTAACCTACAAACATGGAAAGAACATCGACAGCAAACAGCAAAAATAGTAAATCTTACATTTAATTTCTGATTTGTTTGGGTTATAAAAACCCCATAAAATTTGTAATAGGGGACAATACAGAAGAGAATACATATTTTTTCAGATATACACAATCAAAAAAATAAACAAAGGTTCATCTTTTTTTTCTTTTTTCGAATCGGCTAAAGTTTTCATTTTATTATTATTTTTATATTATATATATATATATTTAAATAAACTAAAAAAGGAAAAAAAACTTATCTTTTGAAACACGGCGAACGACGACAGCAGAAGACGGTGATAGGTCACCTGGAGCTTCACCGACGTTCAGCCAAAAATCGCCCAGGGGAGAGCATCTCTTTGTTTTTTTTTTCTGCTAAAGAGAAGAATGAATTTTATTTAAAAAATTTTGTTTATATAAACCAAATAATATTGCTTTTGGGGTCAAGCACTATAGCTCAAAACAACGCCATTTCACCTATGGCCTCGCCGTGTGACCCGACCCGCAAGGAAGATCCGCGTGTTTTTATAAAATGAGTTATTTGCTACTTTAGCCCTTCCTAATTTTCTTGTTTTTTAAATTAAGTTTATTTTATTTTAATTTTACCCGATAATTTACAACTATTTTTTAATTGGATCCCCTCTGCTGCTGTGCATTTTGGAGGGAGGGAATATTTCTCTCTTTAGTCCCTTCAAGTTATCCTCACGTTCGAATAGGTCCCTTATTTTTTATTTTCTTCAAAATTTGCCCCAAACTTTTATTTTAAATTCAATCCCATCCTTTTTATTTCTTTTGAAATTTTTGTTATTTCGTTATTAATTTTATTTTATGTAACACCCCAAACCCAGCCCAATTTATGCGCCATGACCGGATCTGTATGCTACGGGTTGAATCTTGAAAACTTTACTCAAGGGTTTTGGAAAACTTAGTTTATTATAGCCAAATAATCAATTAAATGTGAAATTTTAAAATAACTTTAATATTTGCATTGATCGAGTTTGAAAAGCCCATTTATCATTTCAATTTATATTTAAGACTTTGAAAAGAAAACATAAGTTTGTAAAACCCAACATAAAGGAAATAATTCAAACCTAAGTTATGGAGGCCTTATTACAAAAATATTCCCAAAAATTAAAACTTAAATGAAAACAAAACCGAAAAAAATGTCTATGTAGATAATAGTCTTAATGGCCCCTCGAGTCCACCTCGACTCCCATGTCCACGAACTACTACTCATCCGAAAAGTGGAAAACTAAAAGGGTGAGTCACAAAGACTCAGTGTGCAAATCCCAAATCACATAAAAGCCTTGGGCCCATTAAATACATTATGGGCCTTGGCCCATACACAAAGGCAATGTATAATTCATGCAATATGGCCCATCCCAAAACCTAAGAGTCCATCCTCTACACACCCCTGCATCAACCATCACACCGTGGGATTTCTACAATCAACCCTCCATCCGCTACACACCATATCGATCACTATGTGACCTATGTGGCAAAGCCACCGATTGCTATGCGACCTCAAGAATACATTATAGTATTTGACAGATTATCGTCATCATAAAGACCGATCACTATGTGACCTATGTGGCAAAGCCACCGATCGCCTCGCGACCGCCTCCCTTCCGTAATCAAACCATCAATCCCATCCCATGCATACATACATACAAGAATCAAAATATTAAGCCATCTAAACAGATCTCATACTTTCACATGCTTCGATACACATAGAAAAGTTTCTATGATTACGCACTGCATCTCTTGCCTACCTCTTCGGGTAATACGACTGCTCATACATACCTCTCTTTCCGCTTTTAGCCCATAACATACACATATATTACAACAATACTTATGTGTTAAGGATCTACACATAATCACGCTTAATCAACCCCTAAGGGTATAACGATAATTTTACCTACCGAGGGTATTTCAGTAATTTACCTACCAAGGCTAATTTGGTAATTTCACAAACTAGGGGTATTGTAGTAATTTTACAAACCAAGGGTATTTTGATAATTTTACAAACTAGGGATATTTCAGTAATTTTACAAACTAGGGGTATTTTCGTCATTTCACTACCTAGGGGTATTTTGATAATTTTACAAACCAAGGGTATTTCGGTAATTTTACAAACCAGGGGTATTTCGGTAATTTTATAAACTAGGGGTAATAAGGGTATCTTGGTAATTTTGTAAAATAGGGGTATTTTGGTACTTTCGCAAAATAGGGGTATTTTGGTACTTTCGTAAAAATAAGGGTATTTTAATAATTTTGCAATTCGAGGGTATTTTGGTAATTTTGCAAATCAAGGGTATTTCGGTCCCTTTCGGGTTTTAGCTATGAAGTTTGGCCCATCAACAAGTCCTCATGGCTAAAGTGAATGACACTACGCACTGTGTAGGATTCCGTAAAAGAGGAGGTGGGCCACTAGGCCGCTTAAGTACCAAGCTCTCCTAGATCCAATCCTAGACATGCGTATGCCCGCTGCCACACCCTAACCCAAATGACTTGTTCACGACATGTTTAATTAGAGAAATTAAGTCTTATGGAATTTAAGAGTTGTTCAAACTAGGCCTAAGGTCCATAAACCCTAACATACATGTCTACGTCCTCATAAGCCCATCAAGCCCAAATCACTCCCTTACGGCCCATTAGGCCCAAAACAAATCCAATTCATGTATCATGCATGGCTAATTCAATTCATATAACCAACCAAACCATTTCATCAATCTTAGCCTCAGGGCCCACCAAGCCCATTTAGCCACTTTCAGCTTTTCGGCATTGCCGATATCGTGTGTGTAGTGTTTATACACACCTGGTTACTGCGATGTGCTATCCTATCCTTAGCCTTGATCCTACAACAAACCAACCTTCAATCAACCACTCATACTTAATCAAAATATTTACTCAAAAGTCGAAACCTTACCATAACCTTACCGTGTGCCATCGGGTTCTAAGAGCCTTTCCTTAGCTACTAATCTCAAGTTTTCCCTAGATCTGCACTCACACGTACACCATCAAAATCCGAGTGACTCGTAATCCACACAAGTCATCCACACATTCACCATTCACTTCAACCATAACGGAGTTGAGTATACTTACCCTTGCTAATGATCCTACCACGCTATGATCTCCTAACCTTACCATTATTAATACAAGATCAACGATAATGAAAAATTAGATCGCCCATCGACTTTTAACAAAACGTACTAAGGGAAGTTAACAGAATACTTACCGAATCCAACCTTAGATCTTGCGGCCTAGATAACTACCGCACAAGATTTGGCTTTTAACCTTGACTAAAAGTGGATCACAATCGGTTTGTGATGGAGGAAACAACAAGGGTTGGCAAAAATAGAAATTTCGACAAGAGAAGATGTTGGCAATTTGGCAATAGAGGGGTTTGGCTAAGAGACAATTCGACAAAAAGAAATTTAACTTTAGGGGATTTTGGCTTTCAGAGAAAGAAGAAGAACACAACTCTAATGGGAATTTTGGAAAAAAGAATGATGGGTTTTATTTTCGGCAAATGAAAGAATTCGGCTTAGGGGGAGAATAAGAAGAAATAATAGAACCCAGCGAACCTTTTAATGAATTCGGCAAAGAAAAGAAAGACTGACCTATTTGCAAAACTCTCCAAATGCCGAAAGGCACAATGAAAATTCGTAATACCCCTTAAAAGCCCCAAAAACGGCACTCATCTACCCTCCTAAGCTGAATTTATACACTCTCCACTTCCCAAAACGGCACCAACTCTTCACACTTCTTAGCTCCTAACTTTTCTCCCCGATAACACCTTAATCTTATCCAAATCTCCTCCATATCCATCACCCCGCTTATTACAAACTCTCCACGACAAGAGTACAAAACAAACACAACTCTTACCATCCACCTATGCAAAATAAAACACTCCAAAATACACTCCTCCTGCTCAAACCTTTGACCTCTTCAGATTTTACACACGCCACTTCATTGCCCCTATATAACGCCACTTGCCATTTGGACTACAAGACCATTTGTGTCTTATTTTCACTTAATCAACTTAAGAGGCCTCACGCCGAGACTAGGGTCACTAAGCAAGAAAATAAAATTTTCCCTATGGTGTCCCCTATTTCTAATGCTTCAAATAATCCGCACAATACTTTAATATTATTATTATAAGTGCTACACATTTCCCAAAAATTTTAAATGCTCCTATTCCTAAGGCCCATTGGGCCCAATTCCTTAGGCCCAAATTTGGGCGCTATAATTCTACCCTCTTTAAAGAAATTTCATCCCTGAAATTTCCAACTATAAAACAATGACATCTTAACCTACAACATCGCACTCACGTCACAAGACTCGATTCTAAAATAGTAATACACTTTCTAACTTAAGCTTGGAACCTCTTCACATAATCAAATATCTAATACAGAAGCAAACATATATTTAACACTCATACATAAAACTTTTCCATTCAAACCCAACATACATACCACATCAAGAGTTAGAATACTTACCTGCATGGATCGGGTGCCGCCAGACTCGAAGGCCATATCTTCATCCAAAATATTTTTCTCAATATTCCTAACAAATTTTTAAAACATTACTAGGCCCATTTCACAGCCCGAGTTTTGCAACCTAGGCTCTGATACCAAAATTGTAACACCCCAAACTCGGTCAACATACCACGACCGAATCTGGCATGTTACGGGGTGAAAATGGTTGAATAAACAAGTTTCCCGGTTTATTTTTATAGAAAACTCTTTTATCGTTCTAAGGGTTTAGCAACCCTATAAAAAGTGATGTTGAAAACATTTTTAGGTTGCTTTAGAATTCAAAGAAACTCTTGCTTCGAAAATTCAGTTGTTGTTACTAGTTTGTTTGAAAGTTTAGGTTTGAAATCATCTTTGTTAACTTTGTCATTACCTTGTGAATAATGTCACCCGATGGTAACGTTGAAAAACCCGATATAGAGTATAATTTTGTAAACTTTGATTTAATACGGGTTAATAAAGCAAATCAAGTTATAAAACATATGCATAAAATAATTAAACTATAATCTAGAAATAAAAACCCAAATTAATACTTAGCGGCCTTATTACAAAACCAAAACCAAATTGATGTAAATAAATAAAACCAAAAATAGAAATTTTGAATAAAAACCCAAAACTAGCATGCATGGCCGCCACGAGTCCTCCCCGGCTCCATATCAGCAATCTACGCCTCATCTGCAAAATATAAGGGAAGGGGTGAGTCACCAAGATTCAGTGTATAAATCCCCCTACCCGATAGTGCAAGCACTTATTAGTATAACATGCAAATCATGCAAACCCTATAACCTAACCAACCAATCTCCTTTATCTACCCCGTGTGGTCAAAACCACTGGTGGTCAAAACCATTGGTGACCGTAGTCACAAATATATATATCGGTGTGGTCAAAACCACTGGTGACCGTAGTCACAAATCAAGTGATGGGGCCAACCCATCGTGTAGTCAAAACCACTGATGACAATCCCGTAATTAATCATGTGAGGCCAACCCATCGTGGTACCAAACCACCGGGATGAGTCACAATATTCATATGTGGTCAAAACCACCGTGGTCACTTAGTCACAAATTATAATATCAAAGACGGGCCAACCCATCGTGTGGTCAAAACCACTCGTGACAGTCCAAATAACTCTTCCCCCTCCTCTCAACAATCCCACCATCATGTCCATAACAATCATGACATAATAACACATGATGATGCAAATAACACATGGCATAACATTGAACAATGACATGATAGCATATAACGAGATCCATAATCAGGGGACTTACCCGGAGTCCATGCCCATGCTCACAAGGCATGACTACCTATTTTAATGGCTACAACAGTTAACACAATAACATATCATACTAATGAAGTGTGTAAGTGTACACACCGACTATTTATAGATCTAAGCGAAATCCCGAAACATTAGCCTTCACTCTACCCTAGTCAACACATACTTTTAAGATTATAGCCATTCTACTAAATCATCAAAATCCCAAGATGTATCGCACAAAGGTAGCACTTACCTTAATACTCGATCTAGTTTCCAACCAAATCCGGCTACGCGATGACCTCCATTTACAATCGGCTAAGCCCTATCATGAACATAGTTAGCCTTCGGCTTTTGAAAGAATAAGAACCAAATTTGAAATGTAAAAACCCTTACCTAGATCAGCCACCGAATCTCGAAGATCCACTGTATTCGGCTACACTCCTCCCTACAATCGATCAAGTACCACTTTCATCGGCCTATGCCTTCATTATCAATCACAACAAGAAATACCGAAACCATAAAACACTTACCCCCTTACCTTACTGAAAGATTCGAGCACCAATATAGAACAAGAAGAGTTTAAGTTTGGATCTACAACAAATGAGGAGATAGAAGAGAAGTGGGATTTCAGCATTACCTAAATCAATCAAGAAAAGAAAAAGAAGAAGAAGTTACTTACCAAGAGATTCAGCTATAACCCCACAAGAAGGATATAGATTCGACACTTCAAGGAGGATTAGAATACGTGAGAAGAGAAAGAAAGGAGGCTAAGGGTATTCGGCCACAATACTTGATGAAAATGAAAGAGAAATGACAAGGCTTTCGGCTTTTGAAGAGGGAAGAGATGGAGAAGAAAATAGTCCCAAGATTCGGCAAAAAAGAGAAGATGATGAATATTTGGTTTTGGCCTTTCTCAAGGAAATGGCAAAGGTGGTTCGACCAAGCACCAAGAATGTTGAAAAGAGAAAAACAAAAATGAGAAAGAGAGCAAGAGGGGTTTCGGCTTATGACTCTAACTCAAGAGCAAACAAAAAGAACTATCCCCACTTGCCAAAATATTCCCTAAACCTTCATAAACATTCGGCACACCCCTTCCCAAGTACCCAAAATCGATCCTCCTCCTCCCCACAGTCCAACTTTCGGCCAACACCTTCAAATGAGGCTGATAAGTTTCAAGCTCCTAAATTTCCTCACCTTCATCTATTTGACTCCTTCTATCCTTATCCTCCAGAGTCCACCCTGAGCACACCACTTCCTCACAGGCGTCAAAATAATAAGCGTAAAATAAGATTTCTGCCGTCAACTCGAGCTCCCTTCCCGTGCATCTGGCGCCACCATCCAAGCACCTTAGTGGCGCCTCCTTTGCCATTTTGCCACTAGGTTGTTTGTATCACAACCTTCCAATATATTCTTTTAACCCCTAACTCCCTTAGCTCCCTATTCCTAAGTACCAAAACGAAAATTTTAGCCATGACTCAGGCCTAACCCGAGGTCATGCCTAGGCCCCAAAACATGCTAAACCAGCACAGTAAGCATATCGTCCCATGCAAACACACAAAATGCAAAGACCCCATTTTAAGGATGTTACATTTTATTTTATTATTGCTTATATTTTTATTGATATTATTATTGCCGTCATTTTATTTTTTTATTAACTTTACAACTATCTTTTATATACATTATTATTATAACTATGTTTATTATTATATTTATTATTATCATTGTTTTATTATTAATAATATTATTATTTTCAATATTATTATTTTATATTTTATTCTCATTTTATTTTTATTTATCACTATTAAGTTTAATATTATTAATATTATTTTATTATTAATACCATTTTTCCAATACTTTTATTATCATTTTTTGGTTATTATTATTATTTAGTGTTACTAGTATTTTATTATTATAATTGTTATTTTAATATTACTACTACTATTATTATTATTATTATTTTATTTATAATTAACTTGCTTATTATTATTATTATTATTATTATTATTATTATTATTATTATTATTATTATTATTATTATTACTATTTCAGCTATTTCATTATTATTATATTTTTTATTATTATTTGTATATATTACCATTACTATTATTATGCCCTATTATCATTATTTCCTATTATGATTATTATGTTTATTATTAATGTATTATTTTTATCTTTACTAATTTTTAAATTATTTACCTAATATCCTTTTATTTATTTATTTGATTCACTATTTTAATCATTTATTTATTTATTTTTTTTCTTATAATTAATTTTTTATTCATTTTATTTTTCTTTTATTATTGTTTTGTTATTTGTCTTATCTTTATTTTATTTTATTTTTATTATTCCTTTTATTTTGGTTCGCTTTCTTTGAGCTTTGATGTATATTGTTGTCGTCCACTTGTTGGTATTGTAATTCACTCCTTATTTTTACAGTCACATTATGCTTTTACATTAAAGTTTTCATTTTGAAATAAGAAAATATTCCATATTCTAAGGTTCGAAAGAAATTGTACTTCGATTTCATGAATTTCGATTTATCTTATCGAATCTAAAGAATTAATTATTTTCCTTTAAAAGATAAATAAAAACTTATTCTCGAGAATTCAAAATTGTCGTGTCCTAACTCACTGGATATGACATTTTGTTATCTCGGGATAAGGATTTCAGAAAACAAGGCAATGTTTCGTGTTTGGGAAGTTCGAGAAATTGTGCCCTAATGTGTTGGGTTTCGGCTTTTCGTATACACAAATAACTAAATATCCTTTTTAATTTCGTGTTTTGGGAAATTAAGGGACGGTCTTAGTTTCGGGGGTTAAAATGTCACACCCTAACGTACTGGATGTGATATTTTATCCTTTTGGAATAAAAGTGTCTTAATATCCCAAAACAGGTTATATAAACATTCTTAAAAAAAAAAATTGTATTTTAAAATCTTTTCAAATTCTCGACATAAGGCCATTAATTAATCAATTAGGTACCAAATTTTGGGCGTTACGAGGGTGCTAATCATTCTTCGTACGTAACCGACTCCCGAACTGTTTTCTTATATTTCGTGGACCAAAATCAACATTTTGAAGTAAAACTTTTATAAGGTGATCCAATCACACCTAAAGTAAAAAGGGATTGGTGACGACTCCCATTTTCGTTTTTTAAATCGATCCCTATTTTTTCTAAAATCTAAAAATAGTTTCGACAGCTTTAAAAATGGTTTCGACATTTTTAGGATGAATAAACTTGAATGCCATGTGACACATTCTAATTAGTTGAATGTGCCACGTGACATATTATGATTGGTGCCACATGTTAATTAACTTTTAATGCCATTACAAAAAATCACTAAATTGGGCAACATAATAATATTTTAAGTATCAAACTAAGACCAAAAGAATTAAGTATTAAAGTGGAAAAACATGTATAGTTTGAGAGTCCAAGTGACCATTAGGCCCAAATTTCACATCTAATTTTAAATTTTATGTTTGATATATTAAAATTTTTTAAATAAATATTTGCAATATAATTGGGCATGGAGTATTCACTAGTCACTGAGCCTCTCGTGGACACCGTGCTTGGAACAACCAAGCTCGGCTTTGCCATTAGAATTAGAAAGAGCTACAAAGAAGGTACATAATAAATTGGATATAAAATGATGTCGATGGAACTGGAGGTGAATTGGAAGATTAGGAATCAAGAGTTGTTCCGTGATAACCTTATGGCGAACATGGAACCTGTAGCGCGGGGTGATACATTTCTAGATGAACTTTACAATGATGATGTCACTGTTTCTAGAGATGCGGCTTACCCTAATATATGCTTTTCGAAAACCGTGATGGTTAAATTGACATTTTCTTTCAGAATTTTTAAATGGTTAAACTCTCTAAACCATTTATGAAAGCTGGAGTTGTTCAAGGTTAAAATATGGACACAACTATGAGAACAATGGAATTTCAAGGCAGGGGCCATAGAGTATTATTGTCTTGGTTGATACCAATAGTTAAATTATTCAAAACATCCTGTTCACTAATTGGCAGAGTTTATAAAAATGTCTAATTTCTTTCTTTTTTTAATTGGAGATAAAATTATAAGGGGAGCTATGATGCAAATTCATATATCCTGTAAACAATGATGGATATCGAGTGTATTTATATTTTTAATAAGGTCCATAGCTTGTTTAAGTAGGATGTGGAGTTACATGTACATATTTGATAGCCTCACCTATATAAGTGTAGAAGCTAGGACACTTCCTATGAAAATTAAAGTTTATTTTCTACAACATTCATTATAATTGAGATCAAGCATATGATCATAACGTGTTAACTTAAAATTTTTAAGACATTGAAAATATACGTGTGTGTAATACAATACTTTCTTCTCCCAAAATAGCCTTAGTTTATTATTGGCTTTGAAGCAAAAATTGTTGCAGACAAAGTTCAGGTTCAGCCCATTGACACCTACACCATGGATACTCACTACACCAAAACAGCTTTTTAGCGGCGTTTTTTATGACTTTTAGCGGCGTTTCTAAGCGCCACTAATATAATTTGCACCGCTTTTGAAAGCACCGCCAAAAACGCCGCTAAAACACGCGCCGCAAAAGTTAGCGGTGTTTATTGTGAAAAAACGTCGCTAGAAGTCTTGACTTTTAGCGGCACTTTTATAAGAAATGCCGCTAAAAGACCACACATTTAGCGGTGCTTCCACACCTTTATTAATTAGACGCCACCGCTATAAGTCCACACATTTAGCGACGCTTTTATTACAAACGCCGCCAAGTCCACACATTTAACGGCTTTTATTACAAACGCCACTATAAGTCCACACCTTTAAAGACCACACCTTTAGCGGCACTTTTATAAGAAACGCCGCTAAAGGTGAAGTCTTTTAGCGCTTTCTAACAAAACGCCGCTAATTTGCACAGATTTGCACAGATTTTTATTTTACGCAATATCCTACCCTCCTCGCATTAAAAACCAACCAAAACAAAGAGAATTGCATATAATTCCAACCCAAGGCAAAGAAATAAAACATTTAAATCTCACCAAAAGCATTAAATCTAAACGATACTTAAAATTTAATAAAAGATATATGATATTTATTAATAAATGAAGCATAATTCAAACAATTTTACAATAATGTTAATCGTAATAATGTTTAAAAAATCTTACAACAATAAAACAAATGTCTAAGAGGGCGGCTCTGCGATCGTCACGAACAATTGCATCATAGTCTGCAATTGTAGCTAGAGTTCTTCATACTTTCGCTCGCTCGCCTCCCGCCGCCTCCGCTCTAAGTTGAGCAATATGCTCGCCTCCCTCACTTTGCGCCTCCGCCTAAGTCGAGAAATTTTCTCACTGTGGTCGCTCCATCGAGATATCCGGTCTTTTAGTCTCGAATTTCAAGACGAGATTGACTCCGGAAAAGCATGTATTGCTCGGAGCGGATCCAAAATATTGAGTCGGGTAACACCGATCCTTGACATCGAACTCGACCATACCTTGTAAGACCCAAAACATTAGTGATAATTTTGTTATAAATATACTCAAGATTAACAAAACTATCAATCAAGCAATGACCTTTTAGGACCCAAAACATCAAGAATAATTCGATATCAATCTCCTCGAGATTAACAGAATCATCGATCGAAGCAACCACTTCATACTCCGCCTTCTTCTCCTTTAGTTTATCCTAATAAATCAATAAAAAGTTAGAAACGAAATATATAATTAAAAGGAATGGAACATAACTTAAAATTATAAATTTAAAACTACAAACGTGAATTAAACTATTGTAATTAAACATTATAAATATTTATAATAAATCAAATTTTATTAAGTAAATATACCAAAATTTCGCAGACCTCGGATGTCATCGGAGATCCATCCTTCTTCCTATGCGTAATGTCAAAAAGTCAAGGCATCTAACTTTTGACCGATTTAAACTTCCTACATTATAGCGTAAAAAATATAATTTAATAGTATAAAGTAATTAATATTTGAAAGAAGTAATAAATTATAATACCTCGCCTCACTACACAAGTAAAACTTCGAACCCGCTGTAAAGCGTGAATTATTGTTTCGTCATTGTTTGTTCCAACTCGCCACGGACCTACATAATGGAATTTGAATTATGTATATAGTAAATACGATAAACCAAAAATTTATAAGACTTTGAAAGTACGTAATACCTCTCCTTTCTTTGAATTCCGAATCTAACTTGATCTTCCCATTGGTACCTCAACATTCTCAAGGGACATTTCGTAATTTTTCGTCGAGGCTTATGTCTTTCTTCAAAATATTTTTTTTAGGTACTTTTATTGTCTCTCCATTTTTACCCAACGCCTTCTTAACATAGTCATTGGAGACCTCTAAAGCAAATTTACCCTAGAAAAAAATTTTAAAAATTAAATATAAATAAAGGTTAAATTAAAGTATTATAAATTACATTCACCTTTTATTACCTTAATATTATCGAGAGCCGATTTTTGTTGGCATCGTGCACGTGATGCCATGATTCGTAGTTAATGGGCAACATATTCGCATTTCGTGTTATAATGCCCAAATAGCCCGCCAACAATGAGCTTCAGATCCGATAGGCTAGCCATGATTGTTTTTCCTTACTTCAACACGCTTGGTAGGCTCTAAGTTGTATAAATCATAAGTAATGTACATCCCGAGCTCGCTCGTCCCACCACCCTCAGCTGAAAAATGATATATTATTATATTAAAATTGAAAAATAAATCAATAATAAAATTCAACATGCATGTAAAATAAACTTAACATTACTTTGGAATTGTCCATGCTCGTCATCTATGTCCAGCAGACTAGAAGATCCAACAACTGTATCCTGTCCACTATTTACTTCTTCTGGATTTGGAGTACTCCGGACAATATTTAAACCTCGTAATCGTCTTCTAGGAATTTTCCCTGCAATACACATAAAAGAGTTCAAAATTTTAGTAACAAACAACAACAATAATAGGACATTTAAAACAGTTAAATTATATAACATGACCAACATGAAAATTATAATATAACATATAAATAATAAATCGTTAAATCTTACTACATCATATTTCAGAATATCTTCATCCACATCCCGACGAACCCATTGAAATTGTTGACTAGTACTAGGGATATTTTCGCTTAAGTCTTGTTCTAGAAAAGGCAAAGTTTTTGATCTTTCGACTATGTCATCTCTACTTCCATCGCCAATGTCGAACAAGTCTCTAGGGGTGTTTTGAAGTACAACGTACCAACCCTCATCAGTTGGATCTTCGGAGTAAAAAACTTGTTTAACTAGAGAAGAAAACACCCCTAGAGACTTTAAGATTCATCATACGCGGCATTGTTACACCTAGGGAGGATCCATTATATCTAACAGTGAGATATAAGGCAACCCGCCAGTTTCTAGCCTATATACTTTGAATCTTTTTTTTCTATACAAGTATTATGTAAGTTATGAAATTTGACCTTAAACTTATGTAAGTTATGAAGTTTGATCTTAAAATTAAGTAAGTTATGTATTATTTTAGATTCATCATACGCTGCATTGTTACACCTAGGAGGATCCATTATATCTAATAATGAGATATAAGGCAACCCGTCAAAGTTTCCAAATTTATATACTTTGAATCTTTTTTTTCTATACAAGTATTATGTAAGTTATGAAATTTGACCTTAAACTTATGTAAGTTATGAAATTTGATCTTAAACTTAAGTAAGTTATGTATTCTTTAAGATTCATCATACGCATTGTTACACCTAGGAGGATCCATTATATCTAAAAGTGAGATATAAGGTAACCCGTCGTGTTTCCAACCTATATACTTTGAATCTTTTTTTCTATACAAGTATTATGTAAGTTATGAAATTTGACCTTAAACTTATGTAAGTTATGAAATTTGATCTTAAACTTAAGTAAGTTATGTATTCTTTAAGATTCATCATACGCGGCATTGTTACACCTAGGAGGATCATTATATCTAATAAAGGAGATATAAGGCAACCCGTCGAGTTTCAAATTTATATACTTTGAATCTTTTTTTTCTATACAAGTATTATGTAAGTTATGAAATTTGACCTTAAACTTATGTAAGTTATGAAATTTGATCTTAAACTTAAGTAAGTTATGTATTCTTTAAGATTCATCATACGCGACATTGTTACACCTAGGAGGATCCATTATATCTAATAAAGTTGAGATATAAGGCAACCCGTCGAGTTTCAACAGATATACTTTGAATCTTTTTTTATTTAATTTGGTATTTGTATTTAATAAATGTTATATATTTTGGTATTTTATTTGGTATTTGTATTTAATAAATGTTATATATTTTGGTATTTATAAATAATGTTATTAATTTTTAATGCTTAATTCGATTTTAGAATTGATTTGATTAAAAATAGTGGTTAATATTATTAAGTTTAAATTTTATGATTTTAATAGAATAAAATAATAATAAATTGTGAAGTTATTATTATTTTACGTTTAATTTGTCAAATACAATATGATGAATGCAATTTAATTTAAGTTTTAAAGGTTAATTTTATGAAATTTAATTATTAATATTATTAGCTAATTATGTATTTAATAAATGTTATATTTGGTATTTAATTTGGTATTTGTATTTAATAAATGTTATATATTTTGGTATTTATAAATAATGTTATTAATTTTTAATGCTTAATTCGATTTTAGAATTGATTTGATTAAAAATAGTGGTTAATATTATTAAGTTTAAATTTTATGATTTTTAATAGAATAAAATAATAATAAATTGTGAAGTTATTATTATTTTACGTTTAATTTGTCAAATACAATATGATGAATGCAATTTAATTCAAGTTTTAAAGGTTAATTTTATGAAATTTAATTATTAATATTATTAGCTAATTATGTATTTAATAAATGTCAAATACAATATTTTATTTAATTTTGTTCAAGAGATCTCGCATGTAGTGGATGACATGATTATCAAGCCTTTAAATGAGGGAATAAGAGAAGGGCCGAGGAGACTGAGACCAAGTCAAAGTCATAGTTCTCACAGCAGGAGCTCTCTTTTCTCTTAAAGCTAATTCCAGAGTTGATATAGCACTAAATTGTCCCTACCACTATGGTTTTTGTTTTTCACTAACTTTACCTTCTTTTTATTTAAAAATATTTTGGGGTGTCTTGCTTTGGATTTTTCTAAGAAGTCAAGGTGACATTTTTATGTATAAAATACATAATTAATCCATTACTTTTAATGCCTTTACATTAAAAAAATCACAGATTGCAATTAAAATAATGAGTAAGTCCTCTATATTAAATAGCAAAATAAGTCGTTTCATTTTTGTTTTTCAGATGAGGTTACCAAAGCTTGAACCTTCACATTTGGTGCCAATATATCAATTTTTTTTTCCACAACAACAAAAGAGAATAGTGATTAAGGTCTCTTATTGAAATTAAAAAATGAAAATGTTTGTGGTGCATGGTTGGGTTGGTTAAAATGATAGGAGAAAATATTGGTAAAGTCCAAGAAGGAGGAGGTAGTTCAATTTTCAAGTGCAAACCTTTGAAAATTAGTGTGGTATTGGAGGAGTTAACACTGTTGTGTTGCATTAAAAATGGTTTCAAATTTCAAGCGCAAATCTTGGTAAATAATCATAGCAATCAACATGTTTGAACAAAACCCAATAAGGTGATGAAGCAATGAGTACAACACTCAAAAAGGATAATGGCGATGAGCATTACAAAATCCCTAGTGGATTGAGTTTGATATTAAAATAGTTGATGTCACCAAGAACAATTCACTTAATCAACAAGAAAATAGTGGATTCTCGATCTAGTTATTGTGATTAGGACTATGAAATCGGCTTGCGGGAACAGAGTACCAGTCATAGGTGCAAATAGAGTCATAATGAATTGGGTCTGATCAAGTTTGAATCTGACTTATGTAAATTCTATACAAGTATTATGTAAGTTATGAAATTTGACCTTAAACTTATGTAAGTTATGAAATTTGATCTTAAACTTAAGTAAGTTATGTATTCTTTAAGATTCATCATACGCGCATTGTTACACCTAGGAGGATCCATTATATCTAACGGTGAGATATAAGGCAACCCGTCAGTTTCCAACCTATATACTTTGAATCTTTTTTTTCTATACAAGTATTATGTAAGTTATGAAATTTGACCTTAAACTTATGTAAGTTATAAAATTTGATCTAAAACTTAAGTAAGTTATGTATTCTTTAAGATTCATCATACCTGCATGTTACACCTAGGGAGGATCCTTTATATCTAATGATGAGATATAAGGCAACCCGTCAGTTTCCACCTTATATACTTTGAATCTTTTTTTCTATACAAGTATTATGTAAGTTATGAAATTTGACCTTAAACTTATGTAAGTTATGAATTTTGATCTTAAACTTAAGTAAGTTATGTATTCTTTAAGATTCATCATATGCGACATTGTTACACCTAGGAAGGATCCATTATATCTAACATGAGATATAAGGCAACCCGTCAGTTTCACTATATACTTTGAATCTTTTTTTTCTATACAAGTATTATGTAAGTTATGAAATTTGACCTTAAACTTATGTAAGTTATGAAATTTGATCTTAAACTTAAGTAAGTTATGTATTCTTTAAGATTCATCATACCGCATTGTTACACCTAGGGAGGATCCACTATATCTAATGTGAGATATAAGTCAACCCGTCAAAGTTTCCAAACCTTATATACTTTGAATCTTTTTTTCTATACAAGTATTATGTAAGTTATGAAATTTGACCTTAAACTTATGTAAGTTATGAAATTTGATCTTAAACTTAAGTAAGTTATGTATTTTTAAGATTCATCATATGCGGCATTGTTACACCTAGGAGGATCCATTATATCTAACAGTTGAGATATAAGGCAACCCTCGGTTTCCAACTCTATATACTTTGAATCTTTTTTTTCTATACAAGTATTATGTAAGTTATGAAATTTGACCTTAAACTTATGTAAGTTATGAAATTTGATCTTAAACTTAAGTAAGTTATGTATTCTTTAAGATTCATCATACACGGCATTGTTACACCTAGGAGGATCCACTATATCTAATGTGAGATATAAGTCAACCCGTCAGGTTTCCAGCCTATATACTTTGAATCTTTTTTTTTCTATACAAGTATTATGTAAGTTATGAAATTTGACCTTAAACTTATGTAAGTTATGAAATTTGATCTTAAACTTAAGTAAGTTATGTATTTTTAAGATTCATCATATGCGGCATTGTTACACCTAGGAGGATCCATTATATCTAACGATTGAGATATAAGGCAACCCCTCGGTTTCAACCTTATATACTTTGAATCTTTTTTTTCTATACAAGTATTATGTAAGTTATGAAATTTGACCTTAAACTTATGTAAGTTATGAAATTTGATCTTAAACTTAAGTAAGTTATGTATTCTTTAAGATTCATCATATGCGGTATTGTTACACGGGAGGATCCATTATATCTAAGTGAGATATAAGGCAACCCGTCAGTTTCCAACTATATACTTTGAATCTTTTTTTCTATACAAGTATTATGTAAGTTATGAAATTTGACCTTAAACTTATGTAAGTTATGAAATTTGATCTTAAACTTAAGTAAGTTATGTATTCTTTATGATTCATCATACGTGGCATTGTTTACACCTAGGAGGATCCATTATATCTAATGTGAGATATAATGCAACCCGTCAGTTTCCATTATATACTTTGAATCTTTTTTATTTAATTTGGTATTTGTATTTAATAAATGTTATATATTTTGGTATTTTATTTGGTATTTGTATTTAATAAATGTTATATGTTTTGTATTTATAAATAATGTTATTAATTTTTAATGCTTAATTGATTTTAGAATTGATTTGATTAAAATAGTTGTTAATATTATTAAGTTTAAATTTTATGATTTTTAATAGAATAAAATAATAATAAATTGTGAAGTTATTATTATTTTACGTTTAATTTGTCAAATACAATATGATGAATGCAATTTAATTCAAGTTTTAAAGGTTAATTTTATGAAATTTAATTATTAATATTATTAGCTAATTATGTATTTAATAAATGTTATATTTTGGTATTTAATTTGGTATTTGTATTTAATAAATGTTATATATTTTGGTAGGTATAAATAATGTTATTAATTTTTAATGCTTAATTGATTTTAGAATTGATTTGATTAAAAATAGTGGTTAATATTATTAAGTTTAAATTTTTATGATTTTAATAGAATAAAATAATAATAAATTGTGAAGATATTATTATTTTATGTTTAATTTGTCAAATACAATATGATGAATGCAATTTAATTCAAGTTTTAAAGTTAATTTTATGAAATTTAATTATTAATATTATTAGCTAATTATGTATTTAATAAATGTCAAATACAATATTTTATTTAATTTTGTTCAAGAGATCTCGCATGCGATGGATGACATGATTATCAAGCCTTTAAATGAGGGATTAAGAGAAGGGGCCGAGGAGCGAGACCAAGTCAAAGTCTAGCATTCTCACAGCAGAGCTCTCTTTTCTCTTAAAGCTAATTCGAGTTGATATAGACACTAAATTGTCCTTACCACTATGGTTTTTGTTTTTTACTAACTTTACCTTCTTTTTATTTAAAAATATTTTGGGGATTCTTTGGATTTTTTCTAAGAAGTCAAGGTGACATTTTTATGTATAAAATACATAATTAATCCATTACTTTTAATGCCTTTACATTAAAAAAATCACAGTTGCAATTAAAATAATGAGTAAGTCCTCTATATTAAATAGCAAAATAAAATTTTTCATTTTTGTTTTTAGGATGAGGTTACCAAAGCTTGAACCTTCACATTTGGTGCCAATATATCAATTTTTTTTTCGTCAACAACAAAGAGAATAGTGATTAAGGTCTCTTATTGAAATTAAAAATGAAAATGTTTGTGGTGCATGGTTGGGTTGGTTAAAATGATAGGAGAAAATATTGGTAAAGTCCAAGAAGGAGGAGGTAGTTCAATTTTCAAGTGCAAACCTTTGAAAATTAGTGTGGTATTGGAGGAGTTAACTTGTTGTGTTGCATTAAAATGGTTTCAAATTTCAAGCGCAAATCTTGGTAAATAATCATAGCAATCAACATGTTTGAACAAAACCCAATAAGGTGATGAAGCAATGAGTACAGTACTCAAAAAGGATAATGGCGATGAGCATTACAAAATCCCTAGTGGATTGAGTTTGATATTAAAATAGTTGATGTCACTGAAGAACAATTCACTTAATCAACAAGAAAATAGTGGATTACGATCTAGTTATTGTGATTAGGACTATGAAATAACTTGGAAGCGAGTACCATCATAGGTGCAAATAATCATAATGAATTGGGTGGATCAAGTTTGAATCGGACTTATGTAAAGTATTTAGATTAATTTTTAAGTTTGAGTTTTCTTCAATCTTAAAAATAAGTTCACTTTTTGTTTATATCCCGGTCCAATTTAATAAAAGACCTCAACATTTGGGAGGGATAAAATCACATCAATGGCAAATCGCTGACCCCAAATAGCGATGTAAGGAGAAAATGCGATAATAGTCGCTATTTCAACTAATCTCGTAGCTTTTAAAAAATCGATGAGAAGGAGTAGCAATAAGTAGGATCGAAAAGAAAATATAGCAGAGTAAATGTAACATCCTAGATTAGGGGTTATCGTTAGCATAATTCATGAGATAGTGGGATCGATGGGTGTGTTGGATGTGTTAAAAGTTTCAAGAACCCTAAGATGAAAGAAAATGAAAGGAAATGTAAGGAAATGTAGGAAATGTAAGGAAAAGTAAGGAAAATGTAAGGAAATGAAAGGAAATGAAAGGAAATGAAAGGAAATGTAAGGAAATGAAAGGAAATGTAAGAAATGTATGGAAATGTATGGAAATGTATGGAAAGGTGAGATATAAGGCAACCCGTCAGTTTCCAAATATATACTTTGAATCTTTTTTTCTATACAAGTATTATGTAAGTTATGAAATTTGACCTTAAACTTATGTAAGTTATGAAATTTGATCTTAAACTTAAGTAAGTTATGTATTCTTTATGATTCATCATACGTGGCATTGTTACACCTAGGAGGATCCATTATATCTAACAATGAGATATAATGCAACCGTCAGTTTCCAACCTATATACTTTGAATCTTTTTTATTTAATTTGGTATTTGTATTTAATAAATGTTATATATTTTGGTATTTTATTTGGTATTTGTATTTAATAAATGTTATATGTTTTGTATTTATAAATAATGTTATTAATTTTTAATGCTTAATTGATTTTAGAATTGATTTGATTAAAAATAGTTGTTAATATTATTAAGTTTAAATTTTATGATTTTAATAGAATAAAATAATAATAAATTGTGAAGTTATTATTATTTCGTTTAATTTGTCAAATACAATATGATGAATGCAATTTAATTCAAGTTTTAAAGGTTAATTTTATGAAATTTAATTATTAATATTATTAGCTAATTATGTATTTAATAAATGTTATATTTTGGTATTTAATTTGGTATTTGTATTTAATAAATGTTATATATTTTGGTAGGTATAAATAATGTTATTAATTTTTAATGCTTAATTGATTTTAGAATTGATTTGATTAAAATAGTGGTTAATATTATTAAGTTTAAATTTTATGATTTTTAATAGAATAAAATAATAATAAATTGTGAAGATATTATTATTTTATGTTTAATTTGTCAAATACAATATGATGAATGCAATTTAATTCAAGTTTTAAAGTTAATTTTATGAAATTTAATTATTAATATTATTAGCTAATTATGTATTTAATAAATGTCAAATACAATATTTTATTTAATTTTGTTCAAGAGATCTCGCATGCGATGGATGACATGATTATCAAGCCTTTAAATGAGGATTAAGAGAAGGGGCCGAGGAGACGAGACCAAGTCAAAGCTGCAGTTCTCACGGCAGAGCTCTCTTTTCTCTTAAAGCTAATTCGAGTTGATCTGACTAAATTGTCCTTACCACTATGGTTTTTGTTTTTTACTAACTTTACCTTCTTTTTATTTAAAAATATTTTGGGGTCATCTTGTGGATTTTTTCTAAGAAGTCAAGGTGACATTTTTATGTATAAAATACATAATTAATCCATTACTTTTAATGCCTTTACATTAAAAAAATCACATTGCAATTAAAATAATGAGTAAGTCCTCTATATTAAATAGCAAAATAAAATTTGTTTCATTTTTATTTTTCGGGATGAGGTTACCAAAGCTTGAACCTTCACATTTGGTGCCAATATATCGTTTTTTTTCATCAACAACAAAAGAGAATAGTGATTAAGGTCTCTTATTGAAATTAAAAATGAAAATGTTTGTGGTGCATGGTTGGGTTGGTTAAAATGATAGGAGAAAATATTGGTAAAGTCCAAGAAGGAGGAGGTAGTTCAGTTTTCAAGTGGAAACCTTTGAAAATTAGTGTGGTATTGGAGGAGTTAACACTGTTGTGTTGCATTAAAAATGGTTTCAAATTTCAAGCGCAAATCTTGGTAAATAATCATAGCAATCAACATGTTTGAACAAAACTCAATAAGGTGATGAAGCAATGAGTACAGTACTCAAAAAGGATAATGGTGATGAGCATTACAAAATCCCTAGTGGATTGAGTTTGATATTAAAATAGTTGATGTCATTGAAGAACAATTCACTTAATCAGCAAGAAAATAGTGGATTCTGATCTAGTTATTGTGATTAGGACTATGAAATCGGCTTGCAGGAACAGAGTACCAGTCATAGGTGCAAATAGAGCTGTTAATGAATTGGGTCGGATCGAGTTTGAATCGGACTTATGTAAAGTATTTAGATTAATTTTTTAAGTTTGAGTTTTCTTCAATCTTAAAAATAAGTTCACTTTTTTGTCTATATCCGGTCCAGTTTAATAAAAGACCTCAACAGCTGGGAGGGATAAAATCACATCAATGGCAGCAAATCGCGGCCCCAAATAGCAGTGTAAGGAGACAAACAACGATAATAGTCTGCTATTTCAACTAATCTCGTAGCTTTTAAAAAAAATCGATGAGAAGGAGTAGCAATAAGTAGGATCGAAAACAGAAAATATAGCCGAGAGTAAATAACTCAAAATCTCAAGTAGAAATCAATCCTCAAAATACGATTAGGGTTTCAATATTTACCTTATTTAATTTCTTTGGGTCTATCGGCAACTTGAATGCAAGAGAGGATTAGATCACCCTTTGGAGGAAGCCGACAGAGAGAGGTCGTGGCGTGGATGCGTTAAGAGAGATGAGCTGCAGCGAGCATTTAAATGGTGAACAAGAGAGCAAAACGGATGGGAAAATGGTGAACAAGAGAGCAAAAGCGGATGTCAATTGGGAAACATTTAGGATTTAGGATGTCAAAACGGATGTCAATCGGTGAAAGTACTTAGGATTTAGGATTAGGGTAAAAACAAGAGATCTAATTTTAGTGAAACATTATTGCTAAAATTTTAGTGAACCCAATATCAATCAAAATCAATCAAACAAACAAAAGAAAACATAGAAAATGCTTGACTGTCCTTTAAATAGAAGCCTCATATTAAACCTCCAATGAAGAGCACACTTAGCAAATTTCTATCACAACAAAACAAATTTTAATGAACCCACAATTGCAAAAATTTTAATATAAAAAATTAGTGGCATCAGGCTATTGGAGGTTCAGAAAACCTTAGAATAATACTAATCAACATCAAATTCATTTTAGCGAAACCATTAAGACAACAAGAATTTACCAAAAAGAAGTCAAACCTTAAAGACAACAATCTAGAACCCAAAAATGATGGGCAGCAGAATTATAGCAATGGAAGTAGCATGCAACAGAAGAAGAATATTACCAAAAAGGGATGGAAGGGGAAAAAAAACCCCAGAAAGAAGCTACTGGAGAATGACTAGCCTCGGTCTTTCCAGCCGTCAAACCTTTACATCGAAGAAAAATAAAGAAGTTAAACAAAATAATAAACAAAAGTATATAAATAAACAGAAATGCCTAAATCAATAAACAAATGGTGCTCACAATGTTGTTGTCGCCTTGATTGAGCAAGAAAGTTTCTTTGAATTCTAAGAGACAAGACTCGTGGAAATGCTAATTCCAGAGATGGATTTTGGTATATGGGGAAATTTTTAATTGGTGAAATGTTGGGGACTTAGGAAGTTCTAAGGGATTTAGGGAAAAATTGTAGCAGAGAACAAAAGGATTTAGGGATTTCTGTTTAAGTTTTAGGAGAAAACACTTAGGGATTTCGGGGATGGAGGGGATAAAATCGAGCAAAGCAAAACGGCGACGTTTTGCTCAAATTCAATTTATGTTTTGCGGCATTTCTATACTAGCGCCACTAACTGTTGATAAAACGACGTCGTCCACCTTAATGCGTGTTATATATTGTTGATAAACGATGTCGTGAAGCTTAATGTAAATATATTTGCGGCGTTTTTAGGAAATCGCCACTAACTATAGACTTATAGCGGTGTTTTAGGACTAGCGCCACTAATACTTGATAGATATTTGTGGAGTTTTTACGGAAGCGCTAGTAAAAAAAAGCTTTAAACGACGATTGTATTGCATTGTCTTGATATATTTTGTGGCGTTTTATTCACAAACGCCACTAATTCATACAACAAATTTTCAAACGACGTCGTGTTCGAATCTATTGATGGGTTTTGTGGCATTTTTGTATAAAACACGGTAATTTTTAATATCATTTAATCTATATATTTTTATACTATTAATCCAATTAATCCAATTACTTATTTTAAATATTCAGTTAGTGTATAAATAATAGTATTAGTGTTAATAATAATAAAATAATTTTTATATAAAAATTTCATAATATCTCTTTTACGGTTATATAATAAATTATTTAATATATAAATTAAAATCCCAAATCCCATATATAACCCCAAATCCAAACTTCAAACCCTAATATCTAATACATAATCCCAAACCCCAAACTATATAATAATTTTAATATTATAATTCATATTATCTATTTTACAATTATATAATAAATTATTTAATATATAAATTAAGGATAAAAATTTGAACCTATTTTAAAGAAATAAATATTGGGGTAATGGATACATATGCCATTCGGGGTTATGGGAAGACAGTTTCAATACAATAAAAGGAAGGATTAAACGATGGTTACGTTGGATCCAACGACTTCCGAAGTTCTGATTCTAGAGATTTGAATTAGGAGAAACTGATTTCAAGGATTTTGGTTTCGGAATTGAGGGTCATATACCTTAAACCCTAAACCCTAAACTTTACACCCTAAACCCTATATCATAACTCCTAAACTATCAACCATTAACCCTTAACTCTAAACCCTAAACTATAAGCCTTAAACCTTTAAACCTTATAAAACTCTAAACACATAATCCCAAACTCTAAACCCTAAAACATTATAAACCCCAAAACCTTAAACCACAAACCTTTATAAACTCTAAACCTTAAACACCATAAACCATAAAACCTTAAATCATAAACCCTTACAAATATATAAACCCTATAACCACAAATACTAAACCTTAAATCAAAAACTCTAAACAACTAAAACACTAAAGTATAAACATTAACCCCTAAACCATACGACCCACACTTTACACCCTAAATGCTAAACCCTTAACACTAAGGCAAAAAATTTCAACACTAAACATAAATTAAAATTGAATTATTATAAAATGATCAAAACAACGTTTCTTTGTTTTGAAATATATTGAATAAAGGCCACCTTTAGTGGCGTTTCTGATAAAAACGCCGCAAATTTTTTACACTTTTTATATTTACATGAAAACGACGTCGTTTTTGTTTTGAAATAATATTTTGTGGCGTTTTGTTAAAATCGCCAC
The DNA here is from genome assembly GCA_025506655.1 of Gossypium rotundifolium. NCBI lineage: Eukaryota > Viridiplantae > Streptophyta > Magnoliopsida > Malvales > Malvaceae > Gossypium > Gossypium rotundifolium. Next base: position 39,496,769 of record CP106728.1, read on the forward strand.
TAAAGATTACATCTAGCGGCGTTTTTATAACAAACGCCGCTATAAGTCAGACTTTAGCGGCATTTTTCTTAAAAACGCCGCTAACTTTATCCCATTTTTTACATTGTAATTAAAATGGCGTCGTTTCTGTTTTGAAAAAAAATATTTTGTGGCGTTTTGTTAAAAACGCCGCTAAAGATAACATTTAGCGGCGTTTTTGTAACAAACGCTACTAATTTTTCCCCATTTTCACATCGCAATTAAAACGTCTTCGTTTTTGTTTTGAAATAAAAAATATTTTGTGCCATTTTTGTTTAAAACGCCGCAAAAGATTATATTTAGCGGCGTTTGACAAAAAAACGCTATTGTGCAATCTTTTGCGGCGTTTTATTGTTAGCGCCACTAAGTTATAAATTTTGTGGCGTTTTAAATAAAAGCGCCACTAAAAACGCCGTTATAAGTCAGTTTTGCTATAGTGACTTGAAAATTTTAATATTTATTTTTTAATTAAAATACGTGAGAGATTATTGAAATATTTTATTAAGAAATAATTAGATAATAAAACACTTTTTAAGTTTCTAATTTTTTTAACGCTTTAATAAGATCAAACATACATGTAATCAGGGGGTTGGCATGAGCCCGACCCCCCTAAAATGTAAAATTATTATTTAGACCTTTAAATTTTTTTAAAAATTTTAAATTAATAAAGATAAAATTACACTTTTTCTCCCTAAAATTATAAAATTTGATTTAATCCTTTACAAATTATAAAGATATAAACTATAAAAAATTAAAATTTCATCCGGCCCCCTTAAAAAATTGTTCTGACTTCACCCCTACATGTAATAAATGAAACACATTTAAAAGGAACTTTTAAACACAATTTGTTACTATAAGTTTATGAACTTGCAATTAGGTTGAATTGTAATAAACAATAATTAATTAAAAATTGTTTTATGTAGTATTATAAAAGTGAAGTAATTCTTCACCTGAAACCATCTCCTTTTTCTAAAAAGCTATTAAAGAAAATTTAGGGTAAAATATTCAAAAACACCTAAAAAATAATTTAATTACGAAAAAGGGTCGATTTTAAAAATATTTACGGAAAAGGGCTGTTTTCTCCAACACGCGTCCACATCAGCGCGTTTTGTGGGGATCTGAAGAGAAAGCGCTCCCAAGGGAGCGCTTTTACTATCAACATAAAGCTACCGACAAGGACGCTTTGTCGATGTGGCAAAAACGCTCCCCCATAGACGCGTTTTAGCCCATGTTTTTTTAAAAAAAAAACTATTCTCGAATTTTTTAAAAATTTATGAGAATAAACCTTTATAAAGGCTCAAAGTGACAACACCATTTTTTTAAGGTGTCATCAATTAATAAAGAAATATAACTTACAAAGGAAATCTTTATATAGACCTAAAGTTTCATTTCGCTTGTTTTCTTGAGCAAAGTGGGATATGAGATATGTGTATATATAGACTCATGAATAGTTTTGCAGCTTGTTCCTAAACAATGTGGGATTCCTTCCTCTTTTAACTAACAACATGAGATGACATGCTACACTATATTTGATTTTTTTTTTTTTTACAAAACAAGTTCTCTTTTTTTTTTTTATATTTTGTTAACATTTTATTATATTATAAAAAAAAAACAAAACAACTCAAATATATTTTTTGCAAATCCCTTGGGGAAAAACGACCCTTTTCTGTAAATATTTTTGAAATCGCCCTTTTTCATAATTAAATTATTTTTTAAGCATTTTTGGGTATTTTGCCCGAAAATTTAAGAACCCGTTTGGTTTTTTAATCTTTTTTTATTTTTCATTTGCAGAATATCATTTTCATTTTTTATTTTCTAAAAATTCAAAAATATATTTGATAAATAGGAATAAAAAATATTTTTAATATTGAAAATATATTTGGTAACTAGTTTTCTTTAATATATATGTTGAAAAATATGAAATTGACAACTTGGTGCCCGAATGAGTGTCCACTCCCTTGCCTATCAAATATGTATGGAGATAATTTTCATATTTAAGGTGTTGGCAATTTATTGAACTGATTATTTGGATTAGGCTGATTATATGGACAATATCTAGCACATTTTGGAAGATCATATACTTGGGGAATCATATATTAGTGATTGGATTAATAATATTACCCTTATCTAATCCCTTTAATCAAGAAAGTTGAATTGGATTGAATCACCAAAAAATTAGTAGCTAAAAATTCTTATTTTTCTTGTTCATTATTATTATATTATATTCAACTTATAATGTGACTGTTTTAACGGAATTGTGATAGATCTTATTATCTAAGCAAGTCTCAATAAACTTTATATAATGGAGAAACTTGTGTAGGTTTATGCACAGAGAGAATTGAACACTTAATCTGTTTTAAGTGAGGAACCTTATTGTACAAGTGCAAATTGATAGTAAAACTTTTGTATTGCGGTTTTATACTTGCTGAATTCACAAAGGGAGAATTTAGTTGTGAGAGTGTCGAGTCTTCAAAGTATAGGGGTGAGGTAAATTATCACAGGGTGTGATTGAGTAGGTTTACTTTGTGTAATTGTTGAAGAAAGTGAAAATTTCTCACTAGACTAGGCTCCACATACATATGGAAACTGAATTGCGTAAACAACCTTCTTGTATTTATTGCTTGCCTTTTGGTGCTTGAAAGAGTTCCTGCTGCCGTAGGCACCATTTCACCTAAGCAGTTTGATTCTCAACATCTCTTGGTGTCCTGGTATGAATTCGAACTAGGGTACCAAATTTAATATTAAAAATATTGTTGAAAAACAAAGATTACTTTTATGTTTATATGAATTTGAACTAGAGTCAATTCATCTAAAACTAAAGACACTTGTTTTCATCATTTTCGCTTTTAAAAAACCATTTTTAATGAAAACAATGAAAACAATTTTTTATTGTATTTTATTTTCATTTTCTAAAAGTCTTTTTTTTAAATTGCAACTAAAAACGTTTTCTTCAATATTTTTCATTTTTCAAGAAAACAAAAATGACCTCTATTTTCTGAAACCAAAAGCAGCATAAGTTTTTCATTTAAGAGATTTATTTTCTTTATATATATTAACCTAGGACTATTATTGTGTGGAGAAAATTGAGTTAAATTTCATAAGCTCATATCCCTTTAAGAGGTCTGCAATTCTTTGAGGAGGTGTTGTTGAAGCCTTAAAAACATATACACCCAGTGACAAGCATTTCCGCCTTAAAGGACAGTTTAATATTTAACAACAAATTTAAACTCTTGATTCTTCAAATCTATTCTAAATTAGTAAGTATATTACTTTAAAAATTTATTATTATTTAATTTAAAAAGGTCAATAAAATTATATCTTATTATCAGATTGCTAACAAATTAATATAACGTGCAAAAAGTTTACTATTTATAATTGTCTTTGTCGTGAGGTATTTTTCTTTTTGTAGTTTATTGATTTTACTGAAGTTAAATAAAATTCCGCTTTATTTTATTTATTTAAATAGGTAAACTAGCTCAAAATAAAGCCTCAAATTTATTAGGGGTGTTTATAGTTTGGTTGAAATTGAATTAATCGATCGAATCGATCTAATTCGATTAATCCGTCGATGGCCAAATTTAATTCGGTCGGAAGTTAATTAATGATTTTTTGAAATTTCAGTTATCGGTTAATTCGATTCAAAATCAAGTAATTAATCGAATTAATCAATTAATTGAAATAAATATATATATATATATATATATATATATATATATATATATATATATATCCTACCCTCTTGTATATAAATAATTAAAATAGCCCAATATATGAAAGCAATGGAATACAAGTTTTTACGTAACAAGCCAATAATGACCCAAAATAATAAAGAAAAAAACATTAAATTTAAACATTTTAAAAAATAAAATTTAAAAGTGAAATTGAAATTGAAATAGAAACAAACCGTAGCAGGCAAATTGGTCTTCTTGTTGTCGTTCTTTTTTTTCCATTTCTTTTGGCTTAACCCTTATTTTCAACTCATTTTCAAGTTCAATTCAAATTTCACCCCGCAACTGTAGCATCCCAACTCGACAACAACATCTTTTCCTTTTCATTTTGAGTTTCAAAAAATCAAGCATATAAATTTTCGTTAATTACATCTTTCTTTTAATTTAAAAGTTAGTTACAAATATAAAACATAATTATTAAAGGGTTGTCGTTTGTCATGCACTGGGCAAAATGTATGTAAATGTATATAAATATGTATACATTTTAATCTATTTATATATTGTTTATAACTATATTTTAATCTATTGTATATTTTTTTATTCTTGCATAATGTCCACCAAACCAATATCTATTGAGGGTAGTGTTTCACCTCCTACTTCGACAGATTTTAGAAATTCAGCAAGTGAAGCTTCAAGCCAAACAAAGGGGACTATTGGGAAAAGAAAAGTCATCCTTCCAAGGTCAGAAGTTTGGTCTCACTTCACTAAGATTATTAATAGTGAGGGTGCAAGTAAGGCTAAACGTAATTATTGTGAAAAGGAATTTTGTTGTAATGGGAAAAAATGGTACGGGGTCATTGAAACATCATATTGGTTCATATACTGGGCACAATGTATGTAAATGTATATAAATGTGTATGCATTTTAATCTATTTATATATTGTATATAACTATATTTTAATCTATTGTATCGAAACCATTTTTAATAATTTTAAAAAAATGGGGTCAACTTTTAAAAATGAAAATGGAAGCCACCTCCAATCCCTTTTTATTTAAGTGTGATTGAATTACCTTGCAAAACGTTTTATTTTAAAATATTTTGGTGCACAAAAACAAGAAAACGGGTTCGGGAGTCGGTTACGTATGAGGAAAGGTTAGCACCCTCATAACGCCCAAAAATTGGTACCTAATTGGTAAAATCATGTCCAAATGTTTAAAATTTAAATACGATTCTTTTAAAAAAAACTACGGGCCATTTAAATTAAAACTTAAGATTTCTTTATTCCGAGGAATATAAACATCACATCTAATACGTTAGGACACAATATTTTAGAACCTTCGTAATCAAAGTCATCTTATGATTTATAAAACTTTTAAAAGGATATTTAGTTATTTAGCCAAACGAAAAAATCGCAACCTAGTACGTTAGGGTACTATTTTCCCGAATTTCTAAATACCAAAACATTACCTTATTTAAAAAAAACTTTTAAATATAATATAGTAAGTTTGCAAAAAATGGATTTTATATTTTTCAATAACCATGTGATAATATTGCATTTATATACTATCAAGCATAAATATTAAAAGCAAGTTTAATATACTAACATTTAAGATAAGCAATAAAGAGATTATAATACAAAACATAAATAATAATTCCTACACTAAAGCAATTGTAAATACATGATGAAGTATAAACAAATACAATAAATAATAAACAAATATGAACATATTTCATGCAAGTTTAAATAATAGATAAAAAGACATACATATGATATAAACAATATAAACAATTTATAAAATAAAAATAGTATATAATGATTTTAAATAAAATAAATAATGTAAATAGAATATATTATACAATATAAATAAATTTTAGTTAAAATAATATATGATATAATATTATATAATGTACAAAATTTTAAAATATAATATAATAACTAATATATATATAAATACTAAAATAATTTTGTAAAAATAAAAATAATTAAACTAAAATAATATAATAATATAATAATAATTAGGAATATATAATATAAATAATAGTATGCTAATTTATATAATATAGATAATAAATAATAATAATTACATACATAAAAATTAATACATATAAAAACTATATATAAGTTTCATACTATAAACAAATTAATATATAAATAATAAAATAATATAACATTTTAACATAATAAAATAATAATATTAAAATAATATAAAAATTAAAAATAAATAAAATTAAATAAAAGATATAGGAGGAACTAAATTGAAACACTAGAAATAATTCCGGGCGCATTTGTAAAAAAATTAAATATGTAACAGTACTTAATCGTAAAATAGAAATAATGCGGAAGGGCTAAAATGGAAATTAGACCATTCAATGAAAACGCAAGGATCCTCCCCGGGTCGGGTCAACGCGCGGATCCTGGCCTTCTAAACGGCGCCATTTTGGCCCTTAAAAGCAACCCCCAAAACGGCATCGTTCCTATACCCTATATAAATCAAAATTCGACAAAAAAAAACAATTTAACACTGTTAAAAAATTTTTTTTGAGAAAGCTCTCAGTGTCTCTGCCAGGCGATTTCAGAGTCTCCACCACCGCCTACTCACTGTGACCGGAATCACAATGCGATTGCTTAAATCCCAAAAACGTAGGTTTTTTTTTCCCTTTTTTAGTATTATATATATGTTATATATATATAAAATAAAAATAAAATATATAAAAAAGTATATGAAAATAAAAATAAAACAAGACCTTTGCTTTTTTTATTTTCTGAATCTGTCTGTGTATTTGCGTATATTTGTTTATGTGTCCCTTGTTACAGGTTTTTGATGGGTTTTTATAACCCAAAAGCGAAAAATGAAAAAAGGAAACATTATATTCTTGCCATTTTGCTGTGATTTGTTTCCTTTCCTTTTGCAGGTTCACGGTGAGGATCTCGGCAGTGGGGTGACATGCGCGCTAATTTTGGCGCGAGAACGAGCTGGACGAGGCTGCGGGGCGAGGAACTAGGCGAGGTTGCGGCGCGACTGTTGACCTACCATTGTGGCGCCTAGGGTTTCGCCAGAAACCCTAGGTCTCTGAGTTCAGTTTAGGATTTGGGCCATTTTGGGCCTGTCTAAGTCTGGGTTTAGGGTTAGGTCTATTTAGGTTTTAGGTCTGAGTCACGGGTTTAGGCTTAGTTTAGATGTTGGGTTCTGGGTAGTTTGGGCATGTAAATTGGGCCATGGGTATTGGGCTTGGTCTATTTATTGTAAAAGGACTGTTTTAAAAAAAAACTAAACTCTAGTTTATTTTTTATTTTATTGGTTTATTTGATTTGCATGGGCCTGGGCAAAATGGGCTTCTATAGCTGCCCCTCTTTGCTCATTGTCATGTAACGAGAATAGAGCAAAGGCAATAGAAAGACCAATTTTGCCCGGTCTTGGCCGAGCCTCGACTTCATTGATCCTCTTCTTCTTCAAATGGCTCTAACTCCACTACAACTTGAACGGTAAGACTTGATGTTTTTTTTTATTTGCTTCTATCTTCAAGAAGGCTTCAATCTTCAGTTTGCTCCACTACCATCTTTAGGGAACAAAATCTTGAAAATTTTCAATTTGCTTCCTTACTATCTTCAGGAAGACTTCAATCTTCAGTTTGCTCTACTACCATCTCTAGGGAACAAATCCAAAATTTTCAATTTGCTTCCTTACTATCTTCAGGAAGAATTCATTCTTCAGCCTACTCCACTATCATCTTTAGGGAACAAAATCTGAAATTTCGCTCCCTTGCTATCTTCAGGGAGACTTCAATCTTCAGTTTGCTCCACTACCATCTCTAGGGAACAAAATTTAAAATTTTCAATTTGCTTTCTTACTATCTTCAGGAAGACTTCATTCTTCAGCCTGCTCCACTATCATCTCTAGGGAACAAAATCTAAAATTTCGCTTCCTTACTATCTTCAGGAAGACTTCAATCTTCAGTTTTCTCCACTAACATCTCTAGGGAACAAAATCTAAATTTTTCAATTTGCTTCCTTACTATCTTCAAGAAGACTTCATTCTTCAGCTTGCTCCATTATCATCTCTAGGGAAAAAAATCTAAAATTTCGCTTTTTTACTATCTTCAGGAAGACTTCATTCTTCAGCCTGCTCCACTATCATCTCTAGGGAACAAAATCTTAAATTTTGCTTCCTTACTATCTTCAGAAGACTTCATTCTTCAGTCTGCTCCACTAGGGAACAAAATATGAACTTTTTGGTTTGCTTCCTTACTATCTTCAGGAAGACTTCATTCTTCAGCCTGCTCCACTATCATCTCTAGGGAACAAAATTTGAAAATTTTAATTTGCTTCCTTACTATTTTCAGAAGACTTCATTCTTCAGCCTGCTCCACTATCATCTCTAGGGAACAAAATCTGAAATTTTCAATTCGCTTCCTTACTTTCTTCAGGAAGACTTCATTCTTTAGTCTACTCCACTAGGGAACAAAATCTGAACTTTTAAATTTACTTCCTTACTATCTTCAGGAAGACTTCATTCTTCAGTCTGCTCCACTAGGGAACAAAATCTAAAATTTTCAATTTGCTTCCTTGCGATCTTCAGGAAGACTTCATTCTTCAGTCTGCTCAACTAGGGAACGAAATCTAAAATTTTAAATTTGCTTCCTTACTATCTTTAGGAAGACTTCATTCTTCAGCCTGCTCCACTATCATCTTTAGGGAAAAAAATTTGAAATTTCACAATTTGGTTCCTTACTATCTTCAGGAAGATTTCATTCTTCAGCCTGCTCCACTATCATCTTTAGGGAACAAAATCTAAAATTTTGCTTCCTTATAATCTTCAGGAAGACTTTATTCTTCAGTCTGTTCCACTAGGGAACAAAATATGAAATTTTTCTTCCTTACTATCTTCGGAAGACTTCATTCTTCAGTCTACTCCACTATCATCTTTGGGGAACAAAATCTGAAATTTTACAATTTGCTACATTGTCCTCTAGAGGATCTGTCCTATATATTCGAATGCATTATGGATGACTTTTTTGCATGATTGCAGAATGTCATGAGAATGATGATTAGGATGCATGATCAAAATGAATCTAATGCTCCTAACTAAATGATTTTAAGGATGACATTTGCATGAATGTAGAATGTTATGAGGATGATTTCCTTCACTTTTTTTTTTTTGAAAAATGATTAGGACACAATAATCGAAATGAATCAAATGCTCCTAATTAGAGATATGAGAATGATCCCTATGCGTTGTCATTGTTCATAATTCATCAAGGCTCTATCTCTGATGTGTTAACATGCTTTCTTGTTCAACTAGTACCTTTGATAGAAAACCCAAGGAAAAAATCATTTTCTGCTAGCAAGCTTGCCCCGCTGTAATTTCAGAGTCCCTTCCCTTGAACTTTAGGGCCTACAATTTGTTCATCCCACTACAACTTCAGGGGAACAACATTTGGTTCCTTCCATCCTTCTGTTACCACTCGGAGGTATGGAACTTGTATCACTTACAATCAATTTGCTCCATTACACCATTCCCCAGGTGTAATGACCAGATGTATGTCTGAAATGAATGCAGGGTATCCCAACAATGATCCCCTTTACATTTGGATTGACCTTGTTCGTCATTTACCGATATGGTATCACCAACGCAATTGTCTTATCCAATAAGAATCCTAAGAGATAATCATTTTCCAATATTTCCAATCCTTTAGGCTTGGTGAGTTCTGAACAATAGTCCTGTTTCAGATTTTCATATTATTTAGAAGCTTCCAGAGTAATATACGAAACTCCTTTTATGAAAGTGTTTTTAGTCCATTAATCATTATTTTAAAATGCTTGAAAAAGGTCACAAAAATGGACGAGAAAGAAATTAATCAGGAACGTAGCTCGAACAAATAAGTTAATTAAAGATCACTAAGGCAATAAAAGAAAATTGATTTGGGTGTATCTTGAAAAGAATAAAGCAATCAAAAATAACAAATTCAAAAATGAGTAAGATAGAAGCTTGGTGCCCCAGATATCGCAGCCTAAGCTTCTTTGTTCCAACTTCTTGAGGACCATTTTAAGCTCAATATGTGTTTAGGGGATTCGGAGTACTTTGTCGATGCACCAAAGCGTAGCATACTTCCTTATTGCTAATTCAGACGTAGCAAAACTACTGAATGCCCTACTTTTTATTCAAAATTTGAGCCGTCCTTTTCGGATTTTCAACTCAGAGCCCCTTTGGTCTCAAAGCGCCCTTTGCGGGTTTTCGCCTTAGCATCTCCTTTTTCTTTCTTTTTTATTTAAATTTTAATTTGGACTCAAGGTTCCCTTTGCGGGTTTTCACGTTGGCCCTTTTCCTTTTTTCTTGAATGAACCTGAATTTTCCGGATTGGGCAAGTCTTCGCCATTAGTATCGGTTAATATTAATGCTCTTATAGAACAAGCCTTTTTCCATATAAGGTATTTCCCAGTTTGGAATATGTTTTCCTTTGAAATTGTTTTGTAGAAGAAAGATCTGTTTCAACATCAGGTTCCCCCTTTGTGGAATTCTCTAGGATGAACCTCTTTGTCGTAAACTCGTATCATCTGACTGTAATGGATAGCTTTTAACCTTTTTTTCAATTAGGTTCAATCGGAAAAAATGCTTCCATTCCATAAACCAATAGGTGAGATGTTGCCCCAGCGAAGGTTCTAGCCGACGTTCAATAAAACAGAGGGTAAATGGTAGCTTCTTATGACAATCTTTACAAGTCTTAGTCACCTTCCATAGTTTTTTTTCTTTTCTTTTAACAACTTTTACTGCACTATGATATGCTGTCCGATCTTTGAACAGACTAAACTTTTGACATTTGTCCCTTTTTAGCGTTCTTCGTTGGTAATTGATCTTTTCTTTTTCTTTTTTTCTTCTTTCTTTTTTTTTTTTTGTTTTTTTGAGAATTTGATGACTATCAACTTTGTAACATTGGCATATGAAGCTACTTCCACTCTCTTAGTGAAGTACACGATAACTATGCTGATGAGTCGATATTGACTAAAAGCTTTTGACGAGATTGGCTCCATCATATCCATGCCCCACATATGGAAAATTTGTGAAGAACTGGAGTAGGCACATGAATCTTGTCTACGGCATAACTGATCCTATCCCTTTCTATGTAGATTGGCAGTGACTGATCCTCATGTTTAGCCCACATCTTAGTAGCCTAGGCATGTCCTGATATGATCATGAAAAAACATATTTGAATTCTTGAAAATAACTCAATGATGTCTTGCATTATTTCTTTATTGAGCTAGACTTCGATATTTACCCACTTCCTAGGCTCATAATATTCAATGACCTTTTGTAAAGTAATGTCTATTTTTCATCTTGTTCTACCATCCTTAACAAATAAGGAGGTAAGATACAATCTTTTTCATCTTCAAAGTCCCTGGATCCCTTAGACTCATATCTGATTCACAAAGGGAGTCAGTAATAACGTCGCTCTTGTCATTGATATCTGGGTACCTAGGTACGAAGGTAAGAAATCCAAAGAATAAATGATTCTAAGGATGATTATTGGTATGGTAGGGTCAAGAATAAAGAATGAAGAAATATGATAAAAGAATATATAATATAAAATGAAAGAATAAAAGAATATTTGCTTAAAAAATGCATTTCATTGAAATAAAGTTTCAGACATAAGCCTATTTCACAAAAGGGTTCTTATTGCCTCTAGGCTTAAGGCAACAAGCATGTTTTGACTATTACTCTAGATCAGCTCTAAAAATACCGAGATCTCTTCCACAATCCCATTATTCAAAACACTCCCAAGTATCCAAGGGTTTGGAAACTTTATTCCCGGTTATTTCTCCGCTTTTGATTTCTTCAAGGAGTCGCAACTTTCTTGTCTCTTCCTTCAATAATCACATTTACTACCTCGTCAAAGTGATCAGGTTTTGATGAATCATTGATTTCCACAATTCCCATTTTAATGAACTTTTCAACAAGCTTTTTAAAAGTAGTGCAGTTTTCAATTGAATGACCCTTTGTTCCCGCATGGTACTCGCATTGGGCATTCTCGTTAGACCATTTTGGGAATGGAGGTTGCAACGATTTTGAATAAAATAGGGACACCACGTGTGTGTCAAACAAAATTTGATATAGCTCCTTATACTTCATTGGAATTGGCGTAAATTGGAGCTTTTTAGAGTTTTGCCTCGTGCTCGACTCTTGTCTCACCGACCCTTGTTGCCCAACAGTGACCACCTTTGGATGGTTAATGGTAATTACTTTTGAATACCCTTTGTTGTATTACTCGTATTATTCACTCGTCATCTTTTTTCCTAGGAGTAGACCTTTTAGTGGTTTCCCCTACTTCAATCTTGCCACCCCTTATGGCATTTTCAATCATCTCTCCTGCCATCACTATATCCGCAAAGCTCTTGGTGGTATTTCCTATCATATGAGTAATGAATAGAGCCTTCAAGGTATTAATGAAAAGCATTGTAGTCTCATTTTCTAGGAGTGGTGGCTAAACTTGCATGGCGACCTCCCTCCATCTTCACATACCGCTTGAAGCTTTCATTTGACTTCTTCTCCATGTTTTGAAAAGTGATTCTATCAGGCGTCATGTTTGTGACATGATTGTATTGCTTCATGAAGGCTTGGGCTAGGTCTTTCTAAGAGCTAATCCTAGCACGTCTGAGTTGGTTGTACCACTTGGATGCTGCCCCCACTAAACTATCTTGGAAACAATGAATCAAGAGTTGATCATTATTCACGTAACCAGTCATGCATCTACAGAACATAGTAATATGAGCTTCAAGGTAGCTGGTTCCATTATACTTCTCAAATTCAGGCATTTTAAACTTTTGAGGAAGTACCAAATCTGGGACCAAGCTCAAGTCTTTTGTGTCAATACCATGGTAATGATCGACATTTTCCAGAGCCTTGAACTTTTCCTCCAACCATCTACAGCGATCCTCCAACTGCCTTGAAGATTTAGTTCTGATCCCCTCTCTTTGTGGCATGTCTAAGTCAGAGATAACAGGATTGGCAGGATTATCCCCTGGGTTGGATCCCGAGCCCATTTGAAAGTTCATGGGTGGTCTATTATCAGCTTGCCCCTGTTGAGGCCCTATCGTGATAGATGGCCTTTGGGGATACTCCTCTGGTTGTATATGCGGTGGGGTGAAACCCCGAGGAAAGTCCTCATTGTCTTTAGTGTTAACTATGGGACCCTTTCCCTTGTCCATCGCCCCACTCAGCATCTGAGCCATTTGGGCCATCATGGTCCTTTGGGCCTCCAACATCTGGTCCCTCATCTCTTGTTGGAGTTTTGCCATTTGCTCTTACATCTGGTCTTGCAGATCCCTCTGGAATTGTTCCAATCTTTGATCCATTTTCTTGGATTTAGCTCGTGTATCGTAAGGGTGTTCAACTTCCAGATTTTTCTTCTCTTTTTCTCTCTCACTTCTGTTATAATTTCAACTAATTAGACTCTCTCTATAGATTTGAATGCATATGATGTTATGTAATGTAAATGAATAAATGCAAAGAAAGAGATACGTTGATTTTGAATTCAATTTCATTAGAAAAAGTTTACTAGAAAATAAATTTCTTTACACAAAATGGATTACATACATGGCCTTGTCCTCATAGTCCAAGTGAAAACATGAATCCCTTCTTCGCAAAATTCAAGTATTGCAAACTTCTAATAGATGCCTCATCTAGCTCCTTTTGTTTGATCTGGATCACGACTCCTGTTCACTTGTTAGCCTCTTCAAGAAAGCCGAGACGTGGTAATTCTCGAATAGTCTTTGTCAACTTGAATCCTTGGGTGACAAGGTCTTGTATTCTATCACGAACTATCAATCTTCTCTCGTTGTGTTCACTTGGACTATATTCGGACGACCGTATTATAATCCACTTTATCAAAAAATTCATTTTTTATGACAAACTTTTCTATTTAGCAATTGAATTTGAAATCAACACCTCTTTTCTATGATGCAATGCAATCAAAACACAAGAAAACACATTAGTACAGAAGAAATAAACAACATAAAACACCTATTTGGGTGACTACTAAGGTTTAGCATTGTTCTACCTAGGGTAAGAACTTAGGTTTTCTACATGTGGTTTAGCTCTAAATTTAAGGCACTCGAACCAACAGATTCCTCGGTCCTCACCCATTATAGGCTCATACAGACCGAGTTCGATTCAGGGGAATACATTTCCTTATGGCTGCACGGAGGTGAAAACCTCACGAAGACATAGGTACACATGTATTCCGAAAGCGATTCACTATCCTGCACGGAGGTGAAAACCTCACGAAGGAGTAGCCTCTCACTCCCACTTAAGGGTGTGACCATAATTGTAACACCCTAAATTAGGGGTTGTTGAAAATTTAAATATTTTCCCATGTATGTGCTTGAAGAATTAAATTCTAGGATTATTTGGCATGTTTTAGGGTCTAAAAATAACCCCAAGCTAGGCCTGACCTAGTATTAAAAATTTCTTTTTAAGTATCTAAAAGGAGGGAGCTAGGTGAGATAGGGCTTAAATAAAATTTAGGGAGAAGCATGACACAAAGAATGGGCTTGGCACAATTGGCTTGGTGCGTCTAAGGGGGTGGCTAGGGAGGAGGTTCGAGTCTCGGTAGTAACAAAGGGAAGTGTTTTCCTTTTAGGCTTTTTGGGACGTTAAAGTAAAGAGGGCTTTAAAGAATTTTTGGGTAAGGAATGGACATAAAATTGGATTGGTAAAGTGGTAACCGAACACCACTTAAGAGCTGGAGGAGAGAATGGGCGCAGTCACGTGTTCGAGTGGTCGGAGGGCGTTTATGCTTTTATTTTATATGCGGTGATGGGCTTAAGTAGGGAAGCTTTAAAATTAAAAGGTGAGGGTTCATGACATGAAAGTCGAGTTGGAAGGAATGGCAGGGGGTGTTGGAAGAGAGGGCTACGGCAGTCACTCCTTTAGGTCCCAGGTTCGAACCTAAGAGGCAGCAAATGTTTTTATTTTTATTTTTTGCTGCTGGCGTGAATGGGAGAGTGTTGGCTTAATTTTGGACTCTTAATTTCGGCTGGAGGAGTAACTATTAGTTTTTATTTTCTTTATAATTGTAGAAGAGGTGTATAGGAGATAATTGGAAGATAAAACTTGCTTTATCTTTTGATAATTAAAAGCCAAATTATCACCAAAAAAAAGAAGGTGTTTGTCGATTATAGGACTCCTTGGGGGCTGTCCATAATTGGTTTTGATATGGCAAAGGAGTGCCAAAATTCATCAACTATTCCTTTCTTTTTCTCTCTTGCCTGCTGCCGAATTCTCCCTTGTTGCATTGCCTAAATTGTTCAAAACTTCCAGCTTCTTTTTCTTCTACCAAGCCGAAACCACCACTACTTCCCCTACATCTCTTCTTTCTTTTTCTCTTGTTTCTTCTTTGCCGAACCAACCCCTCTTCTAATCAAAATTCCAACCCTCCATCTTGTGCTTAGGCCGAATCTCACCTCCCTAACTAAGGTGCTGCCAATTTTCATGGTGTGGTAAGGGACTCCCTTGTGTTAAATCTTTGTTCTTGTATGGCTAGCCGAAACCATGAGGCTTAATCATGTGTTCTTGTATGACCAAATCTATTCAGGGACTTGGATTTGTAACCCTTCTTAGAAGCCAACATTAAGGAGAATTGAGAGGTCTTTCGGGATTTAAGGTGAGCATGATATGTGGGATACATCATTCGCCAAGGGCCCTTTTGTTAAAAGTTTATTGTTAAATGTCAAACTAATGTGTGCCATGGATTTAGGGACTAATTAAGGCTTGAGTTTGTTTGGAAATCAAATCCGTTTAAGGTAAGTCCAAAAGAGCCTTTGGTATGAATTTGGTTATGGTAGAATAGGCCTTTGGTATTAACATTAATAATTGGCCGATTATAGGTCAAGAGATCTAGTGTCGTAGATAGAATCTTCGGGATCTAGGATTCGTGGTAGTATCGGTGTGTAAAACTCACTACACACTTTGTTAATTTACATGATTTTATTGTTTGCCATTTAATCTTTTTGGTTGTGATTAGCTTGTGGCATAATCATGGTTTCCGGGTAAGTTCCCTAACTTGTGATCTATGATATATGGTGAGTTGCCATCATATCTTTAAAATGCATGATTTATGATATTGATATGTAAGCATGATGATGGTGGGATTGATGAGAGGAGGGATGATTTTATGGATCGTCGCCGATGGTTTTGACCACAAGATGGGTTGGCCCCATCAGATTATTTGTGACCTATGGTCATCGGTGGTTTTGACCACAAGATGGGTTGGCCCCATCGATTATTTGTGACCTATGGTCATCGATGGTTTTGACCACATCGATTGATAAATTGCGACTAAGTCCGGTGGTTTGGTACCACCGATGGTTTTGACCACACTTGATATATTGTGACCTATGGTCATCGATGGTTTTGACCACACGATGGGTTGGCCCCATCATTTAATTTGTGACCCATGGTCATCGATGGTTTTGACCACACGGGTAGTTAAGGAGTATGGATGGATAGGTTGGGTTGCACGTTTGCATGTTCCTTAATAAATTGTGTATGAGTGCATTTTGGTGGGGATTTACACATCGAGTCTTGGTGACTCACCCTTCCCTTACCATTTTGTAGATGAGTAGATCGCGAGATGGAGCGGAGAGGACTCGAGGCGGCCATGCTTATCGTTGGATTTGAAATTACTTTGTTTTAGTTATTATTATTTATTTTCTAAGTCCTTTTATTTTGGGATTGTAAGAAGGCGCTATTATTATTTTGGATGTTATTTTCTTGTTTTATTTTACTTATGTTATATTACAAATGGAATTTTATAAATATTAATTGAACCGGTTAAAAGTAACTTTTCAAACTTAATAAACTTCTACGGGTTTTAAAGACGTTACCATCGGATAACAAAAATAAACCAAGTCCACTATAACTTTGACGATTTTAAAATGCTACATGATCAAATGTTTTCAAAAGGGTTTATCAACCCAATCAGTATTTATAAAAGCCCAACTAAGTTTTCAAACACCGTTTTCATACCTTAGCCAAATTTTATCAAGTTTTCACCAAATTCTTAAAATGTTTCAAATTATTTTACTCCGTGACATACCAGATCCGATCAGGACTCATGGGCCTGGTTTGGGGTGTTACATTTTTGGTATCAGAGCCAGGTTCAAAACTCAGCTGTGGGGGGCCCAAGGCCCAAAATGTTTTGTTTTTATTAGTACGCCATATTGAAATGTTTTTGGAAAGTATTTGTGGCTTGAACAGCATGGCACCGAGTCTCCGGCACTAATCCGCCCAGGTAAGTACTTCTATCCATTTTTGTGAATATTTGATGAGGGGTAGAAGGGTAAATTGGGAACGTAGACTACTAGAGTAGAAACTGTTGAACCTGAGGGCTAGCATACCCTACTATGCATAAGATTTAATAATTACCTAAACAACCACGTGAGTTGTCACTAAGCAAAGGATGTGGCAATCGTTATCGCATGCCTAGGATTGGATTCGGTAGGGCCTGGTATTTAGCATCCTCATGACTCACCTCCTACTCACTCGAATCCTACACGGTGCATAGTGACATTCATCCTAGCCGAGACGACACACTCATAGGCTAAACTTGATAACTAAAACCGAAAGGGACTAGCTATTTTGTTTTTAGGTAATTAAAACCTTGTTTTAAAAAATGACCAAAATACCCCTCAGTTTGAAAAATGACCAAAATACCCCTAGCTTGTAAACTACCAAAATACCCTCCATATGAAAAATTTCCAAACAAAAATTTCCAAAATATCCTTCTTTTGTGAAATCACTTAGAACCCAACTTTTGAAAATCATTTTGTGAAAACACCACGATTATGTGAAATTACTAAAATACCTTAGGGGTAAAATTACAAATACCTTGATTTAGGATATTCCCAAAATACCCATGATTTTAATCAAAAATTTCATCACATAGAAAGTGCCCAAAAACCTTAAATTGCAAAAACGTCATGATTTTAGAAAATTACAAAATTGCCCCTAACCGACAAAATTACCATAATGACCCTGAATTTCAAAAATTTTTACAATACCATCAATCTGGAAAATAAATTCTTAGAAAGAACCTTCAAAGTTTTACAACTTTTGAAATATCTCTGACTTGCTAAATTTTATAAATTCACCTCGATTTGTGAAAATTATCGAAATGCCCCTGAGCTTCAAAATTACCAAATACCCAGATTTCAAAATTTTTCCAAATACCAGAATTTAAAAGTTCCAAAATACTTTTGACAAAACCATCCAAAATTTTTATTTTGAAAAATTACAAAATACCCAGAGGACAAATTACGAAAATACCCACGGTAGTGGAAAAACAATCACCATGAAAACTACAACGTCTCTTTGAATGAATGAATTGAAAACTGTGTGTATGTATGATACGAAAGAACCACCCCTGAAACTTCTGTCATAAAATTTATTCGCGGATAACTAAGTGAAATACTAATGCATAAAATTCTTAAACAGATAAACGCAATCGTTAGAATGAGTTCAAGAGGTCGTGGACGTCCGCCCCGTGGCCGTGGAAGGGGTAGGATGGCCTTATCTGAGCCAGCAGGGTCCGGACATGGGTCTGGAAATGAGATCTGGATCTGCCGTGGCCCCAATTTCAAGATCGACGGTGGTAATGATGTCGTATCTCAAGTCAGATTCGGTTTTGGAACGAGTTCTTGAGGGCGTGGGTGCGAGGGCAGTAAATCGTGGTTGAACGACTCGCTAACTATGAGCCGAAGTATTCGAGAGGAGTTTCGGAGTGGCGCCAGTCTTGGCGAGTATTGGTTGGAATCCACCGAAGGATTATGGGTGATTTGGATTTCACAGCTGAGAAGAAGTTGAAGGGTATCATATCTTTGCTTCGGGATAAGTCATACCAGTGGTGGCTCACTGTGAGGGATGGAACGGTGGCAGAAAATCTCACCTGGGAATTCTTCAAGGATGCCTACCAAAAGAAGTATATCGGAACTAGCTACGTGGATGCACAGCAGAAGGCTTTCTTGAACCTGGTTCAAGGTAATAAGTCAGTGGCAGAATATGAGGCCGAGTTTCTCCGGTTGAGTAGGTATGCTCGTGGTATTGTGGGTACCGAGCATGAACGCTGTGTTAGATTTAAGGATAGGCTTAGAGATGAGCTGAGGATGATGATAGCTCCACAATAGGAACGGGAGTTTGCTGTCTTAGTGGAGAAATCGAAGGTTGCTGAAGGGGTAAGACAGTCGATTAAACAAAATCAAGATAGAAATTGGAATAAGAGGAGCTCGAAACCTTCAAGGTTCTCGGGTAATGAGCAGAAGAGGACGAGGTTTGGTGGGTCAGATCAAGCTGCTAGGCCTACTGCTGCTAATCCTCAATGGCCGCCACGGTGTGCTCGGTGTGGCAAGTCTCACACGGGGGAATGTTGGAATGGTCATCGGGGATGCTTCGAGTGTGGGTCTTTGGAGCATCGAGTTAGAGACTGTCTGAAAAAGGAAGCTAGACTGAGATCAGAAGGTCAGGATCGTGCACCGAACATGAGGGATAACCAACAGCCACAGAGGGGTCGAGGTGCAGCTAGGGGTAATGGAAATGGTAACGGGCGTGGCCGAGGTGCTGAAGGTGCAGAGGCGAGGCAACCAAGGTTGGTTTATGCAGTTGGCCATCGCGAGGAGGAGGATGTTCCAGATGTGACAACGGGTATGTTTTTTATCTCTGGAATACCTTTAATTGCTTTGATTATTGTAGAGTTTTCTTGTTTTACTAGGGAAGTGCCTGAAACCTTGGTTGTGAACTTAGAGATTGTGCCTAGGAAGTAAGATAGTTTTATTAAGATCAGAGTGCGTAGCATAAGCGTAGTACGGTGAGTTAAGATGTACGATTATTCGTTAGTAAGTAATTTCGAGGACGAAATTATTTTTAAGGGGGTAGAACTGTAACACCCTAAATTAGGGGTTGTTGAAAATTTAAATATTTTCCCATGTGTGTGCTTGAAGAATTAAATTCTAGGATTATTTGGCATGTTTTAGGGTCTAAAAATAACCCCGAGCTAGGCCTGACCTAGTGTTAAAATTTCTTTTAAGTATCTAAAAGGAGGAGCTAGGTGAGATAGGGCTTAAATAAAATTTAGGGAGAAGCATGACACAAAGAATGGGCTTGGCACAATTGGCTTGGTGCGTCCTAAGGGGTGTCTAGGGAGGAGGTTCGAGTCTCGGCAAAGAACAAAGGGAAGTGTTTTCCTTTTAGGCTTTTTGGGACGTTAAAGTAAAGAGGGCTTTAAAGAATTTTTGGGTAAGGAATGGACATAAAAATCGGATTGGTAAAGTGGTAACCGAACGCCACTTAAGAGCTGGAGGAGAGAATGGGCGCAGGTCACGGTGTTCGAGTGGTTGGAGGGGCGTTTTGCATTTTATTTTTATATGCGGTGATGGGCTTAAGTAGGGAAGCTTTAAAATTAAAAGGTGAGGGTTCATGACATGAAAGTCGGGTTGGAAGGAATGGTAGGGGGTGTTGGAAGAGAGGGCTGCGGTAGTCACTCCTTTAGGTCCCAGGTTCGAACCTAAGAGGCAGCAAATGTTTTTATTTTTATTTTTTCTTCTTTGGCGTGAATGGGAGAGTGTTGGCTTAATTTTGGACTCTTAATTTGGTTTGGAGGAGTAACTACTAGTGTTTTATTTTCTTTATAATTGTAGAAGAGGTGTATAGGAGATAATTGGAAGATAAAACTTGCTTTATCTTTTGATAATTAAAAGCCAAATTATCACCAAAAAAGAAGGTGTTTATCGATTATAGGACTTCTTGGGGCTGTCCATAATTGGTTTTGATATGGCAAAGGAGTGCCAAAATTCATCAACTATTCCTTTCTTTTTCTCTCTTCTGCTCATTAAATTCTCCTTGTTGCATTGCCTAAATTGTTCAAAACTTCCACTTTCTTTTTCTTCTACCAAGCCGAAACCACCACTACTTCCCCTACATCTCTTCTTTCTCTTTCTCTTGTTTCTTCTTTGCCGAACCAACCCCTCTTCTAATCAAAATTCCAGCCCTCCATCTTATGCTTAGGCCGAATCTCACCTCCCTAACTAAGGTGCTGCCAATTTTCATGGTGTGGTAGGGGACTCCTTTGTGTTAAATCTTTGTTCTTGTATGGCTAGCCGAAACCATGAGGCTTAATCATGTGTTCTTGTATGACCAAATCTATTCAGGGACTTGGATTTGTAACCCTTCTTAGAAGCCAACATTAAGGAGAATTGAGAGGTCTTTCGGGATTTAAGGTGAGCATGATATGTGGGATACATCATTCAGCCAAGGGCCCTTTTGTTAAAAGTTTATTGTTAAATGCCAAAACTAATGTGTGCCATGGATTTAGGGACTAATTAAGGCTTCGGGATTTGTTTGGAAATCAAATCCGTTTAAGGTAAGTCTGCAAAAGAGCCTTTGGTATGAATTTGGTTATGGCCGAATAGGCCTTTGGTATTAACATTAATAATTGGCCGATTATAGGTCAAGAGATCTAGTGTCGTAGATCGGATCTTCGGGATCTAGGATTCGTGGTAGTATCGGTGTGTAAAACTCACTACACACTTTGTTAATTTACATGATTTTTTGTTTGCCATTTAATCTTTTTGATTGTGATTAGCTTGTGGCATAATCATGGTTTCGGGTAAGTTCCTAACTTGTGATCTATGATATATGGTGAGTTGCCATCATATCTTTGTTAAATGCATGATTTATGATATTGATATGTAAGCATGATGATGGTGGGATTGATGGGAGGAGGGATGATTTTATGGATCTGCCGATGGTTTTGACCACAAGATGGGTTGGCCCCATCGATTATTTGTGACCTATGGTCATCGGTGGTTTTGACCACAAGATGGGTTGGCCCATCAGATTATTTGTGACCTATGGTCATCGATGGTTTTGACCACACTTGATATATTGTGACCTATGGTCATCGTGGTTTTGACCACACGATGGGTTGGCCCCATCATTTAATTTGTGACCCATGGTCATCAGTGGTTTTGACCACACGGGTAGTTAAGGAGTATGGATGGATAGGTTGGGTTGTACGTTTGCATGTTCATTAATAAATTGTGTATGAGTGCATTTTCGGGTGGGGCATTTACACACTGAGTCTTGGTGACTCACCCCTTCCCTTACCATTTTGCAGATGAGTAGATCACGGAGATGGAGCCGGAGAGGACTCGAGGCGGCCATGCTTATCGTTGGATTTGAAATTACTTTGTTTTAGTAATTATTATTTATTTTCTAAGTCTTTTTTATTTTGGGATTGTAATAAGGCCGCTATTATTATTTTGGATGTTATTTTACTGTTTTATTTTACTTATATTATATTACAAATGGAATTTTATAAATATTAATTGAACCGGTTAAAAGTAACTTTTCAAACTTAATAAACTTCTATGGGTTTTTAAAGACGTTACCATCGGGTAACAAAAATAAACCAAGTCCACTATAGCTTTGACGATTTTAAAGTGCTACATGATCAAATGTTTTCAAAAGGGTTTATCAACCCAACTGTATTTATAAAAAGCCCAACTAAGTTTTCAAACACCGTTTTCATACCTTAGCCAAATTTTATCAAGTTTTCACCAAATTCTTAAAATGTTTCAAATTATTTTACTCCGTGACATACCAGATCCGGTCAGGACTCATGGGTCGGGTTTGGGGTGTTACAATAATGGTCATGCAATGCAATGCAGAAACATATTTAGAACCACATGCAATAAAAGGATCATGTTTTTTAAAATTTTAAATTTAGACAAAAGGACATGAAATTATCAATTTTACAGGCTTAGCTCTCTTATTGGTCCCCAGTGGAGTCACCAAGCCATCGAAACCATTTTTAATAATTTTAGAAAAACGGGGTCGACTTTCAAAAACGAAAATGGGAGCCGCCACCAATCCCTTTTTATTTAGGTGTGATTGGATCACCTTGCAAAACGTTTTATTTTAAAACATTTTGGTCCACAAAAATAAGAAAACGGGTTCGGGAGTCAGTTACGTATGAGGAAGGGTTAGCACCCTCATAACGCCCAAAAATTGGTGCCTAATTGGTAAAATCATGTCCAAATGTTTGAAATTTAAATATGATTTCTTTTAAAAAAAACTACGGGCCATTTAAATTAAAACTTAAGATTTCTTTGTTCCGAAAGAATATAAACATCACATCCAGTACGTTAGGACACGATATTTTCAAACCTTCGTAATCAAAGTCATTTTATGATTTATAAAACTTTTGAAAGAATATTTAGTTATTTAGCCAAATGAAAAAAATCGCAACGCAGTACGTTAGGGCACTATTTTCCCGAATTTCTAAATACCAAAACATTGCCTTATTTAAAAAAAAAACTTTCAAATATAATATAGTAAGTTTGCAAAAAAATGGATTTTTATATTTTTCAATAACCATGTGACAATATTGTATTTATATACTATCAAACATAAATATTAAAAGCAATTTTAATATACTAACATTTAAGATAGGCAATAAAGAGATAATAATACAAAACATAAATAATAATTCCTACACTAAAGCAATTGTAAATACATGATGAAGTATAAACAAATACAATAAATAATAAACAAATATGAACATATTTCATGCAAGTTTAAATAATAGATAAAAGACATACATATGATATAAACAATATAAACAATTTATAAAATAAAAATAGTATATAATAATTTTAAATAAAATAAATAATGTAAATAGAATATATTATAAAATATAAATAAATTTTAGTTAAAATAATATACGATATAATATTATATAATGTACAAAATTTTAAAATGTAATGTAATAACTAATATATATAAATATTAAAATAATTTTGTAAAAATAAAAATAATTAAACTAAAATAATATAATAATATAATAATAATTAGAAATATATAATATAAATAATAATATGCTAATTTATATAATATAGATAATAAATAATAACAATTACATACATATAAAATTAATACATATAAAAACTATATATAAGTTTTATACTATAAACAAATTAATATATAAATAATAAAATAATATAACATTTTAATATAATAAAATAATAATATTAAAATAATATAAAAATTAAAAATAAATGAAATAGATATAGGAGGGACTAAATTGAAACACTAGAAATAATTCTGGGCGCATTTGTAAAAAAATTAAAAATGTAACAGGACTTTATCGTAAAATCAAAATAATGCGGAAGGGCTAAAATGGAAATGAGACCACTCAATGAAAACGCGCGGATCCTCCCCGGGTCGGGTCAACGCGGATCTTGGCCTTCTAAATGGCGTCGTTTTGGCCCTTAAAAGCAACCCCTAAAACAACGTCGTTCCTATACCCTATATAAATCAGAATTCGGCAAAAAAAAAAAACAATTTAACACTGTTAAAATTTTTTTTGAGAAAGCTCCCAGTGTCTCTGCCAGGCGATTTTCAGCGAGCTCGTCCGTCATCATCTCATCGTCGTCACGCCCATGCACAAGTTGCTGTAATCCCAAAAATGTAGGTTTTTTTTCCTTTTTTTAGTATTTTATATATATGTTATATATATAAAATAAAAATAAAATAAATAAAAAAGTATACAAAAATAAAAATAAAACAAGACCTTTGCTTTTTTTATTTTCTGAATCTGTCTGTGTATTTGCGTATATTTGTTTCTGTGTCCCCTGTTACAGGTTTTTGATGGGTTTTTCTAACCCGAAAATGAAAAATGAAAAAAGGAAACATTATATTCTTTCCATTTTACTGTGATTTGTTACCTTTCCTTTTGCAGGTCCACGGCGAGGATCTCGCCAGTAGGGCGACATGCACGCTAATTTCGGCCGAGAACGGGCTGGACGAGGCTGCGGGGCGAGGAACTGGGCGAGGTTGCGGCGTGACTGTTGGCCTACCATTGCGACGCTTAGGGTTTCCTCAGAAACCCTAGGTCTCTGAGTTCAGTTTAGGATTTGGGCCATTTTGGGCCTGTCTGAGTCTGGGTTTAGGGTTAGGTCTGTTTAGCTTTTAGGTCTGGGTCATAGGTTTAGGCGTAGTTTAGATGTTGGGTTCTGGGCAGTTTGGGCATATAAATTGGGCTACGTGTATTGGGCTTGGTCTGTTTATTGTAAAAGGACTGTTTTAAAAAAAAACTGGACTCTGATTTATTTTTTATTTTATTGGTTTATTTGATTTGCATGGGCCCAGGTAAAATGTGAAACACCCCAAACCCAGCCCTAAAAGCCTGACCGGATTTGATATGTTCCTCGAGTAAAACTTTAGTAAATTCTCGCTTTGTTTAAGAAAAACTTGATGATTTTGGATAAAACAGATTAACTTAAAGATCGGGTTGAAATCAAATTGTAAAGTAAATTTGTATCTTCTTAAAACATTATTTTAAGAGAAATTAATAAGTTAAAAGAAAACCAAATTCAATGAAAATTTATTTATTACCTTAAAACATATATATATATATATTAGTGTCAAAAACATTTTATATTATTTATCGAAAACCATTTAGTTATTTAATTAATAATTGTTCATGGCGTAAAAATAAATCCAAACACAAAAATTAAAAAGCAGTTCATAGTGGCCTTATTACATAAAAATAGCAAAACCCATAAATAATTCAAAATAAGTTTAATAAGTTTAATTTGGAAAATCTCCAAATACTTTATTTGAGCACTGGCCACCATGTAGTCCTCGCTGACCCGGTCCATCGCACTAAGAGTCATCTGAAAAATTTTCCCACAAAAGGGGTGAGTCATAAACTCAATGTGTAACACATACATTAAAAAGCCCATTAATCGCATATATAGCCATAGGCCCATTTAAGTCATATTTAGCCCAAAGGCCCATTTTCATAGCAGATTAAATAATAATCATTTAAAATCACATGAATATACACATATAATGAAATGCAAACCCGCCCACCTAAATATCCATCACGCTACACACCACCGTACCAACCAATCACACCGTGGGGATTACTAAATCGACCCTCCATCCGCTACACACCATCGAAGGCAGTTGCTGCAGTCAACATGCACATCGCCCTTATAATTTTATGGCAAAGCCACCAGACAAATGTGACCGAAGTCACCAGATTCAAAATATGTGACCAAGTCACCAGATTCACATATGTGACCAAGTCACGGATTCAAATATGTGGTGAAGTCAATGGATTATGTGGTAAAACCACCGAATACTTCCCTTTATCAATTTTACCCATATGCCCATGCACATACATATTATTCGGTTTTCATGCCATTTACCCCAAAATCATAACATAGTCATACTTATTTCACATTTATGCATATAGCAAAATTAACGAAATATTGGGGTAAACATACACGAATATCGATACCACCGAATAGTATCCACAATCAATATCAAATATATTGTCATATAAATCACATTTAATAAAGATCTATGAGATTTTATTGTAAGGTTACACACCTTATGACCGTGAGAACGATACCTTCCCGCCGTCAACACCTAGTTAATTATCACACTTGATTAGTATACACTATTACTAATAAAACTATACTATTGATGAGAGATCTACATCATTACCCTCGGATTCTCGAACAACCGTTATTTATGGTTTTTCTCCGCTAGATGGATCAAAACCCACTGATAACCCACCAACGAAAAGTGGTTCGGTTGTACGCATACGACTTCAAATAGCCGATCTTCGTTAGCGGAGGGTCCACAACCCGTGGAAAATCTCTTATCGCCGATCTGACCTTCGTTTGAAGTTTGAGGGTATAACAGTGCCTCCTCTCTTCCAAACACTCCGTACTGCTCTTTTCGAACCTATCTTGTTAGTCTCAAAATCACCCCTAAAATAAAGTTAGTTAATAAACTATCTAAAAGAATTGATATAACCGAAAGTGATATTCTTACCTTGGATGATTTCGAAAGGTTTCTCTTAAAACGTTGGTTCCAAAAAGATTCTTAAAAATCCCTTCCAAGGATTCGGCCTAGGAGAGAAAAGAAAAATAAGAGAACTATGTTTCTAAATCGGTTATAATAAAAAGGAGATAATGAAAACAATTGACAAAAATCTTACTTGACCACTTGAAGATTCGGCTTTGAACAAAAAGAAGAGAAAAATATGGTGTTTTGGCTATGGTGGTTTGGTTTCCAACAAAAGAAAAGAAAGATTAGGATGAAAATGAAAGAGGATTTGGTTTGACAAAAGAGAAGAAAAGAATGTTGATTTTGATTTTGGTAGAAGGTAGTTTCGGTTGAGAGTGGAGAAGAAAGAAAAATGAAAAGAGAAAGGAAGAGAAAAGGAAAGAAAAAGATGATGATAATGATGATTTCCAAAAGAAAAGAGATGAGTTTAGGGACTTAGGTGCATTCGGCCAAGAGGGAAAAAGTGAAGAAAATAGGTTTATGATCTTTGGTATTTTCGGTTACAAAGAGGATGAAAGATGTTTTGTTTAGGAGAAAAGAAACTAGAAAGACTTTTCAAACCGAAATGGCAAATTGCAAAATGACCAAAAGAAGAGAAAAAGGCTTCTCTTTTGTGTAGATAAGCATTCGGCTAGGAAGGGAGCTTTTGGAGAAATGAGAAAGATACACAAAATGTTAGAATTTGGCCAACTATCACCCCCTAATCCATTGTCAAATTCGGCCAACATGCATGCCAACATAATCCCCCTTTTTCCTCCACATTTCTTCCCTATTAATCCTATGTTTCCTAACACAATTAAGCCTTCTCCCTTAGCCCCTAAAGTCGACTAGGTTCATGGTCAAATGACCATGAAAAAGCTTCCATAACATTGTCCTTTCTTCAAGCCTTTTGTCTCCTTATCTTACCATCCTTTCATGATTCCATGCCATATCTTCTAGCTTACCTTTTTCATATGGTCTACTAACCAAAATTAAAAAGATGCTCATTCATTCTAGAATGATCTTGGCCGACACTATAGGAAAGAAAACAAAAAAAATTAAAATTCTTCCATTTGCTAGCTAGGGGATTCGAACCTCTCTCCTCATGCATTCACTCATGCACCATTACCACTTTGCCAATTGACTTATTATGCTTTAAACCTCTTGTCAATATTTCTTAAAGCTTATCTTGCTTAGCTCCATCTTAAATATTAAAAATTTAATATATCACTAAGCATTCACTTAATTAATGAAGTTCAAAAATAAACTTCCAAAACACACTCAATCATATTTAAGCATGCAACAACATTCAATTAAATAGAAATGCATAGCCCCTAATTATCAGGATGTTACAGTTTTACCCCCTTAAAATAATTTCATCCTCGAAATTACCTGGCTAGAACAAGTGAGGGTATTGCTGTCGCATCGCTTCCTCCGGTTCCCACGTAGCTTCTTCTGATCCATGATTACGCCATAACACTTTAACGAGAGGAACTGATTTTCTCCGTAAAACCTTTACATCTCGTTCCAGAATTTGAATTGGCTCCTCTTCATAGGACAAATCTGGTCTTAATTCCACTTCCTCAACTGGCACTACATGAGATGGATCTGACCGGTAACGACATAACATTAAAACATGGAACACATCGTGCAATTTCTTCAACTCCGAAGGCAAATCTAATTGATATGCTACAGGTCCGACCCGCTTCACAACCCGATAAGGTCCAATGAACCTGGGACTTAACTTCCCTTTGCGACTAAATCTCATCACCTTTTTCCAAGGTGAGACCTTTAGAATACTTGATCCCCACAAAAAACTCTATTTCTTTCTCGCTTAAGATCTGCGTCGACTTTTGTGCATCGGATGCTTCCTTTAACCGAGCCCGAATTACCTTAACCTTTTCTTGATTCACCACTATTTTGGACCTAAAATCGGCGTTCCCTAATTTCGTCCAACACGTAGGAGTGCGACACTTAGTCCATATAGTGCTTCATATGGTGCCATCCGAATCTGGCTTGGTAACTGTTGTTGTACGCAAATTCCGCTAACGGTAAAAACTCTTCCCAACTTCCCCTGAAATCCATCACACATCCCCTTAACATATCTTCTAAGATTTGGATTACTCGTTCAGACTGTCCGTTAGACTGTGGGTGAAATGCCGTACTGAAGCCCAATCTGGTGCCCAAAGCCTGATGCAATGCTTTCCAAAATTGAGACGTAAACCTCAGATCTCTATCCGAAATTATTGACACCGGCACTCCATGCAATCTCACAATCTCAGCCACATATAACTTCTCCAATTTACGCAAAGAGTAATCAACCCGAATCGGATAAAATGTGCGATTTCATCAATCGGTCCACTATTACCCATCTGAGTCTTTCTTAGTAGGCGTCAGAGGAAGCCCACTAACAAAGTCCATGGTGATTCTCTCCCACTTCCACTGCGGAATCTTTATCGGCTGAAGCAATCCTGAAGGTACTTGATGTTTAGCCTTGACTTGCTGACACGTTAAGCACTTTCCTACAAACTCCGTAACTTCCCGTTTAAGGCCAGGCCACCAAAATTGATCTCGCAAATCTCGGTATAACTTACTTCCTCCAGGATGCATAGCATAGGGGTTACCATGCGACTCCTGAAGAATCTTTTGCCTCAACTCCTGATCCCTCGGCATACAGATTTTACCTTTGAAACACAATACCCCATCACTGTTAATACCATAATCTTCCAATTCCCCACTCTGCACATGCCGAAGCTTTACATTCAGATCTTCGTCTACTAACTGCCTCTCTTTCACTTGACTCAACCATGTCGGCCTAACTTGTAATTCTGCCAACAAGCTTCCGTCATCGTAAAGACTAAGATGTGTAAACAACGCCCTTAAATCTGACACCACTTTCCGACTTAGAGCGTCTGCCACTACATTCGCCTTGCCCGGGTGGTACTCAATAGAACAGTCATAGTCTTTCAACAACTCTATCCACCTTCGCTGCCTCAAATTCAATTCTTTCTGAGTCAGTAGATATTTTAGACTCTTGTGGTCCGTGTATATCACTAACTTTTCCCCGTATAAATAATGCCTCCAAACTTTAAGAGCAAAGACTACAGCTACCAACTCCAAATCATGCGTCGGGTAATTAACCTCGTGTGGTCTCAACTGCCGAGACGCTTACGCAATTACCTTCCCGTCTTGCATCAGAACACATCCTAATCCCGTGTGAGAAGCGTCACAATATACGACGAAATCCTTTCCTGCCTCAGGCTGAATTAAAACTGGAGCTTCAGTCAAAACCCTCTTGAGCTTCTCAAAGCTCTCTTGCTGCTTATCAGCCCACACGAAAGGTACTTCCTTTCTCAATAATTTCGTTAAAGGTGCAGCTATCGATGAGAATCCTTCGACGCATCTTTTGTAGTAGCCTGCTAATCCCAAGAAACTGCGAACTTCCATTACGGACTTAGGTGGTTTCCAATCTAGCACAGCCTCAATCTTCCGAGGATCCACCCTTATCCCTTCAGTAGACACCACATGACCTAAAAACGTGACTTCCTTCAGCCAAAATTCACACTTGCTGAATTTGGCATATAGCTTCCTCTCCCTTAAAACTTGCAACACAATCCGGAGATGCTTATCATGCTCCATTTTGGACTTAGAATACACCAGGATGTCGTCTATGAACACCACGACGAATTGATCCAAGTAGGGTTGGAAAATCCGGTTCATCATATCCATGAACGCAGCTGGGGCGTTCGTCAATCCGAATGGCATTACCAGAAATTCATAATGCCCATATCTAGTTCAAAAAGCCGTCTTATGGATATCTGCTTCTTTCACCTTAAGCTGATGATACCCCGACCTTAAGTCAATCTTTGAGAATACCGCGGCTCCTTTAAGTTGATCGAACAAGTCGTCGATCCTCGACAAAGGATACTTGCTCTTGATGGTCAGCTTATTCAACTGCCGGTAATCTATACACATCCTCATCGTTTCGTCCTTCTTCTTCACGAATAGAACTGGTGCTCCCCATGGAGACACATTAGGTCGGATAAATCCACGATCAAGCAACTCCTGAATCTGAGCCTTAAGCTCAACTAACTCCTTCGGTGCCATTCTATATGGAGCAATAGAAACTGGCGCCGTTCCAGGCAATAATTCAATTCCAAATTCTACCTCTCGATCCGGAGGCAATCCTGGCAGTTCTTCCGGAAAAACATTTACAAATTCATTCACAGTCCTGACTTCTTCAACAGTTGCCTCCTTAGCCTCCAAGGCACTCACCAACATCAGAAAGGCTACACATCCCTTTCTAACCAACTTTTCTGCCTTAAGAGCGGATACTACATTTGATAAGTAGTTCCATCTCTCGCCCATCACTATAACTTCTTTGTCATCAATAGTTCTTAAGGACATTCGCTTAGCAGCACAATCCACATTTGCACGATACTTCACTAGCCAATCCATGCCTAAGATCAGGTCGAACTCTCCGAATGGTAACTCCATTAAACCAGCTGGAAACTGTATCCCTTGAACTTCTAAAGGCACTTCCTTAAAAAGTTTGTCTATTACTACTGTCTGTCCTAAAGGACTAAGTACAGTCATCTTCTTAGGTACAGTCTCAGAAGTTACATGCAGAGTTTCAGATACTTCACTAGCGATGTAAGAGTGAGTTGACCCTATATCTATCAAAGCAATAAAGGGCAACCCAAAAATCAGAAACGTACCCGTGATAACATCAGGTGCGTCACTATCTTCTCTGCGACGAACTGCAAATACCAGACCTGGCTGTCTCGCCTCAGAGCTACCACTGCTTCTGGCTGAAGTTTCGCGACCTCTACCAGAGCCATTACCCCTTCCATTTGGACCACGACCCTTATCGGTACATTGTTCACCTCTGCCAAATTAATTAACACCACGACCTCTTTGGCGGTTCTTATCTCAATTCTTCTGGCAATCCTTGATCATATGGTCTTTAGATCCGCACTTGAAACATCCCCCAGTCTTTTTCCAACATTCTCCCAGGTGGATTTTCCCACATTGAGTGCAAGCACGATGTTGTCCACCCGTAGCAGTCTGCTGACTTCGCGGCCCATCATTTCTTAGTTTCTTCTAAAAATTCCCGGATGACCCTGAAGATCCAAAGCTCCTCTTATTCTTATTCTGGCCTCTGTCCTGGTTCTGTCTCTCAGTTCGCTTAACTTCTTTAGCTATTCTTGCCATTTCCACCAAGATTACAAAGTCTCTTTCCCGGTGCGGAGCAATCATCACTTGCAGTTCATCTCTAAGTCCATCCTCAAATCTGACACACCGTTCATATTCAGTAGCCACTATCCCTCTGGCATATCGGCTAAGTCACAAAATTTCGCTTCATATTCACTATCGACTTATTTCCTTGCACTAGATTCGAAATGCCTTTCTCCGAGTCGATGTAGCTAGCTCCAACATATTTTCCTTTGAATTTAACTTTAAAATACCCCAATCCACTCGATCCACAGGGGTACTCTCCTTGATAGTGAGCCACCACTGGTAGGCCTCATCACGGAGTAGTGAAACAGCACCTTTCAGCTTTTCTTCAAGAAGGCGTCTAAATCGTCCATGATCCTTTCGAATGCCTCCAACCAGTACTCCGCTACAGTTGGGGTTACTCCAGATACTCCCCTAAAAACCTCAGCTCCATTTGATCTTAGTCTCTCAGCTACTGACTGTTGAGACCCATTTCTAGTACTAGCTTCTGCTACTCGTTCCAAAACTCGAAGCACAGCTTGTGATCTTGCGTCACCTCCTCCATTTTGTTCTTGAAAATCCACCCCAACATCCGGTGGCGGAGCTTCATTTTCTAACCTTGACCAGATCTAACGGTTCCGACACGACCATTCTTCCTCTTCGCGTCCCACACGACCCGTCCCCTAGAACTCATGTCTACTACGTGTCTTATCTATTTTTACAAAAAGTCTTATGTATTAGAGTCTTTTCACTTCTTATTAAAAGAAAGTTTTATGCAACGGATATTCAGTGGTTTTTTCGTAGTAGTACACATACACCTAGGGTCCATGTCTCTAAAGTATAGTTTCCTTAGGCTTATCACTTTAAAATATCATACATTCACATCACTTTATCAACAAAAAGTACTTACGATGGATCTGGGTCGAGAACTCAAAAGCCATGCTTCTATAAAACCATTCTAACTAAAGAAAATTTTCAAAAAGTCATTTGGGCTAAATTTTGAAAACGTTGTTTCGCTTCACAACCCAAGGCCGAGAGTTTAAAAGCGGGCTCGATACCAAGTTGAAACACCCCAAACCCGCCCAAAAAGCTCGCCGGATTTGATATGTTCCTCGAGTAAAACTTTAGTAAATTCTCGCTTTGTTTAAGAAAAACTTGATGATTTTGGATAAAACAGTTAACTTAAAGATCGGGTTGAAATCAAATTGTAAAGTAAATTTGTATCTTCTTAAAACATTATTTTTAAGAGAAATTAATAAGTTAAAAGAAAACCAAATTCAATGAAAAATTTATTTATTACCTTAAAACATATATATATATATATATTAGTGTCAAAAACATTTTATATTATTTATCGAAAACCATTTAGTTATTTAATTAATAATTGTTCATGGCGTAAAAATAAACCCAAATACAAAAATTAAAAAGCAGTTCATAGTGGCCTTATTACATAAAAATAGCAAAACCCATAAATAGTTTTAAATAAGTTTAATAAGTTTAATTTGGAAAATCTCCAAAATACTTTATTTGAGCATTGGCCACCATGTAGTCCTCGCTGACCCGATCCATCGCGCTAAGAGTCATCTGAAAAATTTTCCCACAAAAGGGGTGAGTCATAAACTCAATGTGTAACACATACATTAAAAAGCCCATTAATCACACATATAGCCATAGGCCCATTTAAGTCATATTTAGCCCAAAGGCCCATTTTCATAGCAGATTAAATAATAATCATTTAAAATCACATGAATATACACATATAATGAAATGTAAACCCAACCCACCTAAATATCCATCCGCTACACACCACCCGTACCAACCAATCACACCGTGGGGATTACTAAATCGACCTCCATCCGCTACACACCATCGAGGGCGATTCTTTGCAGTCAACATGCACATCGCCTTATAATTTTGTGGCAAAGCCACTGCACAAATGTGACCAAGTCACAGATTCAAAATATGTGACCAAGTCACCAGTTCACATATGTGACCAAGTCACCGGATTCAAATATGTGACCAAGTCACTGGATTATGTGGTAAAACCACCGAATACTTCCCTTTATCAATTTTACCCATATGCCCATGCACATACATATTATTCAGTTTTCATGCCATTTACCCCAAAATCATAACATAGTCATACTTATTTCACATTTATGCATATAGCAAAATTAACGAAATATTGGGGTAAACATACCTGAATATCGTATACCACTGAATGGTATCCACAATCAATATCAAATATATTGTCATATAAATCACATTTAATAAAGATCTATGAGATTTTATTGTAAGGTTACACACCTTATGACCGTGAGAACGATACCTTCCCGCCACAACACCTAGTTAATTATCACACTTGATTAGTATACACTATTACTAATAAAACTATACTATTGATGAGAGATCTACATCCTTACCCTCTGATTCTCGAACAACCATTATTTGTGGTTTTCTCCGCTAGATGGATCAAAACCCACCGATAACCCACCAACAAAAAGTGGTTCGGTTGTACACGACTTCAAATAATCGATCTTCGTTAGCGAGGGTCCACAACCGTGGAAAATCTCTTATCGCCGACATGACCTTCGTTTGAAGTTTGAGGGTATAACAGTGCCTCCTCTCTTCCAAACACTCCGTCGCTTCTTTTCAACCTATCTTGTTAGTCTCAAAATCACCCCTAAAATAAAGTTAGTTAATAAACTATCTAAAAGAATTGATATAACCGAAAGTGATATTCTTACCTTGGATGATTTCGAAAGGTTTCTCTTAAAACGTTGGTTCCAAAAAGATTCTTAAAAATCCCTTCCAAGGATTCGGCCTAGGAGAGAAAAGAAAAATAAGAGAACTATGTTTCTAAATCGGTTATAATAAAAAGGAGATAATGAAAACAATTGACAAAAATCTTACTTGACCACTTGAAGATTCGGCTTTGAACAAAAAGAAGAGAAAAATATGGTGTTTTGGCTATGGTGGTTTCGGATTTCCAACAAAAGAAAAGAAAGATTAGGATGAAAATGAAAGAGGATTTGGTTTGACAAAAGAGAAGAAAAGAATGTTGATTTTGATTTTGGTAGAAGGTAGTTTCGGTTGAGAGTGGAGAAGAAAGAAAAATGAAAAGAGAAAGAAAGAGAAAAGGAAGAAAAAGATGATGATAATGATGATTTCCAAAAGAAAAGAGATGAGTTTAGGGACTTAGGTGCATTCGTCCAAGAGGGAAAAAGTGAAGAAAATAGGTTTATGATCTTTGGTATTTTCGGTTACAAAGAGGATGAAAAATGTTTTGTTTAGGAGAAAAGAAACTAGAAAGACTTTTCAAACCGAAATGGCAAATTAAAAATGACCAAAAGAAGAGAAAAGACTTCTCTTTTGTGTAGATAAGCATTCTAGGAAGGGAGCTTTTGGAGAAATGAGAAAGATACACAAAATGTTAGAATTTGGCCAACTATCACCCCCAATCCATTGTCAAATTCGCCAACATGCATGCCAACATAATCCCCTTTTTCCTCCACATTTCTTCCCCATTAATCCTATGTTTCCTAACACAATTAAGCCTTCTCCTTAGCCCTAAAGTCGACTAGGTTCATGGTCAAATGACCATGAAAAAGCTTCCATAACATTGTCCTTTCTTCAAGCCTTTTGTCCCCTATCTTACCATCCTTTCATGATTCCATGCCATATCTTCTAGCTTACCTTTTCATATGGTCTACTAACCAAAATTAAAAGATGCTCATTCATTCTAGAATGATCTTGGCCGACACTATAGGAAAGAAAACAAAAAAATTAATTAAAATTCTTCCATTTGCTAGCTAGGGGATTCGAACCTCTCTCCTCATGCATTCACTCATGCACCATTACCACTTTTCCAATTGACTTATTATGCTTTAAACCTCTTGTCAATATTTCTTAAAGCCTATCTTGCTCAGCTCCATCTTAAATATTAAAAATTTAATATATCACTAAGCATTCACTTAATTAATGAAGTTCAAAAATAAACTTCCAAAACACACTCAATCATATTTAAGCATGCAACAACATTCAATTAAGTAGAAATGCATAACCCCTAATTATTAGGATGTTACAAAATGGGCTTCTACATATTGTATATTTTTTTATTCTTGCATAATGTCCATCAAACCAATATTTGTTGAGGGTAGTGTTTCACCTCCTACTTCGACAGATTCTAGAAATTCAGCAGGTGAAGCTTCAAGCCAAACAAAGGGGACTGTTGGGAAAAGAAGTCATCCTTCCAAGGTAAGAAGTTTGGTCTCACCTCACTAAGATTATTAATAGTGAGGGTACAAGTAAGGCTAAACGTAATTATTGTGAAAAAGAATTTTTTTAATAGAAAAAAATGGTACGGGGTCATTGAAATATCATATCGATTCATATAAGAAAATTCCTAGTAACATTGTTGACACTAGGCAAGAGCAATGTAACACCCCAAACCCGGCCCAAACACTACAACCGGATCTGTTATGTCACTAAGGAAATTTTGTAAAACATGTCGCATTTTCAGAAAAACATTTTGGTAAAGTTTAACCTTTTATTCTGGAAAAATTTATAATTTATAGTTTTAAATAAAATATGCCTTTATGAATTAAAAACCCAAATTTAAATACATGCCTTAGTTCAATTAAAAATAAAAATTTAAATAACTAAGAGTAATAAAAGCCCGTAATAAAATAAAATATAAACTGGTGGCCCATGGCCTTATTACAACGAGATTTAGAGCCCATTAAATAAGAATATAAAATAATAACTAGAGTCTTTTTGCTGGATCCAAATGTTCTTTTGCATGACCACCTTGCGCTCCTCTCCAGCCCGGTCCGATGTACTAAATGCTACTTGAAATGTTAATTAATTGGTTGAGTCGCGAGACTCAGTGTGCAACCCTCATGCACCATTAGATTTGGGCCTTAGCCCCATAAAACTAAAATAATCAGAATTAATATACATAATAAAAATAATATGCAAGCCCAACCCAAATCCTAGGTTTCTATCCGCTACACGCCTGCATCATCCCATTCACACCATTGGGGATTTCTACAATCAACCCACACCGCTGCGCCTTGATGGGAGTCTTGTTGCACATCATCGATCATGGTAGTAGCCCTTCTACAGCAGATCACGGCAAAAGCCGCTACAACAGATCACGGTAAAAATCGCTACAATGATCACGGTAAAATCGTTATAACAGATCACGGTGAAAACCGCTACAACATATAACTTCCTCCTTTCATCAAACCCAACCCATGCAATCACATAAAATCAATATACTTATATCGCTTAATCGTAACATTCACTAACACGATGATTTGTTTTTACCTCTTTAGGTTTCCTCTATTATGCGGGATTTCAAAGATTTATCAAAACATATAAAACTTATAATCATATATTAATCAAACAGATCTAGATGGTGGGAAAGTGTTACACACGATATCGTAAAATCCAATATTCTTAGTCGATATCCTTGTTATCCCGATCTACAACTTTGCTCAAAAAGCCAGAAAGATGTGAAAATAGGGCCTCTCCTTGAAATCCCAAAAATAACACGATTTGAGTGTTACTAATCTTTAACTTAGAGATCTAAGCGTTGGACTCCTCTATTGTTTTCTTCAGATTCGGCACAAGCAGACTTTACTGAAGAAAATTCGTCAACTTCAAGAGGTGAGATCTAAGAATTTCAGTTTTTAGAAGATTTAAGAATTGAAAAGATGGCTAAGAGAGATTTGGCCAATGAATAATACGGAGAAGAATAGAATAATAGAGATGTGATTTCAGTTTTTAGGGATTAGAAGAAAAATAACAATAGAGGTTAAAAGATTCGACCAACCAGGAAATTTTAGAGAGGAAGAAAGGGTGAAGAAAATGGTGGTTTTCGCTTTTGAGAGGAAGAAGATGAGAAAAGAAAATAAAAGAAAGGCTTCCAAAATTTCTAAGACACCCCTCTTTATATAGAAAACCGATTCCTCCTTTAGCGAGATTGATTTTCACCAATAATGCCATACATGATAGCTTCTATCCCTTTCCTTATCTTAATCTATTATCTCCTCAAAATAGTCTTTATCTGCTTATTATCCTTAAAGATTAAATCCTAAATAATAGCCTTTATCTCTTATTATCCACATAGAATAAATATAATAAAATTCCCCAAAAATAGCCTTGTGTCGTCCTCTTCCCTAATCCCTAATGCCAAATTTAACTAACTTAAATTAGAAGATTCGCTCCTTAAAACTTAAAATTTGGGCCCCTAACACTTAAAATTAACTCATTCCACATATTCACCCATTAAACGATAGGCCCAAAAATTTAGGATGTTACGCTTCTACCCTCCTTAAAGAAATTTCGTCCTCGTAATTTCCAACTAACTAGAAATCATACTACCTAAGTCTCACCACTATGCTTTCAACAAGACTCTAATTCTAAAGCCAAAATAAACACTTAGTATACTATGGTAGGGTACGCACCATTATTCGTGATCTCCAAGCGCCTTCGTCCCTTGTACTCATTCTCTCGATCGACGTTTATCCGATTAAGAATTTTATGAATAATTAATTCTTCCCACTTATTAATCGCGAACAATCTTATGTAAAATCATTTCGATAGTAGTTCTTTCGAATTCGAATTCTATCTACGGATTTAGTTCTCAATTCGATACTTCCTAGTCCTAGAGTTCACCTTCAGTCAACATTCAACACACATCAATCATAAAAACAACCCTATAAACTTACATTCACCACCTAGGGTTATTTTCGTCGTTTCACTACCCAAGGGTATTTTCGTAATTTTACCTACAGGGGTTTTTTCGTAATTTTTAAAATAGAGTATCTTGGTGATTTTTCAAAATAAGGGTATTTTGGTAATTTTGCAATCTAGGGACATTTCGGTAATTTTACAAACTAGGGGTATTTCGGTAATTTTACAAATCGGGGGTATTTTGGTAATTTCTTTTCAAACCAGAGGTATTTTGGTCATTTTACAAATTAGGGGAAATTTGGAAATTTTTGAAACTAGAGGTTATTTTAGTAATTTTACAAAATAGGGTGGCCGGTCCCTTTCGTGTTTTAATTATAAATTTTGGCCCATCAACAAGTCCTCATGGCTTAGGGTGAATAAATCACCACGCACTGTAGGATTCCAAATAAGAGGAGGTGAGTCACTAGGATGCTTAAATACCAAGCTCTCCCCAAATCCAATCCTAGACATGCGTATGCTGTTGCTACACCTTAGCTCAAATGACTTATTCCGGGTTTGTTTAATTAGTTTAAGTTTTATGGAAGTTGAAAAGTATGATTTAAACTAGGCCTAAAGTTCATCAAGTTCTAGCTAAGATAGTCTACGTCCCTTAAAGCCCATCAAGCCCACATATATATCACACAATGGTTTAGAGTACTTACTCAAGCGGACTTGGTAGGAGACGAGGTGCCATGCCGAGCTAACAAACTCATTATCATTTCAAAAAACAACATGCAAGTTTCAAAAGCCCACCTTTAGAAACGTTTTGAGCCCCAAAACCCCAAAGCCGAAGTTTTGAACCGCTCGATATTAATTTGTAACACCCCAAACCCTACCAAACACTTCAACCGGATCTGTATGTCACTAAGGAAATTTTGTAAAACATGTCGATTTTCGTAAAAACATTTTGGTAAAGTTTAACCTTTTATTCGGAAAAATTTATAATTTATAGTTTTAAATAAAATATGCCTTTATGAATTAAAACCCAAATTTAAATACATGCCTTAGTTCAATTAAAATAAAAATTTAAATAACTAAAAGTAATAAAAGCCCGTAATAAAAAAAATATAAACCGGTGGCCCATGGCCTTATTACAACGAGATTTAAAACCCATTAAATAAGAATATAAAATAATAACTAGAGTCTTTTTTTGGATCCAAATGTTCTTTTGCATGGCCACCTTGCGCCCTCTCTAGCTTGGTCCGATGCACTAAATGCTACCGAAATGTTAATTAATTGGTTGAGTCATGAGACTCAGTAGCAACCCTCATGCACCATTAGATTTGGGCCTTAGCCCCATAAAACTAAAATAATCGTAATTAATATACATAATAAAAATAATATGCAAGCCCAACCCAAATCCTAGGTTTCCATCCGCTACACGCTGCATCACCCATTCACACCATTGGGAATTTCTACAATCAACCCACACCGCTACACGCCTTGATGGCGGTCGTCTTCGCTCATCATCGCATCATGGCCGTAGCCACTACAATGAATCACGTAAAAGCCGCTACAACAGATCACGGTAAAACCGCTACAACAGATCACGGTAAAAAGCTGCTACAACAGATCACGGTGAAAATCGCTACAACATATAACTTCCTCCTTTCATTAAACCCAACCCATGCAATCACATAAAATCAATATACTTATATCGTTTAATCGTAAATTCACTAACTCGATGATTTATTTTTACCCTCTTTGGTTTCTCTATTATGCCCGAATTTGGCATTTATCAAAACATATAAGACTTATAATCATATATTAATCAAACAGATCTAGATGGTGGGAAGGTGTTACACACCTGATATCGCAAAATCCAATATTCTTAGTCGATATCCTTGTTATCCTGATCTACAACTTTGCTCAAAAAGTCGGAAAGATGTGAAAATAGGGCCTCTCCTTGAAATCCTAAAAATAACACGACTTGAGTGTTACTGATCTTTGACTTAGAGATCTAAGCGTTGACTCCTCTATTGTTTTCTTGATTCGGCACAAGCAGCTTTCTTCAAGAAAATTCGCAACTTCGTGAGGTGAGATCTAAGAATTTCAGCTTTTAGAAGATTTAAGAATTGAAGAGATGGCTAAGAGAGATTTGGCCAATGAATATTAAGGAGAAGAATAGAATAATGAGATGTGATTTGGATTTTAGGGATTAGAAGAAAATAACAATAGAGGTTAAAAGATTCTACCAACCAGAAATTTTAGAGAGGAAGAAAGGGTGGAAAAATGATGGTTTTCGCTTTTGAGAGGAAGAAGATGAGAAAAGAAAATAAAAGAAAGGCTTCCAAAATTTCTACACCCCCTCTTTATATAGAAAATCGATTCCTCCCTTTAGCAGAGATTGATTTTCACCAACACCGCCACACATGATAGCTTCTATCCCTTTTCCTTATCTTAATCTATTATCTCCTCAAAATAGTCTTTATCTACTTATTATCCTTTAAGACTAAATCCCTAAATAATAGCCTTTATCTCGCTTATTATCAACATAGAATAAATATAATAAAATTCTCCCAAAAAATAGCCTTGTGTCAGTCCACTTCCCTAATCCCTAATGCCAAATTTAACTAACTTAAATTAGAAGATTTGGGCTCCTTAAAACTTAAAATTTGGTCCCTAACACTTAAATTAACTCATTCCACCCATTAAACGCATAGGCCCAACAATTTAGGATGTTACAAGCAACTAGTTTTACCTAGTAAGAGAGTTGAATGGAGGAAGGGCACCTTTCAACTTAGAGATTTAATCAAGAAGCATGTAGGAAAAGGTTAGCACAAATGATTGTGATTGATGAATTATCTTTCAACTTTGTTGAAAGTGAAGGCTTTAGGAAATTTATGTCCGTGGCATGTCCTAGAGTTAATTAAATGAAAGGGATGTTTATCAATTGTATTTGGATGAAAAGGCTAAGCTAAAGCAACTTTTAAGAAGTTCTTGTTCTAGAGTTTACTTAATTGCTTACACATAGACTTCTTTGCAAAGAGATAATTATTTGTGTATCACTGCTCACTTTATTGATAAACATTGGAAATTGAATAAAAAGATTTTAAACAGTTGTTTACTGTCATTGTTGATAATGCAAGTTCAAATGATGTTGCTATTGGTTATTTGAGAAAGAAATTTAGCCCTTGAGGGTGTTTAGTTAAAAATGGTAAATACCTTCTCATGAAATGCATCACACATATTGTAAATTTGATTGTTGTTGAAGGCTTAAAGGAAATGAATAAATCTGTTGAACATGTTAGGGGGGCTGTTAGATATGTGAGGCAATCTCCAGCTAGATTACAAAAGTTTAAGGAGTTTGTTATGGTGGAAAAGGTAGAGTGTAAGAAGATGTTGTGTCTTGATGTTTGTACTAGATAGAATTCGACCTACTTAATGTTAGACACTACTTAAATTTTTGAGAGATTTGAGGAGCAAGATACAATCTTAGGGCTGAACTTAAAAAGGGGTAGGGTTGGCCTAGTATGGATGATTGGGCTTATAATAGTTCGTTTTTCAGTGGTGTCGAAGATAGTGGTTTAGGAATCCCATTTTTCAATGATTAAGTCATTAAATATTATTAATTAATATTTATGTAGAAATGAAACGGAGTTTTTTAGGGCACAATGATGAAAATAATTTTGTTTTTTTTAAATGACATGATATTTTTAATAATTGGACCTTAAGTCATTTGGCTTAATAATCTAACATTTTGGAAATTCTCAGACAAACTACTCAAAGTTTTTCTAAAATTTGAACAAATAAACATTTTGAAACCTTAACGAATTTACTAGGCCATTTTGGTGGCTAATGTTGTAACACCCCGAATTTTGAGCTTAGAAGTTTTGAGGTTTGTGGGTAGGGTCAACGAGAAGGTTGCGCTGTTATGTTTAGTTGCACATTTTAGTGTAAGAATGGGCCTGCTGGTTTGGTGGTGCAATGAGTTTTAGTGTGAACCTTTTGGAGGAATATTTCTGTTTGGGTTAATTTAAGTTTGATTGTTAATTATTTGCTTTTTTTATTATTATTTTGGTATTGTTTTTTTGGTTTTTCTTTTTTCACGTTTTTTCTTCTTCTTCTCTTCTTCTTTGCTTTTGTTTGCTTTCTTTTTGAATCGGTGGTGTGGTGGTTTCGGGAGAACCTCATTGTTCTTTGTCATCAAGTCGGCATCGAGACGTTTGTGGGATTTGAAACTTTTATATTTTACTATGCAAATCTTCATTTCGGTATCTCTTGGGTGTGCTTTAATTCTGTCGATTTTGGGCATTTAGTGGTTGAATAATACAGTGTATATGACATATTTTTCTATACTCTCGTTATCGTAAAGGTTAGGGACCAGTTTGGGTGGCTAGAATGGCGATTTTGGCCAGTTTTGATAGGGTCACGACGGCCACAAGGGCGTGTGCCTGTTCACACGGTCGTGTGGAATTAGGAATTAGGGTTTTCGGGCAAAATTGGGTGCCACACGGCCGTGTGGCCGATGTGGGGATTTTATCGATTCTCACATGGCCGTGTCCCTCGAGCACACTGGCGTGTGAGTTTGGGAATTAGGGTTTGAGTGATTTGGAGCCACACGACCGTATGGCTGATTCGGGGATTTAGGGATCCCACACGGGCATGTGGTTTGGGCCCATGGCCATGTCTGGTGGGGCACACGGGCGTGTGAGACCCTTATACGGTCGTGTCTGCCCTGCACTTTAATTTAGCAAATTTGGACAGTGAGTTACACAGCATGTTAGCATGACCGTGTCCCTGCATCACACGGGCGTGTGCCTCTATCACAAAGTCGTGTACCTCCCTCTACACGGGCGTATTAAATTCTACACGGCCTAAGTTTTCCCACACGGTTGGA
The DNA here is from genome assembly GCA_025506655.1 of Gossypium rotundifolium. Classification (NCBI taxonomy): domain Eukaryota; kingdom Viridiplantae; phylum Streptophyta; class Magnoliopsida; order Malvales; family Malvaceae; genus Gossypium; species Gossypium rotundifolium. The sequence goes on from CP106728.1 coordinate 39,540,143, forward strand.
GCACACAGCAGTGTGGCTCTAAGTCACCTATTTTGATCCTGTGTGATTTTGATTCGAGCATTTGTCTGTGTGTCTGCCTTGATTGATCTTTAGTCAGGGTGGCTAAAATTCTAAATCGGCTTCTACCGAGTGTAGTTGTGATCGCTATATGAGACGCTTGAATCAATCTGCTCATTGGGTGAGTGTGCATAGTCGTTCATTCGATCGTCGATATTGTGTCTCGTTTCGTGAGATTGTATGCATACATACACCGCATAAAATATTTTGGGATGGGTTTTGAAGAGAAGAGAGTCTGATTCTGATATGATCTGGCAACTCAAATCAGAATTTGTCTCAGATTACTTAATTGTCGTGACTACACTATATAAAGACATACGCCACCTTTTGTTTGATATTTATCTGATTTGGCAGCTTAACTACAAATAAATGGTATAGCGGTTTACCATATCACATCTTGCATCAGTATGTACATTAGCTATGCTACGTACCATTATCTCGACGGCGCTTTAATCAGAATTATTGGTATAGCGGGTTATCAGTAGATCAGATCACACGTCACGTTAGCTATGCTACGTATATATATTTGATCTGGTAGTTCAACTGCATTTTGATAAGCCATTGTTGTCGGGCAACCCGGGATGACTTTATATGGTGTGTAAGGTTGGATGGGCCTACTTGGTCCTATGTGGTGTATTTGGTTGGATGAGCTCAAACAACTCTTACGAGGTGTGATTAGGGGGCGGAGAGGTGTGTTTGGCTAGACGGGTGAGTTCTTTTAATATTAGACTGCATACATACAGATCTGTTTGAGTGTTCTGCGTGTGAGATTCTTTGACTATTTTTGTTTGATTGATTAGCACATGTGACAGTGTACCTGTGAGTGTGACTTAGGGTGCTCGAATTGTTGTTTAGTTTTGAGACGTTGGTTCCAAGTGTACTTTCTGACTCCGTGTGAACTGAAAATCTGTTGTGTTACTAATTTGAATTCTATATCTCTGTTTTAGACTTGTTTCGGACTCACACTGAGCTCATGAAGCTCACCCCCTCTTAGTGTTTCCATTAAAGGTACCTTTCCTATTTCTAGCACTGGGCTCGATATACAGAGGTCTCAGACAGTCTCAGTGGGGAATAAACTATTAGTTTGTGATTTCAGTTTCTACATTGTTATTCAATTTTGAGATGTGAGGTTTTATAAAACTGTGGTACAAATTCTGTTTTAAGTTTAATCGTTTCATTCCATTTATATGTATATATTTTAACTGCAATTTTTCTGACTGGATTTTAAACGATTAAAATGATATGTTTCAACATGTAAACTTGTTTTGTAAAAATTCACCTACGATCACTTCGGTGATCAATGCAACATCTGGGATTCAGTCTAAACATCTAGGCCGGGTTTAGGGTGTTACAAATGTAGCCTTCAAAATTTGATCATAACGTCTAGGTCGAGTTTGGGAGGTTACATTTGGTGGTACTAGAGCGATTCATTAACTCGGCTTGAAAATTTTTAATGAGACTACATGCATGTTTCTAAAAAGCAGTATTTTGGGAAAAACCTGCCACAGTGTTTTTATTTGAAAATTTTTCAAAATTAAAAACTCTGAGACTCTGATAATGTGTTCATTAGTACTGCTACTGCTGAATTGTAGACAAAGACTAGGACTATACTGCATAAAACTATAGACTTTAGAAATTGAAAATACTGAAAATAACTAGTGTTAGTGTTTTGTGAAAACTATAGATAAGACTTAAAAATGTAAAACTGAGATAGCATAATGAATACCTGTGGAACATGAGTTGGTGCCTCCCTCACTCAGGTTAGTTTTCTGCAATATATACATAAGAAAGAGTGAGTTTTTCAAGCTCAGTGAGTGCTAAAATATTTCCACAAAGAATCCACAATATCAAGGTTAATTGAAAGCATACTAAATCATTTACTTAGGGTATTACATCAAGCGTGTATCATAGCATTTCATGTTAATATAGTGGCATAATGTGACTAGGAAACATGTATAAAGCATATAAGCATTGGATAAGCGGATCTCCCAATAGACCAAATGACACATAGAGTTTATACTAGTCCCATAAACGTGTAGCATGAAGCTAAGCACTCTCTAAACACACCAACAAGTCTCATTGAATGGAAACATTCACTTATCTCTCCAAACCAGTCCAAGGGCCTCAATTCCTTCTCACATGAGCACAATAATGGTGAGTACTCATAATCCTTTGACATGCCAATGATATCCAATAGGTTCAAAAGGTCACAATGCCAATATATTTACTTATACATACACTTATTTTATGGTTCATGCACATATTCACATATCATGTTTATCATAACCATATCACTTATCACATTCACATATTATGCACATTCAAGTGTTATCACTTTGCTTATTGAGCCACATACACTTTAATATCAGATGTGTGCATTAAACCAATATATCAATAGGCATGTTCTGACATATTCACATCGATTTCTTTAACATATCATATGCACATCACATCACAATTTATCATCATTTTCAAAATATTATAGCTCAATGAAGAAATAATTACTCTTAGAACTTAGGATAGTTGATTAAGCTACCTAAGCTCCCTTTTTAACACATTGAAATGTGCAAAATTGAAACACACGATACCACACACCTTTGCAACCTTTGCTTCAATGAAAAAAGCTCAAGTAAGCTTTTGTTTGCCTTTGTCCTTTCTTGTAGAAGCTCCTAACTGATTTGACACTTTACATACACATCAAACACAATAAATTTTAGACAACAAGAAGTAAAATCAAATCACTCTAGAATCATAGGTCTTAGCTTCTCATTCAGAATACCGAAAAACTAGTTAGTTTGCCGAAATAGATATTTCATCACTCAAATCTCATTTCTAAGTCTCAATTTCGATTTCAAACATCCTAAAAATCATCTAATTATATATCTAAACCATTAATTTCATCTAATTGCACGGATCTAACAAAGATCAAGCTTGTATGAACATTAAAAAGGGGAAAACATCCAATTCATTAGAATTCATTAAGGATTTGTTAAATTAAGATCAAATATCTTTTAATTAGATCAAAATGAGTTAGAAACCACTATAAAATACTAGTTTAGCTTAGTATTATGAGATCTACCATTTTCAAGCCAGAAATCGGTTTAAATTCATTAGATTTATTGAGATCTTGATTAAATCAATTAAAACTCAAATTGAACTAACAACATACTTAGTTTAATCATAAAAGTCAAAATGTTACATCAATTTGAAGTAATCGATGAGTTGAGGATCGAATTCCACCAAAAACATGTTGAAGAACAATGGTGGAATTGAAGGAGAAAATATGAGTTTTCTTTAAAATTGAAGAATGAAATTGTGTTTGGATGGCTAGGAAATAAAAAAATGATAAATCAACTTGAGAGAGAAACCTCATATTTAGTTTTTAAAAGAAATTTGAATGGATGTTAAAATGGGAGGGAAGAGACGTAGGTGGTCTCTAAATAGCCAACCAAATTTTAAAAGTTGGGCAATTGCCCTTTTGGCCACCTCCAGTTTCTTCGCTTTTACAAAACAATCTTTGTTTTCAATTAAAGTTTATTTTCTAATATATTTTCAACCGATCTCATTTTAAAATTCATTTTAAGAAAATTAATTCTTGGATACCCAATTTTAATTTCTTCACCTAAAATTTTTATTCTAATTATTTTAAAATTTTATTTTATTTATTCCTACTTATTTTAATTATCTAACCTAATTTTACTAACCCGATTTTTGGGATATGACAAATTGAATAAGATGTAAAAAAGTGTAACATCCTAAAAATATGAATATCGATATGTTGCATGTTTTTGGTGCTTAACTTCCGAATGATTAAATTTGTGTGCTTGTATAGTCTTGAGAAGGCTTGGGATTTATTCGGTATTAGAATAAATTTTAGTAATGAGTACTTTATTGAAGTGGAACAAGTGACTCTGCTGTTTAAAGGAATTTAATTGGTAAAAGTTTGCATAAGATGAACTAGTAGCCAGCTGGAGTTGGCGCCATAAGCATGCTTAGAGGGAAGAGGTTCGAATCCCTTGTTGAACATGTGAGTTTTGTTTTTTTTTTGTTTCCACTTCCATAGTGTCGGTTATGGATAAGGTTTAGGATGAGTTGGATTTCAAATATTATGGTAAGAAGACTAAAGGAAAAAGGTAAAAAAAAAAAAAACTTAAGGAAAATAATCTTTTGAAAAAGGCATCAAGGGAGGACATAAGGCTTGAATCATGGGAGATGTTTTGGAAACTATTGAATAGCCAACTATGTCTATGAACATGGATGGTTTTATGGACTAGGGGGTGGCCAAATTTTTGTGGTAGACTTTGGTAAGGATGTGTAGTTAGTGTGTAATCCCATTTGGTCATTTTGGTGCTTCTTTTCACAAAACTTTCTTCTCATTTTTTCTCTCCATAATCGAATGCAAGTGTTGCATTGTGAGCATTCTTGTTTTCATCTTTTGGTCATTTTTTTTGACCATTTGGTCTCAATTTTTGCCTAATCTCTCAAGCTCTTCCCCTCTAGTGCCGAAATCACCATAGCAGAAAGACCATTTTTTTCTTTTCTTTTTTTTCTTTTCTACTCTTTGGCCAAATGCTCTCTTGTCCCAAATCCTTCCCTTTGTTTCTTATTCATCCTTGAAAACCCGAAACACATTTTCTCTCTTCTACTTTTCTCTATGGCCGAATGTTGCTAGCATCTTATCCATCAAAATTGTTTTCTTAGCCGAACCTTCTCCTCACATATTTCTTTTCTCTTGACAATCATTCTTTCAACTTTCATTTCAACCAAGTGGTAAGAATCCTTTTCATTTCTTTATTTTCTTCTTCTTTACCTTTGGCCGAATATACATATTGTTTAAGAAAGTCTTTTGACCGAAAAATAGCATTCCTTATTCTTCCTTTAAACAATCCTATTCATCTTAATAGTGTTTTAGAGAAGGCCGAGCTCAGAGTATTCGTAATCATAGTGACTCGCTAGAAATTGAATCGAAGTGTTAAGGTAAGGATTTCTTTCAAGGATTTTCAAGTTATTTCGTTATTTTGTCGAAGGTGAATTATTAATAGATTCTATCTTAGGGACATTAACGCTCGATTATCATCCCGTGAGCGCAAAGATATTTTTGTGGCAAGCCGATTTTGTCTTAAGACATTTAGTCTTAATCTTTCGATTTAATAAGTTGGACTAATAATCTTTTGTCCATGGAGGCAAACAAGATAGGTTCGAAAAGAGTGGTGAATAGTGTTTGAAAGAGGGGTGGTTCCGCTATCTCCCCAAAATTCAAACGAAGGGCTATTTCGGTAATCTGAGATTTTCCACCGGATTGTGGACCCTCATCCGGCGAAAATTAATTATTTGAAGTCATTCATACTCCTGAACCTTTGTTTGTTCATGAATATTCAACAGGTAACGAATCATCAATCAAGGAGAAACCACAAATAGAAGTTGTTCAAAATTCGAGGGTAAAAGTTTAGAACGCTTATTTTTAAGAATAGTTTTGCAAATAAGTATTAGTGTTCTAATCCATCGTGATGCATGTTTAGATATCGACGAGTGGGAAAGTATAGTTCTCACCGTAATCAGGTGTGTAACTTCACACTTATCTCATGGGTTATATTATACCGTAAGCGTTAGAATAAAAATCACAAATTCGGTAAAATTGGAAAATACGATATATTAGCACTTTTTGTGTGAATGCATGAAACCGTAATTAAGGTTGTAAAAAATTACGATTTGCCTTAATGGGTTATTTTGTTAAAAGTGATATTTTGGGCCATATGATTATTTTGATAAATTGGCCAAATGAGAATATTGTGAAAAGGGCCTCATGTGTTAAATGGGCCAAGGTTTACTAGATCGTTAAATGGGCCAAAATTACTATTTTGATTAATGGGCCAAATTGATAACTTGTAATATGGGCTTTTTGTTGAAATTTACCTTATGAATATATTGTTATGCATTATCTATATATATACATGACATGGCGCATGGGTTGGGATAATTGACGAAGAGAAGAATGGCCTGTTACCAAAAATCTAGTTCTATGACTCTCACACAATGGCCTGCTGCCAAAATCTAGTTCGGTGACTCTGTCACAATGGCTCTGCTGCCAAAATCTAGTTTGGTGGCTCGCCACAAATATTATAATTGGCTTAATGCCTACTATTAGTGTGTTGGCGGGTGGTTGACTTGATCCCCACAGTGTGTTGGTTGGTACGGTGGTGTGTAGAGGATGGAAATTAGGCTTGGTTGGGAATTGCATATCATATGCATACTTTTTTTATTGTACTTTTGTAAATGGGCTCAAGCCCACTAATTGCTTAAATGGTTTTGGCCCAAAGAACACTGTAAGTGGGTTACACATTTAGTTCTAAGTAACTCACCCCATTTTTCTTACCCTTCTCGTAATAATAATTGATGGAGGCTTGGTGGGATGACTTCGTGTGGAGGCCATACTACGAATGATGAGTTATAAAACTTTGAATTTCTTTTAAGTATTTTTATTTAAGTACTTTTTTTTCAATTACGATGTAATAAGGCCTCTGTATTATTTTTATGGTTTTTATTTGTGGATGGATTTTAATATGTCTTAGTTACTTAAATGGGGTTTTAATTCTTACAAATGTTTTCTTCAACTTACGATAAAAAAGGTTTTTCTTAAATATCACTTACTCGTAAAATTTTCGTGAAAACTCTTTTATAAATTTATTTTAACCAGCTTATTTCTCTAAAATCAAATTGTAAAATCTCATGTTTTAAAATCATGGTTTTCCAATAAATCTCGATTTTGATAAAATCCATCTTCAAAATCATTTTGAAGAATTATTTTCATTAAAAGCATTGATGGCTGGACGAAAGTTCGAATTGTGTGGCATGCCAAGTCTGGTCTTAAATGCATAGGCTGGGTTTGGGGTATTACATTTTATGGTATCAGAGCTTCTGTTGCAAAACTCGGCTGTGGTTTGGGTTCAACAATGATTTTTGTTTAAAACCGCTTAAATTTGTAGACTTTATGTTTGTAAAGGTAGTGTGGCACCACGAGCATCCGGCACCAAGTCAAGTAAGTATTTGTATATTGAATGTTTACTATTGTTATATGATCATAGGAACACTCTAGAACTTCTAGTTTTAGGTGTTGAAAACGGTAGAGATTGAGACTATAGGATGTGATTGCGAAAACAAATTTATCTCTTATATCTCATAAAATATCGTTAATAAACACTGAAATAGTATTCTGATTCATAAAACTTGTAATTAGATAAAACCGAATTGGTCATTACGAGCACTAGAGGACGTGGTCGTACGCGCAGACGTGGGCGGTGGTAGAGGACGAGGTGTTAGGGTTGAGTCCAAGCACGGGTCATATGCCGTAAATGGATGCATCTGCATCACCCGGAGTGAAACCGGATCACATGACCATTTGAGAGAGGACAATGCTTTGACTCAAGCAATGTTGCGAGTCCTAGAGAGGGTTGTCGGGACTAGAACCGGTCCAAAGCAGTCAGGATCAATATCGGAATGACTCAAGTCAAGTGGTGCCGAGGTTTTTAGAGGTGTCTCCTGTAGCTCAATGTTGCGTAATATTGGCTTGAGGTCAGAGAATGATTATGGATGATATGGAGTGCACCGTCGAGTAGAAGTTGAGAGGAACGATTTCCTTGCTAAGGGACGAGGCGATCAATGGTGGCTTACTATTCGAGAAGGCACCGAGGCTGCATTGGTTACTTGGGATTTCTTTAAAGCTGCTTTCCAAGGTAAGTACATCGGGACAAGTTATGTAGATGCCCGGAGGAAGGAATTCCTGAATTTGGTTCAAGGAAGTAAGACGGTGGCAGCTTACGAGGCAAAAATTTCTTCACTTGAGCCGTTATACTCGCACAATAGTACCGACTGATCATGAGTGCTGTGTACGCTTTGAGGATGGGCTGAATGATGAGTTGCGGGGACTGATAGCCCCACAACAAGTATGAAGTTTTACCTCGCTTGTAGAGAAAGCCAAGATAGCCGAAGAGGCTAAGAGTTCAGAACGCCAGACCGGGAAAGAGTCAGAGGTAAGTGGGATTTTAAGTACACAAGTTCTTCAAAAAGGTTTCAGAAGAGGCCACGGAATGATGAGCAATCTCAAGCTAGAGCACTTGTGACTACCAATTAGAGTCGTGAATGTGCCGACTGTCGAAGACAACACCCTGAAAATGCTGGAGGAAAACTGGCGCCTGCTATAAATGTGGTTCCAAGGATCATCAGTATAAGAATTGCCCTCGACGGACTAATACGACTCAGGAAGCTTGTAACCCTGATGCTCAGCCAGCTAGGGGTACTCAACAGCCATCGAGAGGCCGTGGACCAGGTCGTAGTGGTAACGGACGTGGTCAAGGTACGCTGGGTCGAGGTAATGGTTTTAGAGGTAACGTAGAGGCAAGACAGCCAGGATTGGTCTATGCGGTTAGGCGTCGTGAAGAGGGTGATGCACCTGATGTGATAACTGGTACGTTCTTCATCTTTGATGTACCTGTTACTGCTTTGATAGATATCGGGTCTACCCACTCGTATGTTGCTAGTGCTATATCTAGAAACCTGAATATTAGATCTGAGATTACTGATAGGGAGATGACGATGATTAGTCCTTTAAGACAGTCGATAATAGTGAATAAACTGTTTAGAGACGAGCCCTTGGAAATTCAAAGAGAGATATTTCTAGCAGACTTGATGGAATTGCCTTTCAGTGAATTTGATCTTATTTTGGGCATGGATTGGTTGGTGAAGCACCGGGCGCAATTGGATTGTGCTGAAAAGCAGATCTCAATAAGGACTGTGGATGATGAGGAGGTAGCTATGATTGGTGAGCGAAGAAACTTTTTGGCAAATGTGGTATCTGCTCTGAAGGCAGAAAAGTTGGTGTGGAAAGGGTATGGAGCATTCCTAACCTTCGTTAGTGCTTTGAATGCCAAGGAATTATTGGTGGAAGGTGTGAGAACGGTGAAAGAATTTTCAGATGTCTTTCCCGAAGAACTTCTTGGATTACCTCCAGATCGAGAAGTAGAATTTGGTATTGAGCTTCTACTCGGAACGGCTCCGGTGTCTATTGCTCCTTATAGAATGGCACCGAAGGAGTTAGCGGAGCTTAAAGCTCAAATTCAAGAATTGGTAGATCGGGGATTTATCTGATCGAGTGTGTCTCTGTGGGGAGCACCAAATTTGTTCGTCAAGAAGAAGGATGGGTCGATGCTTATGTGCATTGATTATAGGCAGTTGAATAAGTTGACAATCAAGAATAGGTATCCATTGCCGAGAATTGACGACCTGTTTGATCAATAGAGAGGAGCTTCAGTTTTCTCCAAGATTGATTTGAGATCGGGTTATCATCAACTCAAGGTGAAAGAGGCAGATATTCAAAAGACAGCATTCTAAACTCGTTATAGACATTATGAGTTTTTGGTGATGCCATTTGGTTTGACCAGTGCACCAGCTGTATTTATGGACATGATGAACCAAGTCTTTCAACCCTATCTAGATCGGTTCGTAGTGGTGTTCATAGATAACATCCTGGAATATTCGAGGAATGAAGATGAGCATGACTCACATTTGCGCATCGTGTTACAAATTTTGCGGGATAAGCAACTTTATGCCAAATTCAGTAAATGCGAATTTTGGTTGAAGGAAGTGACTTTCTTGGGTCATGTAGTGTCAGTCGAAGGAATAAGAGTTGATCCTCGAAAGGTAGAGGCAGTGTTGGATTGGAAACCGCCGAAGTTAGTGGCTGAGATTTAGAGTTTCTTGGGTTTGGCGGGTTATTATAGACACTTTGTTGAGGGGTTTTCGTTGATTGCTGCACCCTTAACTAAGCTATTGCGAAAGGGAGTACTGTATGTGTGGACCGATAAACAATAAGAAATTTTCGAGAAACTAAAGAAGATTTTAACGGAAGCGCCAGTTTTGATTCAACCTGAGGCTAAAAAAGAGTTTATCGTTTACTGTGATGCATCACACACGGGTTTAGGATGTGTACTGATGCAAAGTGGAAAAGTGGTGGCTTATGCTTCTCGTCAGTTGAGGCTGCACGAAGTCAACTATCCTACTCATGATTAGGAGTTGGCTGCGGTGGTGTTTGCCTTAATGATTTGGAGGCACTATCTCTATGGTGGGAAGTCAATCATTCATACGTACCATAAGAGTCTTACGTACCTCCTTACCCAAAAGGAGTTGAATTTGAGACAACGGAGATGGGTGGAGTCAAAAGGATTATGATTTCTCAATCGAGTACCATCCTAGAAAGGCTAACGTGGTGGCGTACGCGTTGAGTCGTAAGGTAGTATCGGAGTTAAGAGCAATGTTTGCTCATCTCGCCAGGCGAGGATGGCGCTCTTCAGCGAAACTTCGTGAAGCCTCCGTGGTTGGAGCAAATCAAGGAAAAGCAGCTTGTCGATGAGAAGTTGGGTCCTTTAATGCAACAAGTTGAAAGTAGTATAATAGGAGACTTTGGATTGAACAAGGATGGCGTCTTTGTGTTTTCGTGGAAAAGTTTGTATGCCCATGGATTTGGATTTAAGACAAATGATTCTACGAGAGGCGTATAGTAGCCCTTATGCTATGCACCCCGGAGGAAATAAGATGTATATGGATCTCCGTGAGCAGTACTGGTGGAAAAGGTTAAAGAGGGAGGTTACTAATTTTATGGGAAAGTGTTTGAGTTGTCAACAAGTAAAGGCGGAACATCAACTACCATCAGATTTATTACAACTGATAAAGATTCCTCTATGGAAATGAGAGCGTATAACGATGGATTCTGTTAGTGGGTTACCCCTAACACCTACTAAGAAAGATTTTGTTTGGGTGGTAGTAGATCGATTAACGAAGACTACTCATTTTCTACCAGTTCGTACGGATCACTCGCTTCAGAAGTTGTCTAAGCTCTATGTATCTGAGATCGCGAGGTTGCATGGGGTACCAGTGTCTATCATATCGGACAGGGATCCCAGGTTTACATCACGGTTTTAGAAAGCTTTACATGAGGCTTTGGGAACAAAGTTAAACTTCAGTACGGCTTTTCATCCTCAGTCAGATGGTCAATTAGAAAGAGTAATTCAGATTTTGGAAGACATGTTAAGAGGTTGTGTGATCGACTTCAGAGGTAGTTGGGAAGATTTTCTATCGTTGGCAGAGTTCGCGTATAGTAACAGTTACCAATCCAGTATCCAAATGGCGCCCTATGAAGTGTTATACGGTCGTATGTGTCGTACCCCTACTTGTTGGACTGAATTGGGGGAACGACAGTTGTTAGGTCCTTAATTGATATCTGAGACGGAAGAAAAGGTAAAGGTGATTCGAGCACGGTTAAAGGAAGCTTCGGATAGACAAAAGTCGTATGCGGATCTGAAGCGTAAAGTATTGAGTTTGCGGTGGAAGATCAAGTCTTTCTGAAAGTTTCACCTTGGAAGAAGATTTTTAGATTTGGAAGGAAGGGCAAGTTGAGCCCTAGGTTCATTAGACCGTACCATGTGTTGAAGCGTGTAGCACTAGTGGCCTATCAGCTTGAATTACCTCCGGAGTTGAGTCAGATTCATAGTGTTTTCCATGTTTTTATGCTGAGACATTATAGATCGGACCCGTCTCACATAATACCGGTAGAAGAAGTGGAGTTGAGGTCAGACTTGTCTTTCGAGGAAGAACCAGTGAAAATCTTAGATCGCGATGTTATAGTGCTAATAAAGAAGACTGCACCATTGGTTAAGGTTCTTTGGCGTAATCACGGAGCGGAGAAAGCTACGTGGGAGCCTAAGGATGCAATGCGGCTACAATACCCTCACCTCTTTAACCAGGTAAATTTCGAGGATGAAATTTTCTTTAAGGGGGTAGAGTTGTAACATCCTAAAAATATGAGTATCAATATGTTGCATGTTTTTGGTGCTTAACTTCTGAATGATTAAATTTGTGAGCTTGTATAGTCTTGAGAAGGCTTGGGATTTATTCGGTATTAGAATAAATTTTAGTAATGAGTATTTTTTGAAGTGGAACAAGTGACTCGATGTTTAAGGGAATTTAATTAGTAAAAGTTTGCATAAGATGAACTAGTAGCAAGGTGGAGTTGGCGCCATAAGCATGCTTAGAGGGAAGAGGTTCGAATCCCATGTTGAACATGTGAGTTTTGTTTTTTTTTGTTTCCTGTTCCATAGTTTCGATTATGGATAAGGTTTAGGGTGAGTTGGATTTCAAGTATTCTGGTAAGAAGACTAAAGGAAAAGGTAAAAAAAAAACTTAAGGAAAATAATCTTTTGAAAAGGCATCAAGGAGGACATAAGGCTTTAATCAAGGGAGATGTTTTGAAACTATTGAATGGCCAACTATGTCTATGAACATGGACAGTTTTATGGACTAGGGGGTGGCCGAATTTGTGTGGTAGACTTTGGTAAGATGTGTAGTTAGTGTGTAATCCCATTTGGTCATTTTGGTGTTTCTTTTCACAAAACTTTCTTCTCATTTTTCTCTCCATAACTGAATGCAAATGGTGCATTGTGAGCATTCTTGTTTTCTTCTTTTGGTCATTGTTTTGACCATTTGGTCTCAATTTTGCCTAATCTCTCAAGCTCTTCCTCTCTAGTGCCAAATCACCATAGCACAAAGACCATTTTTTCTTTTCTTTTCTTTCTTTTCTACTCTTTGGCCGAATGCTCTCTTGTCCCAAATCCTCCCTTTGTTTCTTATTCATCCTTGAAAACCCAAACACATTTTCTCTTTTCTACTTTTCTCTATGGTCGAATGTTGCTAGCATCTTATCCATCAAAATTGTTTTCTTTGCCGAACCTTCTCCTCACATATTTTTTTTTTCTCTTGACAATCATTCTTTCAACTTTCATTTCAACAAAGTGGTAAGAACCCTTTTCAGTTCTTTATTTTCTTCTTCTTTGCCTTTGGCCGAATATACATATTGTTTAAGAAAGTCTTTTGACCGAAAAATAGCATTCCTTATTCTTCCTTTAAACAATCCTATTCATCTTAGTAGTGTTTTAGAGAAGGCCGAACTCGGAGTATTCGTAATCATAGTGACTCGCTAGAAATCGATTCGAAGTGTTAAGGTAAGGATTTCTATCAAGGATGTTCAAATTATTTTGTTATTTTGTCGAAGGTGAATTATTAATCGATTCTATCTTAGGGACGTCAATGCTTGATTATCATCCCGTGAGCGCAAATATATTTTTGTGGTAAGCCGATTTTGTCTTCAGACATTTAGTCTTAATCTTTCGATTTAATAAGTTGGACTAATAATCTTTTGTCAATGGAGGCAAACAAGATAGGTTCAAAAAGAGTGGTGAATAGTGTTCGGAAGAGGGGTGGTTCCGCTATGCCCCCTAAATTCAAACGAAGGGCTGTTTCGGCAATCTGAGATCTTCCACCGGATTGTGGACCCTCATCCGGTGAAAATCAATTATTTGAAGTCATTCGTACTCTTGAACCTTTGTTTGTTCGTGAATATTCAACGGGTAACGAATCATCAATCGGGGAGCAACCACAAATAGAAGTTGTTCAAAATTTTGAGGGTAAAAGTTCAGAACGCTTATTTTTAAGAATAGTTTTGCAAATAAGTATTAGTGTTCTAATCCATCGTGATGCATGTTTAGATATCGACGAGCGGGAAAGTATTGTTCTTATCATAATTAGGTGTGTAACTTCACACTTATCTCATGGGTTATATTATACCGTAAGCATTAGAATAAAAATCGCAAATCTGGTAAAATTGGAAAAAACGGTATATTAGCACTTTTTGTGTGAATGCATGAAACCGGGATTAAGGTTGTGAAAAAAAAATTACGGATTTGCCGTTAATGGGTTATTTTGTTAAAAAGTGATATTTTGGGCCATATGATTATTTTGATAAATTGGCCAAATGAGAATATTGTGAAAAGGGCCTCATGTGTTAAATGGGCCAAGGTCTGCTAGATCGTTAAATGGGCCAAAATTACTATTTTGACTAATGGGCCAAATTGATAACTTGTAATATGGGCTTTTTGTTGAAATTTACCTTATGAATATATTGTTATGCATTATCTATATATATACATGACTGCATGGGTTGGGATAATTGACGAAGAGAAGAATGGCCTGTTGCCAAAAATCTAGTTCGGTAACTCTGTCACAATGGCCCGTTGCCAAAAATCTAGTTCGGTGACTCTGTCACAATGGCCTGTTGCAAAAAATCTAGTTCGGTGGCTCTGCCACAAATATTATAATTGGCTTAATGCCTACTATTGGTGTGTTGGCGAGTGGGTTGACTTGATCCCCACAGGTGTGTTGGTTGGTACGGGTGATGTGTAGCGGATGGAAATTAGGCTTGGTTGGGAATTGCATATCATATGCATACATTTTTTTATTGTACATTTGTAAATGGGCTCAAGCCCAGCTAATTGCTTAAATGCTTTTGGCCCAGTGAACATGATAAGTGGGTTACACATTGAGTTCTAAGTAACTCATCCCATTTTTCTTACCCTTCTCAGGTAATAATATTTGATGGAGGCTTGGGCCGGGGATGACTTCGTGTGGAGGCCATACTGCGAATGATGAGTTATAAAAACTTTGAATTTCTTTTAAGTATTTTTATTTAAGTACTTTTTTTCAATTGCGATGTAATAAGGCCTCTAGTATTATTTTTATGGATTTTATTCGTGGATAGATTTTAATATGTCTTAGTTACTTAAATGGGGTTGTTTAATTCTTATAAATGTTTTCTTTAACTTACGTATAAAAAAAAGGTTTTTTCTTAAATATCTCTTACTCGTAAAATTTTCGTGGAAACTCTTTTATAAATTTATTTTAACCAATTATTTCTCTAAAATCAAATTGTAAAATCTCATGTTTTAAAATCATGGTTTTCAAATAAATCTCAATTTTTGATAAACTCCATCTTCAAAATCGTTTTGAAGAATTATTTTCATTAAAAGCATTGATGACTGGACGAAAGTTCGGATTGTGTGGCATGCCATGTCTGGTCTTAAACGCATAGGTCGGGTTTGGGGTGTTACATTTTATGGTATCAGAGCTTCTGTTTCAAAACTCGGCTATGGTTTGGGTTCAACAACGATTTTTGTTTAAAAACTGCTTAAATTTCTAGACTTTATGTTTTTAAAGGTAGTATGGCACTACGAGCATCCGGCGCCAAGTCAAGTAAGTATTTGTATATTGAATGTTTACTATTGTTATATGATCATAGGACCACTCTAGAACTTCCAGTTTTAGGTGTTTAAAACGGTAGAGATTGAGACTATAGGATGTGATTGCGAAAACAACTTTATCTCTTATATATCATAAAATATCGTTAATAAACACTGAAATAGTATTCTGATTCATAAAACTTGTAATTAGATAAGACTGGATTGGTCATTATGAGCACTAGAGGACGTGGTCGTGGGCGCAATAGATGTGGCCGTGGTAGAGGACGAGGTGTTAGGGTTGAGCCTGAAGCGCCGGGTCATATGCCGGAAATAGATGCATCTGCGTCACCCGGAAGTGAAACTGGATCACATGACCATTTGAGAGAGGACAATGCTTTGACTCAAGCAATGTTGCGAGTCTTAGAGAGGGTTGCTGGGACTAGAACTGGTCCAACAGTTCGTGGATAATATCGAAACGACTCAAGTCAAGTGGTGTCGAGGTTTTTAGAGGTGTCTCCGGTGTAGCTCTGAATGTTGCAAAATATTGGATTGAGGCCGTAGAACGGATTATGGATGATCTGGAGTGCACCGTCGAGCAAAAGCTGAGAGGAGCGGTGTCCTTACTAAGGGACGAGGCGTATCAATGGTGGTTTACTGTTCGAGAAGGCACCGAGGCTGCATTGGTTATTTGGGATTTCTTCAAAGTTGCTTTCCAAGGGAAGTACGTCGGGACAAGTTACATAGATGCCCGGAGGAAGGAATTCCTGAATTTGGTTCAATGAAGTAAGACGGTGGCAGCTTACGAGGTAGAATTTCTTCGCTTGAGCTGTTATGCTCGCACAATAGTGCCGACTGATCATGAGCGCTGTGTACGCTTTGAAGATGGGTTGGATGATGAGTTGTGGGTATTGATAGCCCCACAACAAGTTTGAAGTTTTACCTCGCTTGTAGAGAAAGCCAAGATAGCCAAAGAGGCTAAGAATTCAGAAAGCCAGAATCGGGAAAGAGTCAGAGGTAAGAGGGATTTTAAGTACACAAGTTCTTCAAAAAGGTTTCAAAAGAGGCCACGAAATGATGAGCCAGCTCAAGCTAGAGCACTTGTGACTACCAATCAGAGTTGAGAATGTGCCGACTGTGGAAGACGACACCCTATGGAATGCTGAAGGAAAATTGGTGCCTGCTATAAATGTGGTTCTAAGGATCATTAGTATAAGAATTGCCCTCGACGGACTGATACGACTCAGAAAGCTCGTAACCCTAATGCTCAGCCAGCTAGGGGTACTAAGCAGCCACCAAGAGGCCGTGGACCAGGTCATGGTGTTAATGGTAATGGACGTGGTCAAGGTGCACCGGGTCGAGGTAATGGTTTTAGAGGTAATGTAGAGGTAAGACAGCCGGGATTGGTCTATGCGGTTAGGCGTCGTGAAGAGGGTGATGCACCTGATGTGATAACTGGTACGTTCTTCATCTTTGATGTACCTGTTACTACTTTGATAGATATTGGGTCTACCCATTCGTATGTTGCTAGTGCTATATCTGAAAACCTGAATATTAGATCTGAGATTACCGATAGGAAGATGACGGTGATTAGTCTTTTAAGACAGTCGGTAATAGTGAATAAACTGTTTAGAGACGTGCCCTTGGAAATTTAAAGAGAGATATTTCTAGCGGACTTGATGGAATTACCTTTCGGTGAATTTGATCTTATTTTGGGCATGGATTGGTTGGTGAAGCACCGGGCGCAATTGGATTGTGCCGAAAAGCGGATGTCAATAAGGACTATGGATGATGAGGAGGTAGTTATGATTGGTGAGCGAAGAAACTTTTTGCCAAATGTGGTATCTGCTCTAAAGGCAGAAAAGTTGGTGTAAAAAGGTTATGGAGCATTCCTAACCTTCGTTAGTGCTTTGGATGCCAATGAATTATTGGTGGAAGGTGTGAGAATGGTGAAAGAATTTCCAGATGTCTTTCCCGAAGAACTTCTTGGATTACCTCCAGATCGGGAAGTAGAATTTGGTATTGAGCTTCTGCCCGAATGACTCCAGTGTCCATTGCTCCTTATAGAATGGCGTTGAAGGAGTTAGCAGAGCTTAAAGCTCAAATTTAAGAATTGTTAAATCGGGGATTTATCCGACCGAGTGTGTCTCTGTGGGGAGCACCAATTTTGTTCGTCAAAAAGAAGGATGGGTCGATGCGTATGTGCATTGATTATAGGCAGTTGAATAAGTTGACGATCAAGAATAGGTATCCATTGCCGAGAATTGATGACCTGTTTGATGAATTGAGAGGAGCTTTAGTTTTCTCCAAGATTGATTTAAGATCGGGTTATCATCAACTCAAGGTGAAATAGGCAGATATTCATAAGATGGCATTTCGAACTCGTTATGGACATTATGAGTTTTTGGTGATGCTGTTTGGTTTAACCAATGCACCAGCTGCATTTATGGACATGATGAACTGAGTCTTTCAACCCTATCTAGACCGGTTCGTAGTGGTGTTCATAAATGACATCTTGGTATATTCGAGGAATGAAGATGAGCATGACTCACATTTGCGCATCGTGTTGCAAATTTTGCGGGATAAGCAACTTTATGCCAAATTCAGTAAATGCGAATTTTGGTTGAAGGAAGTGACTTTCTTTGGTTATGTAATGTCAGCCGAAGGAATAAGATTTGATCCTCGAAAGGTAGAGGCAGTGTTGGATTGGAAACCGTCGAAGTCAGTGGCTGAGATTTAGAGTTTCTTGGGTTTGGCTGGTTATTATAGACGCTTTGTTGAGGGGTTTTCGTTGATTGCTACACCCCTAACTAAGCTGTTATGAAAGGGAGTACCGTATGTGTGGATCGATAAACAATAAGAAAGTTTCGAGAAACTAAAGAAGATTTTGACGGAAGCGCCAGTTTTGATTCAACCTAAGGCTGAAAAAGAGTTTATCGTTTACTGTGATACGTCACACACGGGTTTAGGATGTGTCTTGATGCAAAGTGGAAAAGTGGTGGCTTATGCTTCGTCGTCATTGAGGCCGCACAAGTCAACTATCCTACTCATGATTTGGAGTTGGCTGCGATGGTGTTTGCCTTAAAGATTTGGAGGCACTATCTCTATGGTGAGAAGTCAATCATTTATATGGATCATAAGAGTCTTAAGTACCTCCTTACCCAAAAGGAGTTGAATTTGAGACAACAGAGATGGGTGGAGCTGTTAAAGGATTATGATTTCTCAATCAAGTACCATCCTGGAAAGGCTAATGTGGTGGCAGACGCATTGAGTCGTAATGTAGTATCGGAGTTAAGAGCAATGTTTGCTCATCTCAGTTTGTATGAAGATGGCAGTCTTCTAGCGAAACTTCAGGTGAAGCCTCTGTGGTTGGAGCAAATCAAGGAAAAGCAGTTGTCAGATGAGAAGTTGGGTCCTTTAATGCAACAAGTTGAAAGTGGTATAATAGGAGACTTTGGATTGAAAAAGGATGGCGTGCTGTGTTTCCGTGGAAGAGTTTGTATGCCCATGGATTTGGATTTGAGACAAATGATTCTACGAGAGGCGATAGTAGCCCTTATACTATACACCCCGGAGGAAATAAGATGTATAGGGATCTTCGTGAGTAATCTTGGTGGCCAAGGTTAAAGCGGAGGTTACCGATTTTGTGGGAAAATGTTTGAATTGTCAACAAGTGAAGGCGAACATCAACTACGATCGAGTTCTTCGCAAACCGATAAAGATTCCTCTATGGAAATGGGAGCGGATAACGATGGATTTTGTTAGTGGGTTACCCTAACACCTACTAAGAAAGATTCTGCTTTGGGTGGTAGTAGATCGATTAACGAAGACCGCTCATTTTCTACCATTCAGATGGATTACTTGCTTCAAAAGTTGGCTAAGTCAGATGTATCCGAGATCGTGAGGTTGCATGGGGTACCAAGGTTCATCATATCGGACGGGGATCCTGTGTTTACATCACGGTTTTGGAAAGCTTTACATGAGGCTTTGGGAACAAAGTTAAACTTCAATCGGCTTTTCATCCTCAGTCAGATGGTCAATCAGAAAGAGTAATTCAGATTTTGGAAGACATGTTAAGAAGTTGTGTGATCGACTTCAGAGGTAGTTGGGAAGATTTTCTACCATTGGCGAGTTCACAGATCATAACAGCTTACCAATCCAAGATCCAAATGGCGCCTATGAAGCGTTATACGATCAGGGTGTCGTACCCCTACTTGTTGGACAGAATTGGGGGAACGACAGTTGTTGGGTCCTGATTGATACCTGAGACGGAAGAAAAGGTAAAGATGATTCGAGTGCGGTTAAAGGAAGCTTCGGATAGACAAAAGTCGTATGTGGATCTGAAGGGTAAAGATATTGAGTTTGCGGTGGGAGATCAAGTCTTTCTGAAAGTTTCACCTTGGAAGAAGATTTTCAGATTTGAAAGGAAGGGCAAGTTGAGCCCTAGGTTCATTGGACCGTACCGTGTGTTGAAGCGTGTAGCACCAGTGGCCTATCAGCTTGAATTACCTCTGGAGTTGAGTCAGATTCATAGTATTTTCCATGTTTCTATGCTGAGGCGTTATAGATCGAATCCGTCTCACATAATACTGGTAGAAGAAGTGGAGTTGAGGTCAGACTTGTCTTTCGAGGAAGAACCAGTGAAAATCTTAGATCGTGATGTTAAGGTGCTAAGAAAGAAGACTGTACCATTGGTTAAGGTTCTTTGGCATAATCACGGAGCGGAGGAAGCTACGTGGGAGCCTGAGGACGCAATGCGATAACAATATCCTCACCTCTTTAACCAGGTAAATTTCGAGGATGAAATTTTCTTTAAGTGGGGTAGAGTTGTAACATTCTAAAAATATGAGTATCGATATGTTGCATGTTTTTGGTGCTTAACTTCTGAATGATTAAATTTGTGTGCTTGTATAGTCTTGAGAAGGCTTGGGATTTATTCGGTATTAGAATAAATTTTAGTAATGAGTACTTTATTGAAGTGGAACAAGTGACTCTGATGTTTAAGGGAATTTAATTGGTAAAAGTTTGCATAAGATGAACTAGTAGCAAGGTGGAGTTGGCGCCATAAGCATGCTTAGAGGGAAGAGGTTCGAATCCCATGTTGAACATGTGAGTTTTGTTTTTTTTTTTTGTTTCCTCTTCCATAGTGTCGGTTATGGATAAGGTTTAGGATGAGTTGGATTTCAAATATTATGGTAAGAAGACTAAAGGAAAAAGGTAAAAAAAAAAAAAACTTAAGGAAAATAATCTTTTGAAAAAGGCATCAAGGGAGGGCATAAGGCTTGAATCCTGGGAGATGTTTTGGAACCTATTGAATGGCCAACTATGTCTATGAACATGGATGGTTTTATGGACTAGGGGGTGGCCGAATTTTTGTGGTAGACTTTGGTAAGGATGTGTAGTTAGTGTGTAATCCCATTTGGTCATTTTGGTGTTTCTTTTCACAACACTTTCTTCTCATTTTTTCTCTCCATAACCGAATGCAAATGGTGCATTTTGAGCATTCTTGTTTTTTTCTTTTGGTCATTATTTTTGACCATTTGGTCTCAGTTTTTGCCTAATCTCTCAAGCTCCTCCTCTCTAGTGCCGAAATCACCATAGCACAAAGACCATTTTTGTCTTTTCTTTTCTTTCTTTTCTACTCTTTGTCCGAATGTTCTCTTGTCCCAAATCCCTTCCTTTGTTTCTTATTCATCCTTGAAAACCTGAAACACATGTTCTCCCTTCTACTTTTCTCTATGGCTGAATGTTGCTAGCATCTTAACCATCAAAATTGTTTTCTTAGCCGAACCTTCTCCTCACATATTTCTTTTCTCTTGACAATCATTCTTTCAACTTTCATTTCAACCAAGTGGAAAGAACCCTTTTCATTTCTTTATTTTCTTCTTCTTTACCTTTGGCCGAATATACATATTATTTAAGAAAGTCTTTTGACCGAAAAATAGTATTCCTTATTCTTCCTTTAAACAATCCTATTCATCTTAATAGTGTTTTAGAGAAGGCCGAACTCGGAGTATTCGTAATCATAGTGACTCACTGGAAATCGAATCGAAGTGTTAAGGTAAGGATTTCTATCAAGGATTTTCAAATTATTTTGTTATTTTGTCGAAGGTGAATTATTAATCGATTCTATCTTAGGGACGTTAACGCTCGATTATCATCCCGTGAGCACAAAGATATTTTTGTAGTAAGCCAATTTTGTCTTAAGACATTTAGTCTTAATCTTTCTATTTAATAAGTTGGACTAATAATCTTTTGTCAATGGAGGCAAACAAGATAGGTTTGAAAAGAGCAGTGAATAGTGTTCGGAAGAGGGGTGGTTCCACTATCCCTCTAAATTCAAACGAAGGGTTGTTTCGGCAATCTGAGATTGTCCACTGGATTGTGGACCCTCATCCGGCGAAAATCAATTATTTGAAGTCATTCGTACTCCTGAACCTTTATTTGTTCGTGAATATTCAACGGGTAACGAATCATTAATTGGGGAGAAACCACAAATAGAAGTTGTTCAAAATTTCGAGGGTAAAAGTTTAGAACGCTTATTTTTAAGAATAGTTTTGCGAATAAGTATTAGTGTTCTAATCCATCGTGATGCGTGTTTAGATATCGCCGAGCGGGAAAGTATAGTTCTCACCATAATCAGGTGTGTAACTTCACACTTATCTCATGGGTTATATTATACCATAAGCGTTAGAATAAAAATCGTAAATCCGGTAAAATTGGAAAATACGGTATATTAGCACTTTTTGTGTGAATGCATGAAATCGAAATTAAGGTTGTGAAAAAAAAATTACGGATTTGCCGTTAATGGGTTATTTTGTTAAAAAGTGATATTTTGGGCCATATGATTATTTTGATAAATTGGCCAAATGAGAATATTGTGAAAAGGGCCTCATGTGTTAAATGGGCCAAGGTCTGCTAGATCGTTAAATGGGCCAAAATTGCTATTTTGACTAATGGGCCAAATTGATAACTTGTAATATGGGCTTTTTGTTGAAATTTACCTTATGAATATATTGTTATGCATTATCTATATATATACATGACTGCATGGGTTGGGATAATTGATGAAGAGAAGAATGGCCTGTTGCCAAAAATCTAGTTCGGTGACTCTGTCACAATGGCCTGTTGCCAAAAATCTAGTTCGGTGACTCTGTCACAATGGCTGTGCCAAAAATCTCGTTCGGTGGCTCGCCACAAATATTATAATTGGCTTAATGCCTGGCTATTGGTGTGTTGGCGGGGTGGGTTGACTTGATCCCCACAGTGTGTTGGTTAGTGCAATTGGTGTGTAGCGGATGGAAATTAGGCTTGGTTGGGAATTGCATATCATATGCATACTTTTTTATTGTACTTTTGTAAATGGGCTCAAGCCCACTAATTGCTTAAATGGTTTTGGCCCAAAGAACACGGTAAGTGGGTTACACATTGAGTTCTAAGTAACTCACCCCATTTTCTTACCCTTCTCGGGTAATAATAATAATTGATGGAGGCTTGGTAGGGATGACTTCGATGTGGAGGCCATACTACAAATGATGAGTTATAAAAATTTTGAATTTCTTTTAAGTATTTTTATTTAAGTACTTTTTTTTCAATTGCGATGTAATAAGGCCTCCGTATTATTTTTATGAATTTTATTCGTGGATGGATTTTAATATGTCTTAGTTACTTAAATGGGGTCATTAATTCTTATAAATGTATTCTTCAACTTAGTATAAAAAAAGGTTTTTCTTAAATATCACTTACTCGTAAAATTTCCGTGAAAACTCTTTTATAAATTTATTTTAACCAATTATTTCTCGAAAATCAAATTGTAAAATCTCATGTTTTAAAATCATGGTTTTCAAACAAATCTCGATTTTGATAAACTCCATCTTGAAATCATTTTGAAGAATTGTTTTCATTAAAAGCATTGATGACTGGACAAAAGTTCGAATTGTGTGGCATGCCAAGTCTGGTCTTAAACGCATAGGCCGGGTTTGGGGTGTTACAAAATGGGAAAGTAGAGAAAGGATGATTTAAACTCTGAAGATGTTGATGTGTACTTGAATCTTTAAACTTTGGAATGTTGTATTTTTTGTGATTTCAGTGAAGAATAATTAACAAAAACAAAATAGAGATGAAAATAAACTAAAATTGAGATTCAACTTGAAAGAAATGATTACAACTAAAAAAGAAATGGAAATCTAACACTAAACCCTAAATAAGAACAAAAAATAAAGTTTGAATGATGAATTCAGCTCCGTAATTAAGTCATGAGAGCTAACATTTATAATGTTCAGGTTAGATGACCAAATTAGGTCAATTACATGTTGCTAAACATGTTAAATATCATTGTGAGGATGAAAAACAACCTTGGCTAACAATTGAGCCTCGTCTGGTGGTTTGCACGACATCGATGGTTATATGCTCCCCCTCTTGGTTTAAAGTTGGGTGTCGCAACATCCCCTCTTAATGTTACGACATCTAGGGGAGTTCACTGACTCATCGGCCTGCAATATCGTCATACACACTTAACCAACACGTTAATTCTTCCTTAGGTCCAAATTGGCCTAAAAGGTAATCAAAAAACACTAAAAGCTCATTTTTTTGAATTCAAATGCAAAACTAACTAAGTCTAAAAGCTAAATAAAAAGATATATAATTTCACGAGTACAAGCTCATTAAGTGTTGAAAGGAGCTTAATTTGCCACAACGAATTGTGGTAGATTAGAGTTTCGCAAGGTGACAATCTACAGGGAAGGAAAACAACCAGAGTAAACTTTACGAATGCTTAGTAAGTTCAAATGGAATTTCCATACTTACCTTGGTCATTTTAGGCATAATAAACTATCAAACATTTTGGCATTCAAAAATGGCTATTCTTGGCACATATTGGCACATCTAGATATATATCAACATCATCAACCAAATAAGTTACATATCAATTATAAAACATATACTATCTCATTTCTAATTCACATTTAAGTTTCCATTTCAGTTCAATTGAATATCACCCAATGAAACTATAGTAAAATAGACTCGAATAGATGGGTGAATAAATTGCTCACACAAATTGACATTATAACAGGGTATTTCACACAAGTTGACATTATATAGAGGTTACCCATCTAGCTAAACCTACGATACTTATGCTCTAAGAGTCTGCAACAAATGCTAGACTCTATTATAACATGTAAAGTACCCCATTCTATCACGCATATAACCCTATTGGCATGCCAAACGTATTCTAACCTTTTACTACGTTCATATAGGCATCATTTTCATACATACATAACTACAAATCTCTATATCTCATCACACAATTCATTTACATGTCCTATAATCAATCAATTGTCATATTTGTACCTTGTACTATTACTTAATAATCAATAAACACATGACATTTCAATTTAGTCCACAATTAGCATAACATGCAAAATTTACTAGAATTCTAATTAAATTTAAACATATATATATATATATATATATATGAAATTAAACAAAATTTAAAATAAACCAATAAGTTCCATATGAACTTACCTGCTCAAAATGTGAAAAGAGTGGATATTTCAAGGACTAATCCATAATTTTTATTTTCCCCTATTAGCTTTACTTTGGTCCAAATCTTAATCTATACAATTCTTTTATATACAAATCAATACCAATTGCATTTATACAATGTGATGTTATGCACGACCTATAAAATTTACTTTTTCATTCCCCAAAATTTTAAATTTTATTCAATTTAGTCCATGAAATCATATATGTATAACTTTTGATTCCTAGCTGTGGATTAAAATATGATTCCATACTTTCTCATTAGGGATCCTATATTTCCTATTTCCAATAGAATTACATGATTGATTTTACATTTATTAAATTTGGTCCCCAATGTAACAAAGTTGACAAACAAGCTAAATTAACTTCACAATCTAGTCCTTTTCATAATCTAGGCTTAAAATCTATCCATTTCAAGTCTAATTCTTCAAGAAATTAACAATGACAACTTTTAAAAACTTTAACATTTTTCCAATTGATACACGGGCTAGCTAAATCAAGCTCTCATGACCCCAAATCCATAAAGATTACAAGAAAAGAACTTGAATTTTCTTACCAATTAATAGTCGAATGTTTTAGAAATTCTTAGGTGTTCTTCTCCATTTTGGATAGCAATGGAGAATAGATAAAGAAGATGACTTTTCATGCACTAACTTAACTTATATAGTAGGATTAATATTTAAATTATTTGGTTTAATTAACTTAAACATAACTTAATTACTTAAGTTAATCACTAAACTTAATGTGGAAAATGTTCGTCCACTAATTCTTATTGAAAAATTATTTATTTACCATTTTATACCTTTTGCTTATTGTTATCTTAATCCTCAAGCCTTTTGTTAATTAAAAATGTATAGCAATTTGACTTTACGATTTAGCCCCTATGCTTTAATTCACTATTAATTCGGCAAAATTACCGAGCCAATCTTTAATATATCTTTATATTATCCTTGTAAATATTCATATTTAATATTTACAGACTCGGTTTACGAAAATGAAATTTTGAAGCCGCATTTTTTCATACGACTAAAAAGTTAGACTGTTGCGACTACGCTTATACAAAGTCACTAGAAGGCCCAACAACCTAATCCAAGCAACCTCCTGCATTGGTATGATTTTGAGGTCTAGAAATCTTTTGACCATCGTCCAATAGTCAAATATTTAACCATAAATATCCACAATGTAACACCCCAAACTCGGCCCATTAGTCCCTGACCGGATCTGGTATGTCACGGAGTAAAATAATTTGAATCCTTTTGAGTGTCTCGGTGAAAACTTGTTAAAATGTGGCTAAGGTATTAAAACGGTATTTGAAAACTCGGTTGGGATTTTTATAAACATGGTAGTGTTGATAAACCATTTGAAAACGTTTGATCATGTAACATTCTAAAATCGTCAAAGTTATAGTTGACTTGGTTTATTTTGTTACCCGATGGTAACATCTTTGAAAAACTCGTAGAAGTTATTAAGTTTGAAAAGTTACTTTTAACCGTTCACTTAACATTTATAAATTCCATTTGTAATATAACATATGTAAAATAAAACAATAAAGTAAACATCCAAATAATAATTAGCGGCCTTATTACAACCCAAAATAAAAAGACTTAGAAAATAAGTAATATTAACTATAACAAAGTAAATTCAAATCCAACGATAAGCATGGCCGCCTCGAGTCCTCTCCTGCTCCATCTCCGTGATCTACTCATCTGCAAAATAGTATGGGAAGTGGTGAGTCACCAAGACTCAGTGTGTAAATCCCCCACCCGGAAATGTAACTCATACACAGATTGTTAATAAACATGCAAATATGCAACCCCACTAACCATCCGTACTCCTTAACTACCCCGTGTGGTCAAAACCACTGGTGGTCAAAACCACTGGTGACTAGTGTCACAATTTAAATGATGGGGCCAACCCATCGTGTGGTCAAAACCACTGATGACCATAGGTCACAAATATCATAATGTGGTCAAACCCACGGTGGTACCAAACTACTGGACTTAGTCACAATTATCATCGGTGTGGTCAAAACCACTGGTGACCGAAGTCACAATAAATCTGATGGGGCCAACCCATCTTGTGGTCAAAACCACTGGTGACAGTCCATAAGATCATCCCCCTCCTCTCATCAATCCCACCATCATCATGCATTATGTACAACATATCATTTATCAGCATATGATGGCAAACTCAATCATATATCATAGACAAAGTAATAGGGGACTTATCTCGAAACCATGATTATGCCACAAGCTAATCATTACCAAAAAGATTAAAAGGCAACAATATGGCAATGTAAATTAATATAGTGTGTAAAGAGTTTTACACACCTGTCACTATCGAAATCTCTAGATCCCAAAGATCCGATCTACGACGCTAGATTCTTGACCCTTAAACGGATTTGATTTCCAAACAAATCCCGAAGCCTTAATTAGCCCCTAAATCCATGGCACATATTAGTTTCGGCATTTAAACATAAACTTTTTAACAAATGGCCCTTGGCCGAATGTAACTATTCACTTACCACACTTACCGAAATCCCGAAATTATCACTTGAGTCTTCGAGATTCCTACCAAAACACATGTTAAAATTGACTTGCACACTTATACAAAATCAAGGCCTATGGCCGAATATTACTTACCTCCTTACCTTGGGGAATCAAATCCCGAAAGATCTCCTTACTCCTTTAATGCTATCCTCCCTTGACTACAAAACAAGATGTGAAACCAAGGTCTTAATAAGGTTTGGCCAACCCAAAATATTAAGGCTTACCCTTGCTTTCGGCATACCAAAAGAGAAAGAACCCGAAGTTAAATGCTAAGGAGAAAATACTTACCACTACTTTGAAAACGACAGCACCCTACCTTAGGGGGATTCGGCTAATCACAAGCTGGAAGGGCTGGAATTTTGAGAAGAAGGGGTAGGTTCGGCTAAGAGGAATAAGAAAAAGAGAAGGAAGAGATGTAGGGAATTAATGGTGGTTTCGGCTTTGTAAAAGAAAAAAGAAAGTAGATGGGAGATGAGGAGATTCGCCAAAGAACCAAATGAAAAAAAAAAGAGAACTTGCTGAATGATTTTTGACACTCCCTTGCTTAGCACAAAACCGAAAATGGATGGCCCTAAAGAGTCCCAAATCCGGCCATCACCCCTATCTTTTGTGATAATTCCAGCTTCTAATTATCACCCAATAAGAATAATATTTATCTTCTATTTATCTCCTATCCTCCTCTTCAACAATTAAAAAGAAAATACAATACTAACACTACTCTTCTAGCCTAATCCTAGAGCAAAAATTAAGCTTTATCCTTATCAAAATAAGAGTCCAACATGCACCATCAACTCCCTTTCCATGCACGCCACTTGCATAAAAAATAAAACCAATTTACGCTTCTTTGGTTCGACACAGGACCTAAAGGAGCAACTGCCATGACCCTTTTTAACGCCCATGCCATTCCTCCCAATTGACTTTCATGTCATAAAACCTCACCATTTAATTTTAAGGCCTTCCTAGTCGATTCCCTCTTAAAACAAAAGAAAATAGAATTCCCCAAGGCACAACCTCGGCAGCTCAACCAAGACCCGCCACCTCTAAGCCCTAAGTGGTACCCCAAGCCACTCCACCAAACGCCTTTCATGTCCATACCTTACCCACAAAATCATAAGGCCTTCCAACTTAGCCCCTTTCTTTAATGTCCCAAAAAGCCCAAAATAAAAACACATCCCCTTGTAACTCCCAAGACTCGAACCTCCTCCCTTGAGCTCCCTTTGACACCTCCTTTGTAGCACTTAAGTGGCGCATGAAAGCCACTTTGCCAAACTATTCCTTGTGTCATGTTTCTCCCAAAACTTCTCTTAACCCCTATCTCCTAGCTCCCTCCTTTTAAATACTTAAAAATAAATTTTTTTAGTTCTAAATCTGACCTAGTTTGGGGTTATGACTAGACCCTAAAATATGTCTAGCAAACATAGAATTCATTTCTTCAAGCACACACATGAATAAAATTAAAATTTTAACAACCCTAATTTAGGATGTTACAGCTTCTACCCCTTAAAAAGAATTTTGGCCTCAAATTACCTCGGATCAAGAGTTGGGGGTATTGTCACAGATCACATCCTCGGGTTCCCATGTGGCCTCCTCTGTACCATGGTTTTGCCATAACACCTTTACCAAAGGCACTGACTTCCTCCTCAAAACCTTGACATCTCGATCTAAGATTTGTACTGGCTCCTCCTCGAAAGACAAGTCTAAGTTCACTTCAATTTCAGAACCGACACTACGTGTGATGGATCCGATCGGTAGCGCCAAAGATTGAAACATGGAAGACATCATGGATCCGCTCAATTCGCGCAAGAACTCAAGTCGGTAAGCTATCGGTCGTGACCGCTTCAACACCGTACTAACGGTCCGATGAATCTAGGGCTTAGCTTGCCCTTCCGCCAAACCTCAAGATTTTCTTCTAAGGTGATACCTTCAAGAAGACCTTATCACCCATCGCGATACTCAAGATCTCTACGTTTAAGATCGGCGAGATTTACCGCTCGATGCCTCCTTAAGACGAGCCCGAATTACTCTAACCTTATCCTCCGCTCTCGCCACTAACTCTAGACCCAACATCTGTCGCTCTCTTAGCTCCATCCAACATGTAGGAGTACAGATTTCGACCATACAAATACGCCTCATACGGTGCCATCTCGAATACTCGCTGATAACTATTGTTATAAGCGAACTCACCAAAGGTAGGTACTCCTCCCAACTACCACTAAGTCCAAAACACAGCCCCTCAACATGTCTTCCAACACTTGGATCACCCTCTCAGATTGTCCATCAGACTACGGATGAAAAGCTGTGCTGAAATTCAACCTCGTACCTAACTCCTGATGTAAAGCCTTCCAGAATCTCGACGTAAATCGGGGATCCCGATCTGAGATAATGGACACTGGCACTCCATGCAACCGCACTATCTCAGCGATATACAACTTGGCTAATCTTTGAAGCGAGTAGTCAACCCTTACCAGTATGAAATGGGCCGACTTAGTCAACCGGTCTACTATCACCAAAACGACATCTTTCTTACTGGGCGTAAGGGGAAGCCCACTTACGAAATCCATAGTAATCTCCTCCCACTTCCACTGTGGGATCTTTCTTCGGTAATGTACTCGATGGCAATTGATGCTCAGCCTTAACTTGCGGGCATGTCGGACACTTGCCCACTAACTTTCGGTTACTTCGCCTGCACCCGACCACCAAAACGCTCCCTTAAATCTCGATACATCTTGTCGCTTCCCGGTGCATAGCGTGACGACCGCTATGAGCTTCTTTAAGGATTCGTGCCTCAAATCATCATCCTTAGGCATGCATACTCTCCCCCGAAAGTACAACACTCCATCACTACCCAAACTGAAACCTTTGGCCTCACCGTTCTGTACTTGCAACTTCCGAGTACTCAAAGCTTCGTCGGTCATCCGCCTTTCTTTGACCTCATTAATCCAAGATGGTTTCACTTGTAATTCTCGCCAAAAGGCTCCCATCCTCATAGAGACTTAGATGAGCAAACATTGCTCGCGAATCTACCACCTTACGGCTCAATGCATCGCCTACCACATTAGCCTTCCGGATGGTATTCAATTGAGCAATCGTAGTCCTTCAACAACTCAATCCACCTCCACGCCTCAGATTTAAATCTTTACGAGTCGAGGTACTTCGACTTTTGTGATCCGTGGTACACTACCGACTTCTCCCCATACAGGTAGTGCCTTCATTTTCAAGGCAAAAACCACAGCAGCCAATTCCAAATCATGTGTCGGGTAGTTAGCTTCGTGAGGCCTCAATTGCCGTGACGCATAAGCGACCACCTTCCCTTCTTGTATTAGCACACACCCTAAACCAGTATGCGATGCATCACAATACACAGTGAACTCCTTTCCTGCCTCAGTGAATCAAGATCGGTGCTTCATTAAAATCCTTTTCACTATCGAAACTCTCTTCCTGCTTCTTAAACCACACAAACGGAACTTCTTTTCTCAACAGCTTAGTCGGCGGTCTGTGATTAAGGAGAAATTTTCCACAAATCTTCGGTAATATCCTGCCAACCCTAGAAAACTCTGAATTTTCGTAACAGACTTGGGTGGTTTCCACTCTAACACCGCCTCGATCTTACGGGGATCCACCCTGATGCCCTCAAATTGAAACTACATGCCCTAGAAAAGTTACCTCCTTGAGCCAAAACTCACACTTGTGAATTTGGCGATAACCTGCTTTCTCCTTAGAACTTGCGTAACCACATGAAGATGTGCGTCATTCCCTTGTCCTTAAGTGGCGTCACTTTGCCACTACACCACACACTCCACTTGTCCACCAAACCAACAGTCCCATTCTCAAATCTAACACAGCGTTCATGCTTGGTACCCACAATACCACGAGCATACCTACTCAACCAGAGAAATTTGGCCTCATACTCCACCACCGTCTTATTGCCTTGAACCAGATTCAAGAAAGCCTTCCGTTGTGCATCCACGTAGCTAGTTCCAATATACTTCTTTTGATAAGCATCTCTGAAAAATTCCCAGGTGAGATTTTCTACCATCGTTCCATCTCTTACGATGAGCCACCACTGATATGACCCATCCCGAAGCAAAGAAATTATACCCTTCAATTTCTCCTCAGCTGTAAAATCTAGGTCATCCATGATCCTTTCTGTTGCTTCTAACCAAGATCACCAAGACCGGTGCCACCAAAACTCCTCTAAACACCTCTGCTCCGTTAGCCCAGAGTCGTTCAACCACAGATTTACTGCTCCTACACCCACGCCTCAAAGAACTCGCTCCAATACCGTGTATGACTTGAGATATGACATCATTACCACCCATCCGATCTTGAAATTGAGTTTTTGCCGCCGGCAGATCCGGCATCTCATTTCTGGACCCATGTCTGGACCCTGCTGGCTCGGACAATGTCATCCTACCCCTTCCACGTCCACGGGGCAGACGTCCACGACCTCTCATACTCATTTCTAACGATTGCATTTATCTGTTTAAGAATTTTATGCATTAGTACCTTTGTTTCACTTGATTATCCGCGAAGAAATTTTATGATAGGAGTTTTAGGAGTGGTTCTTTCGTATCATACATGTACACAGTCCTTCTATTCATTCATTCAAAGAGACGTTGTAGTTTTCATTGTGATTATTTTTCCACTACCCAGGGGTATTTTCATAATTTGTCCTATAGGGGTATTTTTGTAATTTTTCAAAAATAAAAGTTCTCGGATGATTTTGTCAAAAAGTATTTTGGAACTCTTAAATTCCTGGGGTATTTTGAAAAATTTTGAAATCCGGGGGTATTTCGGTAATTTTGGACCTCAGGGGTATTTCGGTAATTTTTCACAAATCAGGGTGAATTTTTAAAATTTAATAAATCAGGGATATTTAAAAAGTTGTAAAACTTCGAGGGCTCTTTTTGAGAATTGAATTTTCCAAAACAATGATGTTACAAAATTTTTGAAAATCAGGGTTATTCTGGTAATTTATCGGTTAGGGGCAATTTTATAATTTTACCACTAGGGGTATTTTAGTAATTTTCCATAAAAAGATTTCCAAAATTTGGTTCTAATTGATTTCACAAAAGAAGGAGATTTTAAATTTTCTTATTTGGAGATTTTTCATACGGAGGGTATTTTGGTAATTTTCAAGCCAGGGGTATTTTGGTCATTTTTCAAATTGAGGGGTATTTTGGTCTTTTTTTCTTTTTAAAGCAAGGTTTTAATTACTTCAAAAACAAAACGGCTAGTCCCTTTCGGGTTTTAGTTAACAAGTTTAGCCTATGAGCACGTCGTCTCAGCTAGGATGAACCGTCACTACGCACCAGGTAGGATTTGAGTGAGTAGGAGGTGAGTCACTAGGACTGCTTAAATACCAAGCTCCCACCGAATCCAATCTTAGACATGCGTATAACGATTGCCACATCCCTTGCTCAGTGACAACTCATAGGGTTGTTTAGGGAATTATTAAATCTTATGCATGGTTTGTTGGGGTATGCTAGCCCTAGGGTTCAACAATTTCTATTCTAATAGTCTACTTCCCAATTTACCCTTCTATCCCCATCAAGTATTCACAAAGAAAATAGATAGAATTACTTACCTGGGCGGGTTGGTGCCGGAGACTCGGTGCCATGCTGTTCAAGCCAAAACAATTTCTCAAAACACCTCAATAAGGCCTACTAATAAAAATAGAACATTTTGGGCCTTGGGCCCCACACCGAAGTTTTGAACCTGCTCGATACCAAAATGTAACACCCCAAACCCGCCCATGAGTCCTGACCGGATCTGGTATGTCACGGAGTAAAATAATTTGAATCCTTTTGAGTGCCTGGTGAAAACTTGTTAAAATGTGGCTAAGGTATTAAAACGGTATTTGAAAACTTAGTTGGGATTTTTATAAACATGGTTGTGTTGATAAACCCTTTGAAAACGTTTGATCATGTAACATTCTAAAATTTTCAAAGTTATAGTTGACTTGGTTTATTTTTGTTACCCGATGGTAACATCTTTGAAAAACTCGTAGAAGTTATTAAGTTTGAAAAAGTTACTTTTAACCGGTTCACTTAACATTTATAAATTCCATTTGTAATATAACATATGTAAAAATAAAACTATAAAGTAAACATCCAAATAATAATTAGCGGCCTTATTACAACCCAAACTAAAAAGACTTAGAAAATAAGTAATATTAACTATAACAAAGTAAATTCAAATCCAACGATAAGCATGGCCGCCGAGTCCTCTCCGGCCCATCTCCGCGATCTACTCATCTGCAAAATAGTATGGGAATGGGTGAGTCACCAAGACTCGTGTGTAAATCCCCACCCTAAATGTAACTCATACACGATTATTAATAAACATGCAAATATGCAACCCCACTAACCATCCGTACTCTTAACTACCTCGTGGTCAAAACCACCGTGGTCAAAATCACCGGTGACTAGTGTCATAATTTAACCGATGGGGCCAACCCATCGTGTGGTTAAAACCCCGATGACCATAGGTCACAAATATCATAATGTGGTCAAAACCATCGGTGGTACCAAACCACCGGGACTTAGTCACAATTATCATCGGTGTGGTCAAAACCACCGTGACCAAGTCACTATAAATGATGGGGCCAACCCATCTTGTGGTCAAAACCACCGGTGACGATCCATAAGATCATCCCCTCCTCTCATCAATCCCACCATCATCATGCATTATGTACAACATATCATTTAGAAGCATATGATGGCAAACTCAATCATATATCATAGATAAAGTAATAGGGGACTTACCCAGAAACCATGATTATGCCACAAGCTAATCACTACCAAAAAGATTAAAAGGCAACAATATGGCAATGTGAATTAATAAAGTGTGTAAAGAGTTTTACACACCTGTCACTACCGAAATCCCTAGATCCCGAAGATCCGATCTACGACGCTAGATTCTTGACCCTTAAACGGATTTGATTTCCAAACAAATCCCGAAGCCTTAATTAGCCCCTAAATCCATGGCACATATTAGTTTCGGCATTTAAACATAAACTTTTTAACAAATGGCCCTTGGCCGAATGTAACTATTCACTTACCACACTTACCAAAATCCCGAAATTATCACTTGAGTCTTCGAGATCCCTACCAAAACATATGTTAAAATTGACTTGCACACTTATACAAAATCAAGGCCTATGGCTGAATATTACTTACCTCCTTACCTTGGGGAATCAAATCCCGAAAGATCTCCTTACTCCTTTAATGCTATCCTCCCTTGACTACAAAATAAGACGTGAAACCAAGGTCTTAATAAGGTTCGGCCAACCCAAAATATTAAGGCTTACCCTTGCTTTCTGCATACCAAAAGAGAAAGAACCCAAGTTAAATGCTAAGGAGAAAATACTTACCACTACTTTGAAAACGACAAAGACCCTACCTTAGGGGATTCGCTAATCACAAGTCGGAAGGGCTGGAATTTTGAGAAGAAAAAGGGGTAGGTTCGGCTAAGAGGAATAAGAAAAAGAGAAGGAAGAGATGTAGGGAATTAATGGTGGTTTTGGTTTTGTAAAAGAAGAAAGAAAGTATATGGGAGATGAGGGAGATTCATCCAGCAACCAAATGAAACAAAAAGAAGAGAACTTGCTGAATGATTTTCGGCACTCCCTTGCTTAGCACAAAACCGAAAATGGATGGCCCTAAAGAGTCCCAAATCCAGCCATCACCCCTCTCGTTTGTGATAATTCTAGCTTTTAATTATCACCCAATAAGAATAATATTTATCTTCTATTTATCTCCTATCCACTTCTTCAACAATTAAAAAGAAAATACAATACTAACATACTCCTCCAGCCGAATCCTTGAGCAAAAATTAAGCTTTATCCTTATCAAAATAAGAGTCCAACATGCAGCCATCAACTCCCTTTCCATGCACGCCAGCTTGCATAAAAAAATAAAACCAATTTCTACTTCTTTGGTTCGAACCTGGGACCTAAAGGAGCAACTGCCGCAGCCCCCTTTTTAACGCCCCATGCCATTCTTCCCAATTGACTTTCATGTCATAAAACCTCACCATTTAATTTTAAGGCCTTCCTAGGCTGATTCCCTTCCTAAAACAAAAGAAAATAGAATTCCCTAAGGCGCAACCTCGGCAGTTCAAACCCAAGACCTGCCACCTCTAAGCCCTTAAGTGGCACCCCAAGCCACTCCACCAAACGTCTTTCATGTCCATACCTTATCCACAAAATCTGTTAAGACCTTCCAACTTAGCCCCTTTCTTTAACGTCCCAAAAAGCCCAAAATAAAAATATATCCCCTTGTAACTCCCAAGACTCGAACCTCCTCCCTTGAAGCTCCCTTTGACGCCTCCTTTGTAGCACTTAAGTGGCGCATGAAAGCCACTTTGCCAAATTATTCCTTGTGTCATGTTTCTTCCAAAACTTCTCTTAACCCCTATCTCCTAGCTCCCTCCTTTTAAATACTTAAAAAGAAATTTTTTTAGTTCTAAATCAGACCTAGTTTGGGGTTATGACTAGACCCTAAAATATGTCTAGCAAACATAGATTCATTTCTTCAAGCACACACATGAATAAAATTAAAATTTTAACAACCCCTAATTTAGGATGTTACACACAATCCCCTAAGAAGCACCTGCTCATAATCTGGTTGAGATCAGAATTTCACTAGAAGGTACCCATCCTCAACATCCATAAACTTTATTAGCACTAAAACTTATATTATACCCCAAAAGCATAACCACAATCATGTTAAACAATCTCTATTCACCCAATGTGTGGCCTCGATTAGGAAAACATATAGATGGTAGCCCATCCATCTCCCTCATCATAATATCACTATCCCTAATTGGATATCATCTCATCATCAAAGGAAAATCCCTTGTTTCCATTCGTCCCAGAGTGACCCATAAGCATATCCCAAATGAAGCACCATTTGTAACAACCCATTTTTAGTTAAATCGAAACATTGGTTTCGGGACCACAAATCTGAGATCTAAATATTTATTTTATTATTTTTTTAATGTATACAACATGATAATGTGGTTGTGTGAAAATTTGATTAAGAAATTTTATCGCTTGACTAGTTAATTTGATAAAAAGGACTAAATCGCGTAAAGTGCAAAAGTGATGTTCTAATAACTAAAAGTATCTAATAGCCATGGAATATTAAATTAGAAGTCCTTATGTTGTAATTAGACCATTATAATAGTGAGTGGACATTTTTGGGCATATATTAAATGATTTATATGTTTAATTAAAAGGTTAAATTTGTAATTTATAAAATAAACATGAATTAAGTAAAATAAGCCAAATTCTTACTCCATTATCATCTTCCACCACCGTAAATAAGAAAGAAAAACATCCATGGAAGGTTTCTAGGGTTTGGCCACTTCATGATCTAATTGTAAGTCTGTTTTTGTCCCGTTTTTAATGATTTCTATGTTTTTGAGATCATTGCTTCGTATTCTATCTAGCCCGTACCTTAGATTTCAAAATTTTTAAAGATTTATTATGTTTCCATTGTTGAATGCTTGAGTAATTTTATGAATTATGATAGATTTGGAAGGTTTAATGTTAGATTAATAGTTTTTTGTAAAGTGATTTTTGACAAAAATGTCAAAAAGGGGTTAAATTGATAAAATGTGATATGTGGTGGTTAAAAGTGTGAACAAATAAAAAATATGGACTTCTTTGGTAATAAGAAATATTCGGCTAGCATAGGTAGGGACTTCATTGCATGGATTTGTATTTTTATGCAATAAGGACTAAATTGTAAAAGATGTGAAAGTTTAGGGGTAAAAGTGTAAATGTGTCTTAAAGTGTGATTTGGACTAAATTTAATGAATGGATGATTGACTAAGTCAATTTTGCATATATTTAGATCAAGAAAAGTGAAATACGGACTTGGATCGGGGAAGAGATAAAGTTATCGATTAATCGACTCGATTCATCATTTTAACATTCGAGGTAAGTTTGTATGATATAAATTCATTTCAAATGTATTTTATATGCTTTGATATAGCATGAATTGGGATTATGTGATTACGGACGTGTTCAGAAATGATTCGATGAAGATTCGACAGTTGAAATCCCGATTGAACCTTAGGAATAGTTTAGGATGCTAGTGACATGTCATTAGGTATACTTGAGTTGGCTTCGGGCCATGATTTAGCACTAAGTGTGCGAGATGAACCGATTTGGCTTTGAGCCATGCATATAGGTAAATTTGGCTTCAGGCCATGATATTAGAATTTCAGATAAGTTACCTTGATTTGGCTACGGGCCATGGTATAGGGACTTATCGAGTGAGACCTTGAGTATCTGACTTCTATTCTGAATGGTTCAACGGGTAAATGAAGGATGTAATTGAGTATGAGATTGGGACGAGATGGTACATGTACGTACGGAAATGAATTAAGTTTTGAAGACTAAGAAATTGAAGAGTTCTTTGGTAAGTTATATGAATGATCATATAATAATTTGAGATTTAATAGGTTTGTTGCATATTGTTTTCTATTATATAAATGGTTAATGAATGAGGATAGTTGCTTATTGTTAACATACGAGCTTAGTAAGCTATATATCTTACTTTGTTGTTTTTCCTTGTTTTATAGTGATTTCAAAGCTAGCTCGAATCCGGGATTGTCGGAGACTTCACCACACTCTCCACTGACTTTTTGGTACTTTTTGAAACTATGTTTTAAGTATATGATATGTATAGGTATTTGAGTCATGTTAGTTATATTTTGGTAATGACTTTGGCCAAATGAATTGGCTTGTAAATGCATATATTTTGGTTTGTATATATAGCCATGGGTGTTGGCGTAATATTGGTATTTTTTGTATGTTTGAATCATATGCAAATATATATGTGCTTATGTATTATGCTTATTGAGTTGGTTGTGATGATTGATGATAACAGGTACTATGAATGACAAATTGATGACTTGTGGAAATAGGTATGCTTGTGAAATTAGGCCTAATAATGCATCTTTGACAATGGTCATTTTGATGATTGAGTAAACAAGGATTGATATGAGTTTAGTTAGTATATTGTGGTACTTATGTGCCTTGAATTGGTTAGTATTGAAATGGTAAGGTTTAGGCTTGGTTTGGTTGTTTTGGATTGTATATTATGCTATGGTTTGGTGTCAATTGTGTAGGTGAAAATGTGTACCAAATGGGGTGGCAAGTTGGCTTGGTAAATAGCCTATTTTTGTCCACACGAGTAGAGACATGGCCGTGTGTCTCACCGTGTGTGACACATGGTCATGACACACGACCGTGTGTCCCCTGGTGTTGAAATTGAAGTGAAGTCAGTATGCTCCACATGGGCGTGTGATCAGCCGTGTGGTACAAGTCAGTATACCCCCTAATTAGTGCACGGCCTAGCACACGGGAGTGTGACTTGGCCGTGTTGCATAAGTCAGTATACCCTACAAGTTTGGCACGGCCTAGCACACGGTTTGGCACACGGATGTGTGTGACCACTTTGAAAGGCATACGTGCTAGACATACGGGCGTGTGATCGGCCGTGTAATCCAAGTCAGTATGTACCCCCTAATTTCACACGACTTGTGACACGAGCATGTCTAGTGGTCGTGTGATACATACGGCCTAGTCACACGGGCGCGAGTCCTCTGTTTGAGACACACGGCCTAGTCACAAGGGTGCTGGAGTGATTGTGGCGGCGTTAGCATAAAAACGTTTCTGGTGTGGAAACACAACTCTGCAA
Organism: Gossypium rotundifolium; assembly: GCA_025506655.1. NCBI lineage: Eukaryota > Viridiplantae > Streptophyta > Magnoliopsida > Malvales > Malvaceae > Gossypium > Gossypium rotundifolium. The sequence continues at coordinate 39,579,119 of CP106728.1, forward strand.
ATGAAAATCGATGAAAAGCCAAAAAGTGAGATTGTTGACACCACACGACCGTGTAGCCGCCTGTGTGGTAGGCCGTGTGATCGGACACGGAGTTGTGATCGACAAGGCATGCCATGTGTGATTCATAAGCTGGGCCGAATTGGGCCGTGTGGGCCTCACGGACGTGTGGGATTATTGGGCCAGGTTGTGTGATCCACACGGCTAAGGCCATTTTAGGTCTTATGGGCCACATGGGCGTGTGGGCCCACATCGGTAAATTACATGGGCTGGTAGGCCCATTTTTACTGTTTGGACTGCTAAGGTTGCACGGGCCGCCCGAGTCGACTGTGGACTTACTGTAGGGTCGGTAAGCTTACCTAGATCCCTAATTGACTAAATAACTTTTATATCCATGTGCTTTATATATATATATATATGTACGACTGTATTTTGAGCATACTGTTAAAACTATACTAAATACATATATGATACCATGATTTGGAATGAAATGATTATATGATGCATTGCATGAGGATGGGTTTATAAGGATCGGAGGAAGTGTACTAAAAGGCTTCGAGCCTAACTTACTACCAAATTTCACCAAACTACTGTCTAGTGCCGCATTCGGTACTTTCTGGAGTGTAGGGATGCGTGGGTTGATTATATCCCCACATGGAGTGTAGGGTTGGAATCAGATAGAGTGTAGAGGTTGGCTAAGGAGGACTTGTATACTGTATGATCTATTACTGTACTGACTATTGTTACTGTAATGGGCCAATGCCCAGACACATGACCTACTTCAGATTGAGATGGGCTAAAGCCTAAACTGATATTGTCACCGATCTTCGAAAAGGGCTCAGCCTGCATGTGATTGCTTTTCTGCTTTGCTTTATTTGGGATTACACACTGAGTTTTAGAAAACTCACCCTTCTGATTTGACTGTACAGGTAATCCCTAGACATGGGAGAATTGGTGCGGCGGAGAACTCAGAGGTGGCCACACGACCTAAATTATTTGATTTAGTACTTAATAATGATTTTTAAGTTTATTTTGGGGTATTTTACTGTAATAATGGCCTTTTTGGATTTTCATAGTTAATTTGGATTTCTATTATTTTGATTTACAACTAATAGTAGTAGGGTTAATCGAGTTTTCAAAACGAATCAAATGCTTTAACAAAATACACTCAAATACGCAAATTGATTTAAAAAGCTTCCGCAATAAGTAAAGTTTTTAAAATTAACAATGTTTTGAAGAAGAATAATTTTGTAATAATGAACTACGTTTTTTTTTAACTGAACGACACATCCGAGAATTAACACAAGATTTTGTAAAGAGGTTAAATACAAAAGAGGTTTTTACGACAACTCATTTATTACAAAAAACACTACCATGTGACATCGCCAGATTCGACCATAACATCTAGGTCGGGTCTGGGATGTTACATTGTAAGTCTGGTAATGCTCCATAACCCTATTTCGGCGTTGAATACGGTGAGGGGTGTTACACCATTCCCCATACCAAACTTTCGCATAGTTGTTTGACCGAAGCCAACTTGAACCTAGCATCTTCGTGTTGTCTAAATTAGGTGGATCCTCCTCCCCTGTCATCAACTCCTCTTCGTAGTTAACCCATTCGCCAATTTAATTATGATGTTATCTTTTCTATTATTCGCAGTGTTTCAATTCCCTTATGTCATCTAAATCGTCAATCCTCCTCTCGTCAACTTTATTTTTAAGTGCACATTGTTATTTTTTCTTTGTCTTTTTTTCCCTTTATTACTAGCTATGACGTTAATGAGGAAAAAAAATGGAAATAACAATTTAACTTTTTTATTGTATTTTATTATACCACGAGAAAAAGGGGAAAATGTTTCTTCTTTTTGCCAATAAAGGGAAAAGATTGGTTAATTTGGCCATCGGGTTGTTTGTTTTGCCTTAAAAATTAAAGGTGAATCATTTAATTCTAAGATATTGATTTAAATGTTATTTTTTGTAAATAAATTCAAACATGTATCATGCCTTATTTTTAATTTGAGATTATTTTAAGACTCGATTGAAATTATCTAGTCGAATAAGATATTTTGTATTCATACCAATTTAGTTTTCTTAAGGAATAGTGATTTACAGTAAACCTGTTTTCATATTTGACTCGAGTTAAAACTCGAGTCTAGACAGTGGAAAGTGGGAAAAAGTATATAAATCTTAAATCCTGCAACTCTATTCTTTATATATACAGAGTTGATTTTAAATATACTAGATTATCGACCATTTTACCCAAAAACGCCCATTTCTAACATTATTTACGGATGTGTCGCAAAAAGCGTCCTTGGGGGAGCGTTTTGTCCACGCCAAGACAAAGCACTTCCTTAAATGAGCGCTTTGTCGACGTGGACAAACGCCCCCCAGGACACGCTTTTGCCCTTTTTGGTTAGGGTTTTTGCTTGATTTTAGGGTTTTAAGGAAAAATTAATTAAATTAGAATTTAGGGTTAATTAATTAAATTAACTATTAATTAAAAAATAATTAAATTAGGGTTTAGGGTTTAAGGTTTTAGGGTTAATTAACTAAATTATGTTTTAGTTTTTAAAATAATTTTGTGTTTAGGGTTTTTGAAAAATATATTAGCAATATAATTTTTTTTGTTTTTTTCTCTACAGAGTATCTGAAAAAATATTCTTGAGAAGACGTTTCTAAACAAATAGTGTCTAAAACTCTTCAAGTAGGATGCACTTTGTCAAGAAAATTATCAAAAAGCTCTCAAGTGGACACTCTTTTTCTATGGTAGTATCTGAAAAAATAATTTTGAGAAGACGTTTCTAAACAAATAGTGTCCGAAACGCTTCAACCAAGATGTACTATCAACAAAATTACTGAAAAAAGCTCCCATGTGGATGCTCTTTTTCTACAGTAGTTCCTATTTGGCCTTAGACTATGAATTAGCCAAATTTCATTCTCAGGTTGCATAAGGTACAGGAAGAGAAATTGATGTTAAAGTAGAATAGAAACTAAAGATGAGTGAATGTATTAGTGCTATTATTTACTATGATGGTGAGGTCCGTGACACCGAGAACGGCGTTGTTTTTTATCGGAGAACACAGCGTGACTGGTTTTTAACTAGAACTTATATTTAACAAAGCTTCGTAAAAGAATTAGGCTTAAAATCTTCGGAACGATGCCAATGAAAGTTTTGTCTATTAAGTATCAATTTTATGCTTCGGTTGATCCCGTGAGATATGACTCATTCGACATCAAAGGTCTTTGTAGCTTGGAGGCAATGGTGCAGACTCATCTTTCTAGTGGATCACCCTATCTTGAGTTATATGTACAATTTTCATCGCCAAATGATTCATTTGTGACTTCAAAATCTACTACTATTCGAGAGAAATAGATGACCCCTAGCCGACACTCTATTAGTGGGAGGCAGAATACGAAAGCGCCAGTGTTTGGTGGCAATATGGAAAACACAACCCATGCACGACACTCGGTTAGTGGATGGGACATGTACATTGGTGGGTCGATGTCCGATGCTGAAAATACGTATTGGGGAACGACATCAACTTCTAGTGGTTGGCAATCCATATATGATTTGAGACGTTACGAAATGTCCATAAGAAGGGATGATGTACTCCCTACGATGTCCACCGGCGAGGGGACCTCGTTCTTTGCAGATGATGGTGGGTCGGATGATGAGTTCGATGTGGATCCACCTCGAGAGCCTAACCTCGATGGTGCACAAGTTGCATTATTTTCTAAACCGGAGCCTGTTCCAACCATATCTGAAGACGTTGAAGGGGTTCAGATGAAGAAGAAGAAGATCCGCGATTCAGGGTGTACTCGCCTCTAGCCCTTATGCATAATGTCGATCTATCTCAAAATGATGCGTTGGAGTTTCCAGATCTACCAAACAGAATGTGTGACCGTACAAGTTCGTCATTGGATTTTGGTAATTAGAAGTTGGTAAGGAGTGTTCCAATAAGGATAGTTTTCTTGGTGCATTGAAACAACATAGCATCATGAACGATGTTACCTACAACGTGGTTAAATCCAAATCCGATAAGTATGAGGCCAAGTGTGCAGTGCAAGATGGTACATGTTCATGGAAAATCATGGCTTCGTTGAGGAAAAGGATAGGCATGTGGGAGATAAAAAAGTAAAAAGGTCCATATACATGTGTTGGCGGTACAGTATCACTAGGTATTTAGGGTTTTTGAATAATACTGTTATTACGTAATGTTGCATTATTTAACGTACTTCGTTGACAAGTGTTTCACAAGATCATCCCAAGATGGATTCAGATATGTTAGCTAGCTTAATACTACCGACGGTGAAGGCGAGATCCTGGACTTCATCTTTGGTCTTAATTGCCAATATTCGTAGCAATTGAGGTACACGCCTTCTTCGTAAGGCTTGGATAGCTAAGCGATGCGTTGGAAAAGATGCATGGTCGATGGGGCGCTTCATATAATGAAGTGTGGCGGTGGTGTCAGTCTTTGAGAGATATGTCCAGGTTGCATAACAGACCTTGAAACGGCACCTGCGTACTACAATGACCGATTGCTCCGTGGATGCCAAGTGTTCAAGCGTCTATTCTAGAGCTTTAAGCAATGCCGAGACGCATTTCTATACTACAAGCCATTGGTAAAAATTGACGATACCTTTATGTATGGTAGATATACCATCGGCTATTGCTAGTTGTGGCACAGGATGGCAGTGGGAGGATCCTTCAAATTGCATTTACAATAAAATTGGGGGAGTCAGTTGATAATTTGGATTTCTTTCTTTCTAGGTTAAGGAGGCATGTCTACCCCCAACCTGATATCTGTGTTATATCGGATCGGGGCACTGGAATACTAGTTGCAATTGAGTGACAGGGAAGCTTATGACATCAGACACACCATCGGTATTGCCTAAGGCATGTTGCGTCCAACTACTACTGGTAATATTGATCTACAATTGAACGACGGTAAGTGACCAAATTGGGTATTTAGTCTCTATTAGTATAATTTCATTTGTAATATTCAATTTATTATGAATGGAAGAGTGGTATATAGTTCTCGCTATCAATTTATATTGGCAGGGTATGAGATAAGTAAGGACCATTTTCATGAGATGTTGGCAGTTTTGCGTTCAGTTAATGAAGACGGCGCAGACTACCTTTGTAAGATACCTTTAGAACAGTGGACACAAGCATACGACGACGACCTACGATATGGTCATATGACCTCAAACTTAGCTGAATGCATAAATTTTGTTCTAAAAGGAATGCTTCATTTGCTGATAACATTGGTTGTGCGAGAGACATATTTTCATTTAGCGGCACTATTTCCAAAGCGAGCAGTGAGTTATAAAGGCCAAACGAAGGGAGGCCATGTATGGTGTGCGAAGGTATTGCAAGAATTTAACAAGGCGAAGGCACGGGCCAACACCATGCACACAGTGTGTCACGATAGCGACAACATATGGTTTCGAGTGATGGAGTTTGACAGACCGAACCAAGGTATTATTGGCGGGCAATATCGTGTACACTTGAGAAATATGACCTGCGACTATGGGATGTTTGACGCATTTCGTTATCCATGCACTCATGTAATTGTAGCTTGTCAAAATCTTCGTTTGGATCCCATGAGCTATGTCGACGAATTCTACAAAATAGAATACATGTACAACGTGTGGAGACACGTATTCCCACTAGTCCCAGATGAACGTAAGTGGCCGTCTGTATTGCTTGCTCCGTTTAAGCTATTACCGAACAGAGAACTGCGTCGTAAACCAAAGGGTCGACCTTGCTCGACTAGAATACATAACAATATGGATAGCCAAGAAACAACCAACCAACAGAAGTTGTGCGGATGGTGTAGGAACCTAGGCCACACAACTCGATCATGTACAAATCAGAATAGCTGATAGTTGTTGTAATAAAATTATGTTGCATTATTTATATTTTATAAAAAATATAAAAAAATTAAAAATATTGCCTTATTCAATAGAACTTTTATTTTATTAAAAATATAAAAATTAAATTAAAATTAAAATATTAAAAATAACCTTTATTTTATTAAATGAAACAATATAAAAAAGTTTGTACAAATATATTAACAAGAATCAATGTTGGTGCCGGTAGGAATCAGTGCCACATGGGGGTTGTCGATGGCTACGCGCTGGATTCCTCCTTGGTTTAGCTTCCGGTGGGGGTTGTGGTTGCTCCGGCGGGGATTGTGGTTCCTCTGATAGGGGATCTGGTTGTGGGTATTGAGAGGATGACCCACCTTGATAGAATAATGAATACGGAGGTGTTTGCATCACCCATGGTGGAGGTGCTTGAATTGTAACATCCTAAATTTATGGGCCTATGCATTTAGTGTGGGGATAAGTTTAATTTGTTAACTTAGGTGAAAGGGGTTTAAATTTGGGCTTAGAATTAGACAAAGGCCAGTTAAATTATTTTAAGGTGGCATCATTAACAATTAAAAAGAACAAGTAATAGGTGCAAGGAGCCCATGTTTTAGGCCAATTTAGGCACTTTAAATGAAGATAGGGTGGCGCCACACGACAAGGAATTAGGGGCCCAAATATTAAGTTTAATGAGGCCCAAATCTTTTAATTTAAGTGAGTTAAATTTCGGCATTAGGGTTAGTAGAGGTGGACTGACTACAAGGCTCAAAAATAGGAGAAATTATGTGGATTTTATAAGTGATAATATCATAGATAAAAAGGAGAAAAGTTAGGAGCTTATCTTCAAGGAAGTGTTGGTAAAATCCACTACCTAGAGGAGTGTAAAATTTGGCTCTTGCATGGCAAAGAGGGTACCAATTTCCCTCTCTTTTAGCTTGAATTTTAAGGACGTTTTCGATTTTTAGTAGTAGGTGCCGAAATATCTATAAATAGGAAGGGCTAGCTCCTTGTTTCTGACACTGAAAACCCTAAATTCCTCTCCCATTGTGCGTAAATTCCTTAGCCTCTCCCTCTCCGATTTCTTTTCTCCAATTTCTTCAAAAGCCGAAACTCTTCTCCACTTTTTCCTCCTTGTGCTGATTTCTCTAAAAAGCCGAAGAATCTATAGTCTTTTCTTTTACTCATCCTATTTGAGAATTAGTTCTATTCTTCCAACATTTAAAACTTTCCTTTGGCATTATCGAATCTCCTTTCCAAGTGTTAGCGAATTCCCTATACTAAGGTAAGTCTTGATTTCATTAGATCTCATATACTATTTCGGTTCTTAAAAGGCAAAAGCTAAAAAATTAATAGTTTAATGATTCTATGTTGGGTGGCAATTCGGGATTTGAAGGAAGCTTGGTCAATTAGATCTAAAAGTCAAAATAGCTAGTCTCCACTTTCGGGATTTTAAGGTAAGAAGATTTCCTAGATTTCTATTAGATTTGATCATTATATGCAAGATCTTAAGGTTATAATGAGGATTAACGATTAAATATTGTGATAGTAGTTCGATAAGGACTTGTGATGGAATTAAATATGGATTAGGAAAAGGAGAAAATCCTAAGTTTAAGAAAAGCAAGATTCATCATTCGAGATTGGCCACTTGGTTGTGGACCGCTTCGAACAACACCTTAGGCAAATAGCGATGAGTGTCGACTAAGGATAAGCGTCAACATAAAAGCATCGTCTTATCGGTGTCGGTGTGTAGATCTCTAACACACTACTAATAAACTTGTATGTATATCTATTTATGTATGTTATGGGCTAAAAGTCGAATTAGGTCAGATAGGCAGTCAAATGGAACCCTAAAAGGGTTAGGCAAGGATGCTGTGCGTAAACATAGAACTCCCTATGTGTATCAAAAAATATATAAGTCTGCATGATGTTTCTTCATGTGTATGCATGGAATGGGATATTGATATGATGAAGGGGAAGTGCATGATAGGTCACGCAGTGATCGGTGGTAGAAATCCCACAAATATAATTGATAGCTCACATTGTGATCAGTGGCTATGCCACGTTTAATGATTCTGAATAACGAGAATAGGCGATTCATTGTCGTTATGGTGTGTAGCGGATGGAGGGTTGATTGTAGAAATCCCCACGGTGTGATGGTTGGTGCAGGTTGGTGTGTAGAGGATGGAAACCTAGGATGGGTTGGGTTATTCATTATTTATTATTTACAATGTGATTATAATTGTTGCCTTATGTATGGGCGGGGCCCATAATGTGTGTGTGGGCTCAGGTCGTTGTGTGTTTTGAAATTTATGCACTGAGTCTTGGTGACTCATGCTTTCCTTTTCTCTACCCTCCAGATGAGCAGTAGATCGTGGACATGGGAGTCGAGACGGACTCGAGGGGCCATCAAGTTTTATTTCTACAAATTATTTTTTTTGGGATTTCTTTAAGTTTATTTTATTTTTATTTAGGAATATTTATGTAATAAGACCCCTAGCTTTTATTCAACTAAGTAGTTTTCAATGTTATGCCACTTATGAATTTATGACAAGGTTTATTTATACGTAATAATAATACAAAGAGGTTTATTTCCAAAAAGTCACTTCTTTATTCAAATTTTAAATAATTAACTTGTGTTTTCAAAATCCGATAAAGTGTTATGTGTTCCATAACACGCCATATCTGGTCGAAATGCATGTGCCGGGTTTGGGGAGTTACATGAATCCCATAAGGCGATGGGGATTGGTAAAAAAAAGAGCTCCTCTACAGCGTCACGTGTGATCCCTCAAGCAACGGCGGCCTATAGATCGACAGTTGACTCAGAGTAATTAGGAACGGAGATGAACTGGGCCATGCATTCCAACCTGCCATAGGACTGGGAAAATGAAACATATAAGGGTTAGGATATATATATAAGGGCTAGGATACACACTTGGCATAATCTGAAAAGGCTATGATATGGGTGTCATCAGTTGAAGTGTTAGGCCGGTGATCGTGTGAGTCTTTGATTGCCCGGTGATTGTGTGAGCGTTGTTGATGGGCCCATATTGTCATCCATTCTTCTTGGATTTAAAGGGCCCCGTCATTCCCTTTGGGCATGAATTTGCTGTCGCCTCTCCTCTTTCGATAGTAAATATGGCTTGCCATGGATCCTAAACCATGGCATGTATTCCAGCACGCACGCTAACTCTGGAAAGATGATCGGTTCCCGACTAGGTATATAATCATAACTGAAACACCCCAAACTCCGCCCACAAGCCCTGACCGGATCTGGCATGCTCCTTGAGTAAAACGTAGCAAATCCTTGTTTTGTCATGTTGGAAAACTGGTGGTTTTGAAGAAAAATCGGTTTGAGTTATGATCAATTTGAAAACCGTGTTGTTTTTGAAGTTTGTATTGAAACGATATTATCATGTTTCAAAAGTTACAAGTTAATACAATTGCCAAATTTTAGAGCTTTTTATTATTAACTTGAAAACCGTAGGTGTTTGGGTGTCAAAACAATTGAAGTTGTTTTATGAAAATGTTTAATCGTTTGTTTGTGTGTTCAGTATCATAATAAAAATTAAAACGTAAACTTAAAACATTAAATGATAATGGCCTTATTACATCAAAATATAACCCAAAATAAATCAAATAAAACTTAATAAGAAAAATCCGAAAATCTTTGAAATGAGCATGGCCACCCCTAAGTCCCCGCCGGCCGGTCCATTTATCGATTATCACTGCAAAATGTTAGCCCACGAAGGGTGAGTCAATGACTCGATGTGTAACGACCATCATAGATTCCCAATCGATAAAACATATTATATCACATATATTAATCATAGGCAATGATGCAACCCAAACCCACCTAGATATCCATCCTCTACACATCACCCGTACCTACCAATCACACCGTGGGGATTACTAAATCGACCCTCCATCCGCTACACACCATCGAAGGCAGTCGCTGCAGTCAACTGCTCATCACCCTTATAATTGTGGCATAGCCACCAGATAACGTGACAGAGTCACCGGATTCATATTATGTGACATAGGTCACCAGATAATGTGGTAAAAACCACCAGGACACTTCCCATTTATCATTATCATCCATATGCCCATGCAACATACAAGTCATACAGATATCATGCAATCTACCTTACCCCATGGCCATAACAAACTTTCTCATATTTTCATAGCAATGTTCATAAACATTATTAACGAGAAATATGGGGTACATACTGATTACCTTTGCACCATCGAATGGTACCCTTAATTGTATTCATTTATTGCCTTATTAACATATACATAATCATTATTATTATTAAGCAGAATTTAGGGTGGGTTACACCACAGTTACTAACTACGATTATCGAATCCGAAAATCCAGATCTCACGCACTAGATCCCCTTTCCTATATTCGTCCAACACTAAGAACATTAGCAAAGAAGCCATTCGGCTATATAGCAAATCCTGATGGGTTAACGCAACCATAATCCTTACCTTGATGCCGATTTGGTTACCAACCCGAATCCCGAAACTATGTGATAAGCCTTCCTTGGAATCGGCCAAACACTAATATACTCAAATGGTTAGCTTTCAGCTTTTCAGATAACTAAGAGACAAATTGAATCAGTACGAAACCTTACCACTGACTTACCGAAAACTATTGATTAGGGAAAAGATGATTCCGATCTACTGCTTCAAAATCTCGAAGATCCTAAATGAAACCAATTGCATGGCTGATTAAAATTCAAGACAAATGCCGAAATTCATCTTTTGTCCTACACATGTCGACAGAGAAGAAATAAGGGAGAATAGTGGAGATTCAGTCATGACAGACTTACCTATTCCAAACCGATTAGAGAAGAAAGCAAAGGAGATCTCTGCTTGGTTGATATTCGGCCAAAAACTGAGAAGAAAAGGAGATTAAGAGATTTCGGCAATGGCTTTAGGAAAAACTATAGAGATTTGGCCAAAGTGAAAGGAGAAAATAGGAGAAAAATAAATGGTATTCGGCTTTGGTTTAGAGAAAAGAGATGAAGGGAGTTTCGGTAAGAATGAAAAAGAAGAAGAAGATTTTAGGCTTTAGCAAAATAAAAGGAGAAGAGAAGATGCACACTTTCACTTTCAGTTTTGGTCAAAAGAGAAGAAAAGAATTTCTAAGACTAACTCCCCTATACATGACCGAATAAGCCCTCTCCAATGTCCTTCACGCCAACTCTTCTTCTCTCCACCCAATCCCCTTTTCACTCCTACTTAGCCGAATCTTTAAGCTTTTGACCCAATCTACACTTCATCCATGAAGTGTCCTTGTGCTGTCCATCACTGTATCTCCTTGCTGAAAAATAAAAGCTCCAAAATAATTCCCTTGCTGCTCGAACCTAGGCCCTTTTGCACTCTCTGTGGCGTCACCTTACAAGGCCCTAAGTGGCGCCTCTTTGCCACCTTACCAACTTAATTCTTGTGTCCTAAGCCACACAATAAACTCCTTAAGGCCTAGCTCCCTTAGTTCCCCTTTTTAGGCTTAAAAATCAGATATTTTTCTAAGGCTTCTACCTATAACCCAAGGTTCCTGAAGCCCCAAAACACATTCAAAACACACTCAAGCATGCAATCACATTCATTCAAGTGAAAATGCATAACCCCTAAATCCCAGATATTACAGTTCTACCCCCTTAAAATAATTTTGACCTCAAAATTACCTGGCTAAAATAAGTGAGGGTATTGCTGTCTCATTGCTTCGTCCGGCTCCTATGATGCTTCTTCCGATCCATGGTTACGCCATAACACTTTGACTAGAGGAACTGATTTCCTCCGTAGCACCTTCACATCCCATTCCAGAATCTGAATTGGCTCTTCCTCATAAGATGATCGATCTCACCCACCTCCTCAACCCAGTATTACATGAGATGGATCCAATCGAGAACGACGTAGCATCGAAACGTGAAAGACATTGTGTATCTGCTTCAATTCCAAAGGCAACTCCAACTGGTACGCCACTGGTCCAACCCGCTTCAAAACACAATAAGGTCCTATAAACCTAGGACTTAACTTTCCCTTGCGGCCAAATCTCATCACCTTCTTCCACGGCGAAACTTTAAGAAACACCTGATCCCCCACAGCAAACTTTATCTCCTTCCGCTTAAGATCTGCATATGACTTTTGCCTGTCAGATGCCTCCTTCAACCATGCCCGAATTACCTTAACCTTTTCTTCCGATTCTGGCACAATCTCTGGGCCTAAAACTTGACGTTCCCCCAATTCTATCCAACACGTAGGAGTGTGACACCTCCTTCCATACAGCGCTTCGTACGGTGCCATCCGAATACTTGCTTGATAGCTGTTATTGTACGCAAATTCCGCTAAAGGCAAGAACTCCTCCTAGCTTCCTCTGAAGTCTATCACGCAACCTCTCAACATATCCTCTAGCACTTGAATTACCCGTTCAGATTGGCCGTCCGATTGCAGATGAAATGCCGTACTGAAGTCCAACCTGGTGCCCAATGCTTGATGTAATGCTTTCCAAAATCGAGACGTAAACCTCAGATCTTTATCCGAGATAATCGACATCACTCACTGCGACCTCACGATTTACGCTACATACAACTTTGCCAATCTCTGCAAGGAATAGTCAACCCACACTGGTATGAAATATGCCAACTTCGTCAACAGATCTACCATTGTAACACGCCAAACCCGGTCAACACGCCATGATCGAATCTGACATGCCACAGAGAAAAACGTTTTGAAGAAAATTTAGTTTTCGATTTAATTAAAGAAAATAAGTGCATGATTAATTTAAAATCGATAGTTTACTTTTAAAATCCTGTAAGTAAATCTTTAAAACTTAATTGAAAATCCATAGGTTAGAAAACATTTATATCATTTTAATTAAAACCAAATTATTACTTTAAAAACCGCTTGTATTTGAGTGTAGAAACTTCAATTTAGAAATCATTTAAGTTTTTGAAAACATTTAAGTTGAAATTTTACTATCAAACGATTTTGTTTACCCGATGGTAAGATTTGGAAAACTATTGCGTTTTATAGTTTAGAAAACTTTGTGCTTAAATTAATATATCAACCACTAAGCCATATTTAAAACAAGTCCAAAACATATAAATAATCCAAAACATAATTAAAAAGGCCTTATTACAAACCCAATTAAAAATATAAACCAAATTAAGATAAAATCTAGTACCCAAATCGAAGTTCTTATAAAACGAATTTTTATTTGCATGGCCTCCTCAAGTTCATCCGGCTCCTCCTCCGCGATCAAGAATCACCTGAAAGTTAAAGGAGAAGGTGAGTCACCAAGACTCAGTGCATAAATCCTTCCCCCGATTAATACAACATTCTTACACAATTCATAACCAAGCAATATATATATATAATGCACCCAACCTAGCCATCCATAACTCCTTTTCTACCCCGTGTGGTACCAAACCACTGGTGGTGCCAAACCACTAGTGACCCAAAGCCACGATATCCAATAATGTGATGCCAAATCACTGGTGACCCAAAGTCACAAATATTCAAGTTGTGGGGCCAACCCACGTGTGATACCAAATCACTGGCGACGATCCCAATATATCGAAAGTGGGGCCAACCCACGGTGGTACTAAGCCACTAGGACGAGTCACTATGAGGTGCCAAATCTCTGGTGTCCCAAAGACACAAAATAACTGTGGTACCAAACCACTGGAGGTGCCAAACCTCTGGTGTCCCAAAGACACCGATATCAAATCCTTCCCCCTCCTCTCAAATCACCCAACCCAATGTCTTACAAGAGTAAATCATGCCATCATGCTCATTTGTGATATGATCATGTAACAAACATATATATATCTTAAATCATGATATGGATCAACATATAACAACATCATATCGAAACGGACTTACCCGAGTCCTTGTTCATACCCATCAAGGAATCATATCAAGATCTCATAGTTTTCCACTTTAGTAACATGATTAGTTTATTAATATATATATATAAACCAAGTTATAAAGTGTGTAAGGTACACACCTGTCACAAATGCAAGTACTAAATTTCGAAGACCCGATCTACCGCACTAGATCACCTTGTCCTACATTCGGCCAAACCACAAAACTATAATCAAGACCATTTGGTCAACATCACACCTTAATTCCAATAGCCTTTAGCTTTTCAACCATTAAAAGAATAATAAATCCACATGAATCCTTACCACTTGACTTACCAACTTTGATTGTTAGAGAAATAAGTCTTAGATCGATGGCTTCCAAAGTTCCAAAGAGCCTAGAAGAGATCGGTTTTTAAGAATGATTAGAACCTTGTTAACAAGTGCCCAAAATTTGGCTTTTATCCTCATGAAAATCAATAGAGAAAATAGAAAAATAAGGAAAATCGGCCATGAACACTTACCTATCCTCTAAAACCGATTATAGATGAACACTTATAAAATCTACCCTTGATGATATTCGGCCAAGATAACACCAAAAGAGAGAAAGAAGATTCGGCTATGATGTTAGATGATGGAGGAAGATTCGGTTAGAGTGAGGAAAAAGAAAGAAAAAGAAAGTGAAATGCAAGAGATGGATTTCGGCAAAGGAAGGTGGAGAGGATTTTGACTCAAAAGTTTGAGAGAAGAAGAAAAAGAAAAAGATGCAAGGGAGGAGATGGTACTTTCGATTTTGAGCAAAAGTGGAAGAAAGAAAAAAGATGAAATGGGGAGATGGAAGATTCGGCCAACCACTAATGATGAAGAAAAAGATGAAAGGGAAAAAGGTTGGTTTTAGGCTACAAAGAGAATAAAATATGTGAAAGACTCAATTGTATATTCGGCCAAATGCCTAAGAGAAAATTTGGCAAACCACTATGGTCTTTTTGGTTTTGACACAAAACAAGAAAACAAATGCTAAAACAAAAACAAAATTCACCTTATTGCCAAGACACATTCGGCTAAGGAAGAAAACTTTTGGAGAGGAAAAGAAGAAATGCCAAATGGTGCACAAAAGGCTAAAATTGGCCAACCAAACCCCCCCAACTTCCTATCAACATTTGGCCACCCCCTTAGCCACACATGCCGTCCACATTCATGGACTAATGGCCTTAGAATAGTTTCCAAAACACTCTCCATCATCCAAGCACTTTGTCCCCCCATCCTTCCATAAGTCTTAAGATTCTTATCCCAAAATACAAGCTTTCCTATTCTAATATTCAACTTGCCAAAAAAAAATTTGAAAGTCCAACCTACCATTAGAATAGCTTGGCTAACACTTGATGCAAAGGTGCATAAAAATAAAGTTTTCCAAATGTAACCCATGCTACTCGAACCTCTTCCCTCAAGCAACCCTTCATGCATCATAACCACCTTGCCACTAACTCCTCATGTGCTTGAATTTAACACTTAAATTATCTTAAGTGTCAAGATCACCTAGTCCACTTCATTAAATTTTAAATACTAAGAATTATTCTAGCTTCATAAATAAAATCAAACTTTCAGAAGGCTATGCTAAGCACACAAACAATACTACCCGAGCTAACACAAGCAACCAACTGATACTTAAATTTTAGGATGTTACAATTCTACCCCCTTAAAATAATTTCGTCCTCAAAATTACCTGATCAAAAGAGTTGAGGGTATTGCTACCTCATCACATCCTCCGGTTCCCACGTAGCTTCTTCTATTCCATGGATCCGCCATAAGACCTTCACTAAAGGAACTGACTTCTTACGCAAGACTTTTACGTCTCGATCTAGAATCTGCACTGGTTTCTCTTCCACTGTCAAATCTGGACTCACCTCTATTTCTTCTACTGCCACGACATACGATGGATCAGAATCATATCGTCTAAGCATGGAGACATGGAACACATCATGAATCTGACTTAGCTCTGATGGCAACTCGAGCTGATAGGCTACTGCTCCCACTCGTCTCAACACCTTATACGGCCCAATGAACCTTGGACTTAACTTGCCTTTTCTCCCAAATCTTAACACTTTCTTCCATAGCGAGACCTTCAGGAACACCTGGTCACCCACAGCAAATTCTATATCCCTCCGCTTGAGGTCAGCATAAGACTTCTGCCTATCCGAAGCTTCATTCAACCAAGCTTGAATCAACTTCACCTTGTCCTCAGTCTCAGCAACCAACTCTGGTCCTAACATTTGACGCTCACCCAATTCAGTCCAGCATGTAGGTGTGCGACACCTCCTACCATACAACGCCTCATATGGTGCCATCTTAATGCTTGTCTGATAACTATTGTTGCATGCGAACTCGCCTAATGGTAAAAACTCTTCCCAGCTACCTTTGAAGTCCAAAACACAACCTCTCAACATATCCTCCAAAATCAGATAACTCTTTTCGATCGCCTACGACCGTGGATGAAATGCGAGATCGAATCCAACCGCACTCCAAAGCTTGATGTAACGCTTCCAAAACCTCGACGAAATCTAGGATCTCCGTCCGAGATGATCGACACCGCACACCGTGCAACCTCACTATCTCTGCCACATACAACTTAGCTAACTTATGAAGCGAGTAATCCACCCTTACCGGGATGAAATGAGCTGAATTAGTCAAACGATCCACAATCACCCAAACTGAGTCCTTCTTACTAGGTGTAAGAGGTAATCCACTAACAAAATTCATAGTGATCCTTTCCCACTTCCACTGTGGAATCTTCACCGGCTGAAGTAACCCAGACGGTAAGTGATGCTCAGCTTTAACCTGCTGACATGTCAGACATTTCCCCACAAACTCGCCATTACTCCCACTTCGACACTGCCACCAAAATTACTCTCTTAAATCCCGATACATCTTGCTACCTCCAGGATGCATAGCGTATGGACTGCTATGTGCGTCCCGAAGAATTTTCTGCCTCAACTCAATATCTTTCGGCATACAAGCTCTCCCTTGAAAACACAATACTCCATCACTGGACAAACTATAATCCTCTAAACCACCATTCTGAACCTGCAATCTCCGATCAATCAAACTATCATCCTCTAACTGCTTTTTCTTGATCTGCTTCTAACCAAGTCGACTTGACTTACAATTCGCTAAAAGACTCCCATCGTCAGATAAACTAAGACGAGCAAACATCGATCTTAAGTCCGATACAACCTTACGGCTCAACGCTTGCCACCACGTTAGCCTTGCCCGGATGATACTCAATCGAACAAATGAGTCCTTCAACAACTCAATCCATCTCGTCGCCTCATGTTCAAATCCTTCCGAGTCAAAAGATACTTTAGACTCTTGTGATCCGTGTAGACTATCGACTTCTCTCCGTATAAATAGTGTCTCCAAATCTTCAAGGCAAAACCACTACAGCTAATTCCAAGTCATGCATCGGATAATTAACTTCATGTGGTCTCAACTATCGAGATGCATAAGCCACTACCTTCCTTCCTCAGATCAAGACACATCCTAAACCAAGATGTGATGCATCACAAGAACCGTGAATTCTTTGCCGCCCTCAGTTGAATTAAAATCGAGCTTCAATGTAATCTTCTTCAACTTGTCGAAACTTTCTTGTTGCTTCTCACCCACACAAATGGAACTCCTTTCCTCAATAACTTGGTCATAGGTGTCGCGATCAAAGAAAATCCTCTACAAATCTTCTGAATACCCCGCGACCTAAAAACTCCGAATCTCACCACCGATTTAGGTGGCTTCCAATCCAACACCGCTTCAATCTTCCGAGGATCCACTCTAATCCCTCTACCGATACTACGTGAGCCAAGAAAGTCACCTCCTAAGCCAAAACTCGACTTACTAAATTTAGCATAAAGTCGCTTTTCTCGTAATCAGAAACACTACTCGCAAATGCGATCATGCTCCTCCTCTGACTTAGAGTATACCAAAATATCGTCTATAAATACTACAACAAACTGATCCAAAAACTACTGAAATACTCGATTCATCATGTCCATGAAAGCTGCCGGCGTGTTAGTCAACCGAAATGGCATTACCAAAAACTCGTAGTGCCCAGTGCGAAATGTCGTCTTATGGATATCAGCCTCTTTCACCTTTAGCTGATGATATCCAGACCTTAAATCAATCTTGGAGAAAACCGCGCCTTTAAGTCGATCAAACAAGTCATCTATCTTCACAAAGGATACTTGTTTTTATCGTCACTTATTCAACTGCGAGTAGTCTATACACATCCGCATAGTACCGCCCTTCTTCTTGACAAAAGTACCAAGTGTTCCCCAAGGCGAAACACTTGGTCGGATAAAACCTCGATCCAATAACTCCTGAATCTGAGCCTTTAATTCCACCAATTCTTTCGGTGCCATCCTATACGGAGCAATTGACACTGGCGCAGTTCCTGGTAACAAATCTATACCAAATTCAACTTCACGATCCGGAGGCAGTCCCGGAAGTTCTTCTGGGAATACATCAGCATATTTCTTCACTGTTTGAACATTTCCTATAGCAGACTCCTTAGCCTCCAACGCACACACATGAACCATAAATGCCTCGTAGCCCTTCCTGACCATCTTTTTAGCTTTCAACGCAGAAACTACGTTGGATAGATAATCTCTTCTATTACCTATCATAACCACCTCTTTACCCTCAACTGTCTTCAACACCATGCGCTTAGCAGCGCAATCCAAACTTGCCTGGTACTTAACCAACCAGTCCATCCCAAGAATCAGATCGAACTCCCCAAACGGCAGTTCCATCAGATCAGCTACAAACATTACCCCTTGTAGTTCTAGGGGTACATCTCTATACAGCTTATTTACTTCTACAGAGTGACTTAGAGGGCTAAGTACTATCATCCTCCTAGAAGTAGTCTCAGAGTCTAAGTTCATAGTCTCTATTATACTACTAGCAACATACGAATGCATCGAACCCACATCTATCAAAGCAGTATATGGTTCACCAAAATTAAGAACGTGCATCGCTTATGACGTCCGGCGGCCATCCTCCTCTCGACGCCTCATTGCATACACCAAACCAGTCGTTTTGCCTCGGTGTTGCTTACACCTCCGTCCGATGCTCCACAAATTCGACCGTAACCATTACTTCTCTACCATTACCACGACCTCTCTGCGGTGGCGGTCCCTCTTTTCTTAATCGAGCACGACCTTGACCTCGGTCGATTCTCGGCTAGCTTACGTGGACAATCTCTCACACGATGATCCAAATGAGCCACACTCAAAACATCCTTTCCTCCGGTCCAACATTCGCCCCAATGATATTTTCCACATCTACATACACTGTGTCCCCTCGATTAGCGAATAGCCTCCCGATCGATTCGGTCCATTCTACCTAACCTTTTCGAGAATTACCTATGACCGGATGATCCAAAACTTCTCTTATGTTTGTTCTTGTCGTGATTCTGCCTTATAGATTCTTTTATCCCTTCAGCTTTCTTAGTCTTTTCAACTAACGAGCAAACTCTCACTCTCGATGTGGAGCAATCAGCAGTCTCACTCGTCCCTCAATCCATCCTCGAATCGAACACATCGCTTTTCAAACCACGATACCTCCAAAGCATACTGGCTCAATCTTAAAAATTTTGCTTCATATTCTGATACGAACTTACTCCCCTGGACCAAACTCAAAAATGCCTTACGCTGCGCATCAATGTAACTAGACCCAATATATTTCTTCTGATACGCTACCTTGAAATAGTCCCAAGTAAGATCCTCCGCCGCAGCACTATTCCTCACTGTGAGCCACCATTGATATGACTCATCCCGAAGAAGCGACACTATCCCCTTTAGCTTTTCCTCAGCATTCAGATCTAAGTCATCCATGATTCACTCCGTCGCCTCTAACCAATATTCGACCATACTGGGAGCAACACCCGAAACACCTCGAAATACCTCAGCTCCATTGGCACGGAGTCGCTCAGGTATAGATTTCTGAGCTCCCACGCCTCCTCCAATTCCAGCTACTCTCTCAAGAACTCACAAAGATCGCTCGAGACATCTGCGTCATCCCCCTTCTGAAACTCAACTCCAACCACTGGTGGTGGGGGTGGTGGTACCTCATTCTGGATCCTTCACCCGACCTCACCGGCTCGGACACAACCATCCTACCCCTACCAAGGCGTCACGCATAACACGACCCCACCTCGAATGCTCATGTCTAAAGTCTTGACTTAGCCGATTTAAAAATTTTATGTATTAGTCATTATTCCACTATTTTTAAAACACGCTTTATGAATAGTTTTAATAAGAGGTTATTTCATGAGTACATCCAACCTATAGTTTTGAGTCTCTAGAGTAGTTCTTACTACTATACACCATACCATCATCATCATATCATCAAAATCAACAGTTTGAAGTACTTACTCTAGGCGGATCAAGGTTTAAACTCGGTGCCATGCCTTTCAAAATCATATAATTTTCAACAAAAACATTTTAAGTCCATACTTTAAATCATTTAGGGCCTTCGACCCACAAATGAAACTTTTGAACTTGGCTCTGATACCAATTTGTAACACCCCAAACCCGGTCAACACGCCATGACCGAATCTGACATGCCACAGAGAAAAATGTTTTGAAGAAAATTTAGTATTTAATTAAAGAAAATAAGTGCATGATTAATTTAAAATCGATAGTTTACTTTTAAAATCCCGTAAGTAAATCTTTAAAACTTAATTGAAAATCCATAGGTTAGAAAACATTTATATCATTTTAATTAAAACCCAATTATTACTTTAAAAAAACTGTTTGTATTTGAGTGTAGAAACTTCAATTTAGAAATCATTTAAGTTGTTGAAAACATTTAAGTTGAAATTTTTACTATCAAACGATTTTGTTTACCCGATGGTAAGATTTTGAAAACTATTGCTTTTTATAGTTTAGAAAACTTTGTGCTTAAATTAATATATCAACCATGTAATTTCTAAGCCATATTTAAAACAAGTCCAAAACATATAAATAATCCAAAACATAATTAAAAAGGCCATATTACAAACCCAATTAAAAATATAAACCAAATTAAGATAAAATCTAGTACCCAAATCGAAGTTCTTATAAAACGAATTTTTATTTGCATGGCCTCCTCGAGTTCATCCGGCTCCTCCTCCGCGATCAAGAATCATCTGAAAGTTAAAGGAGAAGGTGAGTCACCAAGACTCATTGCATAAATCCTTCCCCCGATTAATACAACATTCTTACACAATTCATAACCAAGCAATATATATTTAATGCACCCAACCTAGCCATCCATAACTCCTTTTCTACCCCGTGTGGCACCAAACCACTGGTGGTGCCAAACCACTAGTGACCCAAAGTCACGATATCCAATAATGTGATGCCAAATCACTTGTGACCCAAAGTCACAAATAATCAAGTTGTGGGGCCAACCCATGTGTGATACCAAATCACTGGCGACGATCCCAATATATCAAAAGTGAGGCCAACCCACGGTGGTACTAAGCCATTGGGACGAGTCGTTATGAGGTGCCAAACCTTTGGTGTCCCAAAGACACAAAATAACTGTGGTACCAAACCACTAGAGGTGCCAAACCTCTGGTGTCCCAAAGACACGGATATCAAATCCTTCCCCCTCCTCTCAAATCACCCAAACCAATGTCTTACAAGAGTAAATCATGCCATCATGCTCATTTGTGATATGATCATGTAACAAACATATATATCTTAAATCATGATATAGATCAACATATAACAACATCATATCGAAACGGACTTACCCGAGTCCTTGTTCATACCCATCAAGGAATCATATCAAGATCTCATAGTTTTCCACTTTAGTAACATGATTAGTTTATTAATATATATATATATATATAAACCGAGTTATAAAGTGTGTAAGGTACACACCTGTCACAAACGCAAGTACTAAATTTTGAAGACCCGATCTACCGGACTAGATCACCTTGTCCTACATTCTACCAAACCACAAAACTATAATCAAGACCATTTGGTCAACATCACACCTTAATTCCAATAGCCTTTAGCTTTTCAACCATTAAAAGAATAATAAATCCACATGAATCCTTACCACTTGACTTACCAACTTTGATTGCTAGAGAAATAAGTCTTAGATCGATTGCTTCCAAAGTCCCAAAGAGCCTAGAAGAGATCGGTTTCTAAGAATGATTAGAACCTTGTTAACAAGTGCCCAAAATTTGGCTTTTATCCTCATGAAAATCAATAGAGAAAATAGAAAAATAAGGAAAATCGACCATGAACACTTACCTATCCTCCAAAATCGATTATAGACGAACACTTATAAAATCTACCCTTGATGATATTCGGCCAAGATAACACCAAAAGAGAGAAAGAAGATTCGACTATGGTGTTAGATGATGGAGGAAGATTCGGTTAGAGTGAGGAAAAAAAAAAGAAAGTGAAATGCAAGAGAGGGATTTCGGCAAAGGAAGGTGGAGAGGATTTTGACACAAAAGTTTGAGAGAAGAAGAAAAAGAAAAAGATGCAAGGGAGGAGATGGTACTTTCGATTTTGAGCAAAACTGGAAGAAAGAAAAAGATGAAATGGGGAGATGGAAGATTCGGCCAACCACTAATGATGAAGAAAAAGATGAAAGGGAAAAGGGTTGGTTTTAGGCTACAAAGAAAATAAAATATGTGAGAGACTCAATTGTATATTCGGCCAAATGCCTAAGAGAAAATTTGGCAAACCACTATGGTCTTTTCAGTTTTGACACAAAACAAGAAAACAAATGCTAAAACTAAAACAAAATTCACCTTATTGCCAAGACACATTCGGCTAAGGAAGAAAACTTTTGGAGAGGAAAAGAAGACATGCCAAATGGTGCACAAAAGGCTAAAATTGGCCAACCAAACCCCCAACTTCCTATCAACATTCGGCCACCCCCCTTAGCCACACATGCCGTTCACATTCATGGACTAATGGCCTTAGAATAGTTTCCAAAACACTCTCCATCATCTAAGCCCTTTGTCCCCCCATCCTTCCATAAGTCTTAAGATTCTTATCCCAAAATACAAGCTTTCCTATTCTAATATTCAACTTGCCAAAAAAAATTTGAAAGTCCAACCTACCATAAGAATAGCTTGGCCGACACTTGATGCAAAGGTGCATAAAAATAAAGTTTTCCAAATGTAACCCATGCTACTTGAACCTCTTCCCTCAAGCAACCCTTCATGCATCATAACAACCTTGCCACTAACTCCTCATGTGCTTGAATTTAACACTTAAATTATCTTAAGTGTCAAGATCACCTAGTCCACTTCATTAAATTTTAAATACTAAGAATTATTCTAGCTTCATAAATAAAATCAAACCTTCAGAAGGCTATGCTAAGCACACAAACAATACTACCCAAGCTAACACAAGCAACCAACTGATACTCAAATTTTAGGATGTTACAACCATCACCCATACAGAGTCCTTCTTAGTAGGCGTAAGAGGAAGCCCACTAACGAAGTCCATGGTAATTCTCTCCCACTTCCATTGCAGAATCTTTATCGGTTGAAGCAATCCTGACGGTACTTGGTGTTCAACCTTGACTTCCTGACACGTTAAGCACTTCCCTACAAATTTCGTAACTTCTCGCTTAAGACCAGGCCACAAAAACTGATCCCGTAGATCCCTGTATAACTTACTTCCTCCAGAATGCATAGCATAAGGGCTACTATGCGATTCCTGAAAAATTTTCTGCCTTAATTCCTCATCCTTTGGCATACAGACCTTGCCCCAAAAACACAGCACTCCATCACCGTTTACACCATAGTCCTCCAACTCCCCGTTTTGTACTTGTAGCAGCTTAGCACTGAGTTCACCATCTACCATTTGTTTCTCCTTCACCTGACTTAGCCACATCGGCTTCACTTGCAACCCTGCTAACAAACTTTCATCATCATAAAGGCTAAGATGTGCAAACATCGCCCTTAGATCCGACACCACTTTTTGACTTAGGGCATCTGCCACCACATTTGCCTTGCCCGGGTGATAATCTATTGAGCAATCATAGTCTTCCAACAACTCCACCCACCTTCGCTGTCTCAAATTTAGCTCCTTTTGAGTCAGTAGATACTTCAAACTCTTGTGGTCCGTGTAGATCACCGACCTTTCCCCATACAAGTAGTGTCTCCACACTTTTAGAGCGAATACCACCGCCGCCAACTCCAGGATCATGCGCTTGATAGTTAACCTCATGTGGCCTCAATCGCCGAGACGCATAAGCGACCACTTTCTCGCCTTGCATAAAGACACATCCCAATCTCAGATGGAAGCATCACAATACACCACGAAGTCTTTCCCTCGCTTCCGGTGAATCAAACCGAGCCTCTGTCAATACTCTCTTAAGCTTCTCAAAACTCTCCTGCTGCTTATCCGCCCATACAAAAGATACCTCCTTTCTTAACAACTTCGCCAGAGGTGCTACTATAGTCGAGAACCCTTCGACAAATCTCCTGTTGTAGCCTGCTAACCCCAAGAAACTACGAACCTTAGCCACAGACTTAGGTGGTTTCCAATCTACCACTGCCTCAATCTTCCGAGGATCCACCCTTATTCCTTCCACAGACACCACATGCCCTAAGAACTTAACTTCCTTCAGCCAAAATTCAGACTTGCTGAACTTGGCATATAGCTTCTTTTCCCTTAACACTTGCAACACCATCCAGAGATGCTCATCATGTTCTTCCTCAGACTTGGAATATACTAGGATGTCGTCTATAAACTCAACGACGAACCGATCCAAGTAGGGTTGGAAAATCTGGTTCATTATATCCATGAACGCGGCTGGGGCGTTCGACAATCCGAACGGCATTACTAAGAACTTATAATGCTCGTACCTTGTCCGAAAAGTTGTCTTATGGATATCTGCTTCCTTCACCTTAAGCTGATGATATCTAGACCGTAGATCTATCTTCGAAAATACCGTGGCCCCTTTAAGCTGATCGAACAAGTCATCTATCATTGGTAATGGATATTTGTTCTTGATGGTCAACTTATTCAACTGCCGATAATCTATGCACATACGCATAGTCCCGTCCTTCTTCTTCACAAATAGGACTGGTGCTCCCCATGGAGACACACTAGGTCGAATAAACCCACGATCAAGTAACTCTTGGATCTGGGCTTTAAACTCTACTAACTCCTTTGGTGCCATTCGGTATGGAGCAATTGACACAGGAGCTGTACCCGATAGTAAATCAATTCCGAACTCCACCTCCCTGTCCGGGGGTAACCCAGGCAGCTCCTCCGAAAAGATATCCGTAAATTCCCTTACTATTCTAACTCCACTAACTCCCTCTTCTTTGGCATCCAAAATACTAACGAAGGCCAGAAATGCCTTGCACCCTTTTCGCACCATCTTATCAGCCTTTAATGCGGAGACTACGTCAGCCAAATAATTTCTTCTTTCTCCTATCATAACTATCTCCTCATTCTCTAGAGTCCTCAACTCCATTCGCTTAGCTGCGCAATCCAATTTAGCATGATGTTCCACTAGCCAATCAATGCCTAGAATAAGATCAAATTCTCGAAGGGTAGTTCCATCAAGTTGGCAAGAAATACCACTCCACGAATCTCTAGAGGTACACTCAAATACCCTATTCACCACTACCGCTTGACCTAACAGCCTTACTCTATCTATCTCCCTAATGACAGCTTCAGGATGCTACACCTAGTGTTTCACCTACTCTACATGCAACATATGAGTGGGTCGAGCCAACATCAATTAAAGCAAAGTAAGGCTTGTCAGCTATAAGGAACATACCGGTTATGACGTCCGATGCGTCACCATCCTCCCTCCAATGAACTGCATACACCAGACCCGGCTGTCTTGCCTCTATGTTACCAACACCTTTGCCTGGTGTTACCCAACCTCTTCTAGAGCCATTACCCCAGCCAACCGGACCACGACCCCGAGGTGGCTGCTGTCCACCTCTTCCAACCTGATTAAGACCATGACTTATTGGTCGGCTCCCGTCTGTTTTCATAGGACAGTCCCTAATCATGTGATCCTTGGATCCACACTTAAAACATCCTCCTGTCTTCTTCCAACACTCTCCTAGGTGCATCTTTCCACACTGAGAACAAGTACAGTCTCGTCCTCCCAGAATAACCTCACGACCTCGCGACCCATCAGTTCTAGGTCTCTTTTGAACATTCTTGGATGACCCTAATGATCCAAATCCTCTCTTCTACCTATTTATATTGGAATTCTGTCTCACAGGTTCCTTAACCCCTTCGGCTACCTTAGCCTTCTCCACCAACATGGCAAACTCCCACTCCGCCGTGGAGCTATCGTGATCTTAGGTCATCCTCGGTTAGTCTTCAAATCGGACACATCGCTCATGCTCGTAGCCACGATACCTCGAGCATATCGATTCAACCTTAAAATTCTACCGCAGACTCGCTACGGTCTTATTTCCCGAACCACCTTAAACGCCTTCTTCACAAGATCAATATAGCTAGTCCCAATATACTTCTTCCGACACGCCGCCTTAAAATACTCCCAAGTGAGATCATCAGCTGCAGCACCATCCCGAACCGTGAGCCACCACTGGTATGACTCATCGCGGAGAAGCGACACCACTCCTTTCAGTTTTTCCTCAGATCGAGGTCTAAATCGTCCATAATTCACTCACGCTTCCAACCAATACTCACCAGATTTGGCGCCACACTAGATACACCACGGAATACCTCTGCTCTATTGGCTCGGAGTCACTCAGGTACAGATTTCTGAGCTCCCATACCTCCACCTGCTCCAGCCACCCTCTCAAGAACTCGCAGCATCGCTTGCGATACTGCATCATCCCCCGTCTGATCTTGATATTCAGCACCAGTAGTTGGTGGTGGTGGCATCTCATTCTCGAACCCTTGACCAGACCTAATGGGTTCTGATACGATCATTCTGCCTCTACCACGCCCTCGCACATTACGACCACGTCCCCTAGACCTCATTCTTCTGAGTTGCGTTTATCTGGTTAAGAATTTTATGAATCATTATTTATTTCCACCGATTTATCGCGAAATACTTTTATGATTAATAGTTCTAAAAGTAGTTCTTTCAAGTTCATACACACACACTACAGTCTCAAGTTCATTCATTCAATCATCAACATTCATGAACTCGCGTTCATTACGAGAAAAGTGTTGTGGTTGTCTTTGTTGTTGTTTTCCACTACCGGGTATTTTCGTAATTTTATCCTCTGAGGGTATTTTCGTAATTTTTCAAAATAGGGTCCTTAGTAATTTTGTGAAATAGGGGTGTTACGGTAATTTAAGTAATCTCTGGGTACTTTGGTAATTTTGGAAATTGAGGGTATTTGGTAATTTTCCAAATTAGGGTATCTTGAAATTTTACAAAATAGGGTTTTGGTATTTTTACAAAATAGGAATATTTTGATAAAATTTGAGGTAGTATGGCGCTTTATAAACGGAGGTATTTTAGTAATTTTTTTGCAAACCAAGGGTATTTCAAAATTTTTTTTTAAAAATCTAAAATAGTTTTTACGAATCAAAGAGGTAATTCGGTGATTTTAAAACTAAGGTTTTTGTAAAATTGTGTAGCTAGTCCCTTTCGGGTTTTAATTATTGAATTTAGCTTGTAGGTAAGTCCTCTTGGTTAGGGTGAACCGTCACTACGCACCAGGTAAGATTCAAGTGGAGAGGAGGTGAGTCACTAGGACTGCTTAAATACCAAGCTCCCCCTAAATCCAATCCTAGACATGCGTACAATGGTTGCCACACCCTTAACGCAGCGACTCACTCATAGGTTTATTTGATTAGACTTTAAATTTTATGAAATTCTGTGTTGGAGTAAGCTAATCCTAGGGTTCAATAGCTCCTAATCCACTAATCTACGCCCTCGTAATACCCACATACAAATCACACAATGAGTTAGGGTACTTACCGGTGGACTTGGTGGGAGACTCAGGTGCCATGCTAGAAACCCTGCTCATCCTTTAGTAAACTCAAGTTCAAAATAAGAAAAACGTTTTGGGCCCAAAAAGCCCTCAAGGTCGAGTTTTGAACCAGGCTCTGATACCAAACTAAAACACCCCAAACTCGACCCACAAGCCCTGACCGGATCTGGCATGTTCCTTGAGTAAAACGTAGCAAATCCTCATTTTGTCATGTTGGAAAACTGGTGGTTTTGAAGAAAAATCGGTTTGAGTTATGATCAATTTGAAAACCGTGTTGTTTTTGAAGTTTGTATTGAAATGATATTATCATGTTTCAAAAGTTACAAGTTAATAGAATTGCTGAATTTTAGAGCTTTTATTATTAACTTGAAAACCGTAGGTGTTTGGGTGTCAAAACAATTGAAATTATTTTACTGAAAAATGTTTAATCGTTTGTTTGTGTGTTCATATCATAATAAAATTAAAACGTAAACTTAAAATAGCTAAATGATAATGGCCTTATTACATCAAAATATAACCCAAAATAAATCAAATAAAACTTAATAAGAAAAATCAAAAATCTTTGAAATGAGCATGGCCACCCCTAAGTCCACCTTACGGTCCATTTATCGATTATCACCGCAAAATGTTAGTCCACAAAGGGTGAGTCAATCTCGATGTATATGACCATCATAGATTCCCAATCGATAAAACATATTATATCACATATATTAATCATAGGCAATGATGCAACCCAAACCCACCTAGATATCTGTAACACCCTGAAAATGGGCCTATGCATTTTTGATTTAATTATACGAAATGGCATGTCTTATGTATTATGAATGTATAGTGAACATTTTTTGGAAACTTGGAAATGTTAAGTTTAAAAGAGGAAAGCGAACATTTTTGGAAACTTGGAAATGTTAAGTTTAAAAGAGGAAAGTGAACATTTTTAGAAACTTGGAAATTTTAAGTTTAAAATAGGAAAGTGAACATTTTTGGAAACTTGGAAAATGTAAGGAAATGTTTTAGAAATGTTAATTTTAAAAGAGGAAACTAAAACAAGGTGGCCTTAAGAAAATTAATAGAAGAAATTTGACACAAGAACGGGCTTGGAGAAGTGGCCAGGAGGCACCACTTAAAGCTCAGTAAGTGACGCCACAATCAAGAGGGAAGGAGCCTAGGTTCGAGTCACGTGGGAAGCAAATAAAAGAGTTTTATTTTTCTGCAAGGAGCAAGGGAGTAGGACGTCACCAAGGCTAATTTTTAGGAGTTTTTATCCTTTTAAAATTCGGCAAATAGATAGATAATGATGGCTATTATTATTATTATTTTTATTAAGAGATAAGAGATAAATATTGGATTAAGTTTTATTAAATTGAATGGGTGATAATTAAAGTGATGAAATTATCAAAATAGGAGTGATGGCCAAGTAAAGGATTTTAAGTTAGTAATTTCGCTACTAGAGGAAAAGAGAGCCATTCATCATATCTTCTTTCAACTCTTCTCTCTGTAGAATTTCCTAGAGCATCTCTTCTTCTTCTTTTTGTTAGCCAAAGCCAAAACTAAAGTAAGCCTAGTCAATTCTTCATAACTTGTATGATCTCCATTAAACCTAATCCATAAACTCCTCAAGATACCATCATTAGTCGATTTCTTTATACCAATCAAAAGTCGAAATCAAGATCCTTCTAGCCTACATAGCCGAATATTGCTAAAGGTTCAAGCAAGGATTGTCGATCTCTAAAGTAAGGTAAGATCTCATTCGGTTTCATCCTTTTCTTTTAAGATTTGTCAAATCTAGGACTAACCCATTAATATCTTGTTGCCGTAAACTTTGAAGAGATCTTTGGGATTTACTAAGTGTCGACTACAAGGAAGGAGAAATTCTTTTCACGAAGGTACACCATAGGTCGTTTGTTCCCTAGTTATTCGGTGAGTTTCGGGATTTAAAATCCACAAGGTAAGTATCTATAGCATTTGGCCAAGGCCATGTTGAGTAAATAGATGTGTTTCATTAATATTTAAAAGCCGAAACTAATCTATTCAAGTAATCTAGTGATTGTCGATTTCAAGAAAGAAGGATACAAAGTTTCCGGCATTTGATTAGACATCAA
Source organism: Gossypium rotundifolium (assembly GCA_025506655.1). NCBI lineage: Eukaryota > Viridiplantae > Streptophyta > Magnoliopsida > Malvales > Malvaceae > Gossypium > Gossypium rotundifolium. Next base: position 39,608,919 of record CP106728.1, read on the forward strand.
TCGGCAGTAAGGTAAGGATTTAAGTGTACTAATCCTACTGGGATTTGGTTTTATGGCCGAATGGCTCTTTACTAAGTATTAAGTGATTGATCAAATGTAGAGATTTAAGATCTAAGGCATTAGATCAAGCTTTTCGGGATTTGGAGTGAACTTGCTAAAGCGAATCAGGTGTGTACCCCACACTACTTTTTAATAAGATTTATGGCAATAATTAATATGTGCATGTTTATAAGAATGTGAATATGGCTAAGATACCATGCTATGGTACAAAAGTACTCAGGTACGTTTCCTACTCCTACTAGGATTATGAATATATGTTATTTTTAACATGTGAAAAGTGATGAGAATGTGAATTAAAGCATGATATGCATGATATGTATGATATGGGGCATATGGGATATTATGAGAAAGGGGAAGTGAATGTGGTGACCTAAGACCACGATATCTGAATGTGGTGATCTAAGACCACGATATTTCAATGTAGTGACCTAAGACCACGAATTTTATAAGGGCGATGAGCACGTCGACCGCAAATGATCGCCTTCGATGGTGTGTAACGGATGGAGGTTGACTTAGTAGTCCCCACTGCATGCGAGGTTGGTACGGGTGATGTGTAGCGGATGGCATCTAGGTTTGGGTTCGGGTTGCATCATATTGTTTAAATGCTTTTGTACATGTATGATTTGAAATGCCCGAAATTGTTAAGACTTAGTGTTCATGTACACATTGAGTCTGTCTGACTCACCCTTGTGAGAACATTTTCGTGTGATGATCAATAAGGGACCAAGCCGTAGGAGCTTAGGGATGGCCATGCTCAAGAAGAAATTCATTTTATTTGGACTATTTTATTTTATGTACTTTGGTTTTAATTTTGGGATTTAATTGATGTAATAAGGCCATAGTTGGATTACTTTATTTTACTTTTATTTACTATGTACTAATTTTTATCAAGTGAAGTTTGAGTAAATTTATTTTAAAACAAAGCCTAAACGTTTTGTCACCTAAAGTAAAGGATTTTACAAAATGAAATAAACTTGTTTTCAACTCAAGCCCAACCCAAAACAATCTTTCTTTCAAAACACACAAGTTTTTCCTGAGTAACAAAAGAATTTGAAACGGTTTACACCGGGGAACATACCAGATCCGGTCAAGGCTCGTGGGCCAGGTTTGGGGTGTTTCAATATCCATCCTCTACACATCACCCGTACCTACCAATCACACCGTGGGGATTACTAAATCGACCCTCCATCCGCTACAAACCATCGAAGGCAGTCGCTGCAATCAACTGCTCATTGCCCTTATAATTGTGGCATAGCCACCAGATAACGTGACAGAGTCACCGGATTCATATTATGTGACATAGGTCACCAAATAATGTGGTAAAAACCACCAGAACACTTCCCCTTTATCATTATCACCCATATGCCCATGCAACATACAAGTCATACAGATATCATGCAATCTACCTTACCCCATGGCCATAACAAACTTTCTCATATTTTCATAGCAATGTTCATAAACATTATTAACGAGCAATATGGGGTACATACCTGATTACACTGCACCATTGAATGGTACCCTTAGCCGTATTCATTTATTGCCTTATTAACATATACATAATCATTATTATTATTAAACGAGAATTTTAGGGTGGGTTACACACCTGGTTACTAACACGATTACCGAATCTCGAAAATCCTGATCTCACGTACTAGATCCCCTTTCCTATATTCGGCCAACACTAAGAACATTAGCAAAGAGGCCATTCGGCTATATAGCAAATCTCGAAGGGTTAACGCAACCATAATCCTTACCTTGATGCCGATTTGGTTACCAACCCGAATCCCGAAACTATGTGATAAGCCTTCCTTAAAATCAGCCAAACACTAATATACTCAAACGGTTAGCTTTTGGCTTTTCAGATAACTAAGAGACGAATTGAATCAGTATGAAACCTTACCACTGACTTACCAAAAACTATTGATTAGGGAAAAGATGATTCCGATCTACTGCTTCAAAATCCTAGAGATCCTACAAGAAACCAATTGCATGGTTGATTAAAAGTCAAGACAAATGCCGAAATTCGACTTTTGTCCTACACATGTCGACAGAGAAGAAATAAAGGAGAATAGTGGAGATTCGGTCATGACAGACTTACCTATACCAAATCGATTAGAGAAGAAAGCAAAGGAGATCTACGCTTGGTTGATATTCGCCAAAACCGAGAAGAAAAGGAGATTAAGAGATTTTGGCAATGGCTTTAAGAAAAACTATGGAGATTCGCCAAAGTGAAAGGAGAGAATAGGAGAAAAATAAATGGTATTCGGCTTTGGTTTAGAAAAGGGATGAAGGAGTTTGGTAAGAATGAAAAGAAGAAGAAGATTTTAGGCTTTAGCAGAATAAAAGGAGAAGAGAAGATGCACACTTTCACTTTCGGTTTTGGTCAAAAGAGAAGAAAAGAATTTTGGCACTAACTCTCCTATACATGACCGAATAAGCCCCTCTCTAATGTCCTTCTGCCGGCCAACTCTTCTTCTCTCCACCCAATCCCCTTTTCACTCCTACTTAGTCGAATCTTTAAGCTTTTGATTTAATCTACACTTCACCCATGAAGTGTCCTTGTGCCGCCATCACCGCATCTCCTTGCTAAAAATAAAAGCTCCAAAATGCTTCCCTTCTTTGCTCGAACCTAGGCCCTTTACACTCCCTATGGCGCCACCTTACAAGGCCCTAAGTGGCGCCTCTTTGCCACCTTACCAACTTAATTCTTGTGTCCTAAGCCACACAATAAACTCCTTAAGGCCTAGCTCCCTTAGTTTCCCTTTTAGGCTTAAAAATCATATATTTTTCTAAGGCTTCTACCTACAACCCAAGGTTCTCAAGCCTCAAAACACATTCAAAACACACTCAAGCATGCAATCACATTCATTCAAGTGAAAATGCATAACCCCTAAATCCTGGATATTACAATATCAATTTTCCCACATTTCGATATATGCTGACCAGAATCTCGGCCAATCCGTATGCAACTGCCGTAAGTCGACTTTGTGGTCATCATCGAGCACCTCAGGTCCCACAAGAATCGATTGTCAGAATCCAAATTGTTGCAATACTCTATCTAACTGGTGCATCTCTACGGTGGCATAGTTGACCAATGGGACCTTCACATGCCAAATGTTTAGATTTTGAAAGAATTCATCCAGAACTACTGCTCGAATTGTCAGATCCTCGTATGGTGTCCATTGAAACTATATGAACATGATAAAAATATTAGTTATATACATAATACTAAATACTAAATACTAAATACAAATCGACTATTTTATTATATATATCTATTTTATTTAATACTTACTTTTGCTTTCGACCGTTGGTCTAATAGAAGCTGTATATCTTCAAGAGAGGTAGGTATTCCAACATAACTCGACGAATGGTTCCACCTAATTAGATAAATTTTTAGCATACAATTATATTTTAAATCTACGTAATAATTGTAAAATCTAATATAAAATTTACCTCGTTATGAGTGGAAATGTATATGGGTGGTCTACTCGAGGACGTACAAATGGAAAATGAAACTGTGCCAATGGTTGCAGTAGTGATAGGCAACCTCCGATTTTGTCTTTATTCGCTAAATGCCTAGTAGAATCTCCGGTACAATGTTTCCAACATGACATATCCCCATCTAAATTCACCAGCTGCTCTAAAATCAACGAGTTTCAATAACCGTCTCAAATGTATGAGGTTTCACGACAAGTTGATCGTGTGTCAGAGTCTTAAAAATTTATAAAAAGAATGATCGAACCTGGAAACTAACTAAGACAATGATGGAGGCAAGCGCACCTATCGAACAATAATATAGTTTAGTGGCAAGACTAGATTGTCGAACCCAAAGGAGCCAAAAGTACTAATACTAACTTTCTTTCTATTATCTAGCCTAAGAATTACGGGATTTGTTTATCTAATCTAAAATTAACTAACTACTAAACTAAAGATGCGAATACAAAGAGAATGAATTGTGGAAATACTTGTGGGAAAAACCAATTGATTGAGACAATACCCGAGGAAAAATCCACCTAGACTTCACTTCTTATCTAACTCTGAAACAAACGATTTATTCACTTGACTTGATCAGTGGGATTCCCTAAGTTATATTAATACCTCTCTTGAGGCTACTAATGTCTAACCCTAGGTTGATTAATTGAAATCCCTTTCTAATTAAAACCCCTAGAATTGCATTAACTCGATCTGTGGACTCTCATATTAGGTTTGACCCTAATCCGGCAAATTTACGTCATCCTATCTCTAGGGTTGCGTTCAACTCTGCTTAACTATGCTAAATTTACTCTTAAACAAGGTCTATTCCTCCTCTGCCTGAGAGCATAAATGCTTGAATCAATATCCCGGAAATACCAAAACAAGAATTAAGAACACATAGTTAAGAACAAATCAAGTATTTATCATACAACTCAGATAACAATAACAAGATCCGTCTTAGGTTTCATCCCTCTCAGGTATCTGAGGGTTTAGTTCATAATAGTAAAAGCAAACATCTCAGAAGAAAATATAAAGTAAAACATAAGAAAACCCTAAAACCCCTGAAGAAATTAAAGGAGAGTTCCTCCATCTTAAGTATGATTCTGGCTTCTTGAGATGAACCAACTGGCTTCCTTCGAGTAAATCCCTGTATTCAGCTTATCTGGCTTGGTTCCTTGGCCTAGCTGAACACCCGAAAAGCCCTGATAGCAGGTTTCTGTCGAACTCTCGTCGAACCCCCTTTTAAGTGGCCTCTAGGATCTTTATATAGACTTTTGGAATGGCTTTCTTTGCCTCTAAGTACCCTAATCCGAATAGAATTCTATTTTCCTGCGGCAAAGACATGCTCATGGCACATGCCCGTGTGATTCGAGGCCAGGCCATGGTCGAACCTGCTGATGAGGCACGGCCGTGCATTTCGGGGTCCAGGCCGTGGTCGACTCTTCTTAGAGGGCACGGCCGTGTGGTCTTGGACCCAGGCCATGTAGAATCTGTGTTTTGGCCCATTTTCTCTGTTTTCAGTGCATTTCTCGTTCTTTTCATCCTCCGGTGCTCTCCTGAGTATAACACATGAAAAAAGAGGATTAGGAGCACCTATTTCCATAATTAAAAGGAAAAATTATCCAAAAGTATGCTAAATATGGGATTAAAATATGTTCATTTTACGGTTTATCAAATACCCCCACACTTAAGCTTTTGCTTGTCCTTAAGCAAAATTCTCAACTTAAAATTAAAACAAACTTCCTCTACTCATAAAATTCATTGATAATGCCTCATCATAATTCATAGATGATTTATACATGGATAATTCAACTCAAAGAGTCCTAAAGATTCAAACAATCAAAGTCATGAGTTTTTAGCATGAAAACATAGGTGTTTTCCCCTTATTCAAATAATTACCTTTAATTCGAATCGAAAAAAGTTGACATCCTCACTAAAGATTCACTCAAATCAATTAAGGTGTTTAAGGTACAAAAATAAAGCACTCATTAGTCAAACATGAAAATTTAATCCCATAGGCTTGCATGAAAATCAAATCTCCACCACTGTAAAATGAGATGATACACAAATCAAAAGGTCTTTAAAAAGGGTTGTAACGGGGCTTAGGTTAACAGTGTGGATAAAGGCTGAATTAAAAGGGTTAGAATTGAGATTGAATTGACAAATTACCAAACTAGAAAAAATAGACTAATAAACTGAATAATTACATCAATTGGAAACTTGTAATACTAATAATATGAGTTTCTTCTTCATGATGTTGAAACTAAACGCATAGGCTCACTTAATTATAGGACTAATAATGAATATACTTTGATTTTTTTAAGAAAAATCAATATAAGATAAAACTTTAACAACTGAAATAATATAATTAGGCAATTGATCAAATCAAGTCTCGATAGAAGGGTAGTCAAAAGGAATGGTGATAACAAATACAAGATGGGTTTCAAGTTAATGTTAGTGGGTTGAGTCAATAAAAGGGTTGTTAGGATCAAAGGGGTTCACTATGGGTCAATTATGAGGGTAGGCTTTTAGTGGACTAAGTGGGTTAAATCCTAAGTGCCTTAATCATCTCTGTATATCAAATCAATGGTGTGGCCTTGACATGTATATTCGAAGCAAGTTCTAGAATAACAAATCAATATTGACACACTCACAATCAATAAAAGTGAGCACAAAAAGAATGTATGCTCTAAAAGGCTCAAAATCTCACAAAAATTATGGGTTTTTTATATCAACTTTGTAAATTTCAAATTTCAAGGTAACAATTAGATTCAAGTAGATAACCTAACAAAATTTTTAATTTTTTTGAAAATAGACTCATCATGCCCGATTCTCTAGTATCTTGAAGTTGAAATCATCATTGTACAATTATCAATGACTTAATCTAAAACATATCAATGAAAATCATGAATTAATAAGAATTTCATTCTAATTAGTGATATGAGAAAATTATTTTAAGATAAAATATCATTTAGGGATTTGAGAATAATGCAAAAAGTTAGGCACTTTTTCTAAATAATTTTCACCCCCCACACTTAAGATGTACATTGCCCTCAATGTACAAAGATAGATAAAAATCATATAATAAGAAAATTAAAAGTGAGGAGGAATTGAAACTTCCTGAATTTTGGATGAGATCCTTGAGTTGGCAATGGTTGTGGTGTGGTGGCGTGACAATCTGCGCTAGATGAAAAAATTGGGTAACTCGTGAAGAATTAACCAGGAAATAGTAAAAATAATTCAAAATATACTAATTATATATCTAAAGAAAAGAAAAATAGAAAGAAAGAGTGTAGAAACGGAAATAAAACTAAAAGAACTGATTACTAGACCGAAAGGTCCTTATTGGTAGATGGTTCGCGAGGTGGGTGTGATTTCTAAGGTCGTGGTGTGTGATTCCTAGCAGCCTTTAGAACCTAAAACCAAGAAACTAAAATGAAATAAACTAAATTAAGCATAAGAAAGTCAAAGAGAAGGAAAATAAAAGAGAAGAGAAAAGAAAAATAAAAGATATATAGCCTTAAAGACCCTTGGCTTGTCGAGTGGATGAAGCGGTAGGCATGAACTTATGTTGATTAGTCTCAAATGCAGGGAGACCGGGCTAGGATCTTTCCGTTTCTTCGACATTGTTGAAGAGTAGATCAAGACTTTAGAGAATGAAGAAGGATGAAAGTGAAGATGGAGGGGAGTGAAGAGTGAATAGGGAGTGGGTGAGAAGGGGAGAGGGGTGTATTAAATAGAAATTTTTAGTTCTGGTATATCCCCACGCCCGTGTCCCATGGGCGTGTTGTGTGCCACGACTATATCGCATGGCCATGTGGTGGTTCAATCGCTTCTCCCACGCATTGCATTGAATTGCCACGCCTGTATTGGTTCAACAATGCCGGCCACGGCTGTAACATCCTAGATTAGGGGTTATGCATTTGTGCATAATTCATGAGTAGTAGGTTTTGGCAGTGTTTGGAAGTGAATTAAGGGTTTTAAAATCCTAGGATGGAAGAAAGCTTTGGACAATTATTGGTTTTTAAGTTAAAAACAAGAAGTGATGTGAAAAAGTGGCAAGGGACGCCACCTAAGGTGCAAGGGTTATGGCATCAAGTGAAGTACTTTGAGGGAAGAGGTTCAAATCCCATTGTGTGCATTTTGCTTAATTTTATGAAATAGCATGTTTATCAGTGATATGTGGTGTGCATTTTAGAACCTTGGAAATGTAAGGAAATGCATGGAAATGTATGGAAATGTAAGGAAATGTATGGAAATGTAAGGAAATGTATGGAAATGTAAGGAAATGTATGGAAATGTATGGAAATGTATGGAAATGTAGGGAAATGTAAGGAAATGTAGGGAAATGTCCTGGAAATGTAAGAAAATGCTTTAGAAATGATAAGTTTAAAAGAGGGAAATGAACGTTTTTGGAAACTTAGAAATGTAAGGAAATGTTTTAAAAATGATAAGTTTTAAGGCAAGGTGGCCTTAAGAAAATTAATAGAAGAAATCAGACACAAAAACGGGCTTGGAAAAGTGACAAGAAGGCACCACTTAAAGCCCAATAATGACGCCACCACATGTGTGCAAGCTTAGGTTCGAGCAACAAGGAGAGCATTTTTAGAGTGTTTTATATCGAATTGGGCTTATGCCCAATTAGTTATGAAAGCTAAACTAATCATAGGAGGCGCCACTTAGGTGGATAATTTGGGCCTCGTGTGGCCACAAGGAGTCCAATAGAATAAGTTTAAATTCGGCTCATCAAGGGAAGGAGGTGGACGGCACAAGGCTTGCAAAAGAAGAGTTTTATTCCCTTTAAAATTTTGGCTAAATATGGGATAAGTAACAGATTTAATGATAGATTATTTTAAGTAGATTATTGATGAGATTAATTAAGTGATAAATAAAAGACGAACTTTATTAAAATAAGGGAGAGTTGGCCGAATAGGGGTGTAGATGGCCCAAATTGCCCTGCCCAACAAACAAACAAAAACAAAATTTTACAAACTCACTCATTTAATAAACCCAATAGCGCACCCAAACCCAATACATTAAAATTAACCCAATTAGCCCAAATGGCCCAAAAATCAACCAACTTTCAGCCAAAACAGAAGAAGACAGAAAACCCTAGCCCTTTGCCTGCACTCTAACCCTCTGACTTCGACTCGCTTCCCACCCTCCTCTGCACCAAGACGCCATCCGTCGCCTGCTCCACCACGCTCCCACCACCTGCAAACACGCAAAAAAACAAAGAGGGACAGCAATATCAGCAGAAACAAGGGCACTGTTTCTTTTGTTTTTTTTTCTTCTTCCATATCGGTTATAAAAACCGAACGAAATAATGTAAAGGGATCCTTTTTTTTTTCAACATCAATAGAAAGCAAAAAAAGAAATTTTAAGGCACATAAACAGCAGATCCAAACACAAGAAGAGGGAAACGCAAAAGATCCACTAAAATCGAAAGAAACAGAGGCCAAAGGTTTATTTTTTTCTTTTTTTTATTTTTTGAAAGTTATTTCCCTTTTTCTTCTTTTTCAGTAGATTTACACATAACTTTAGTATAAAAAAATATATATAGTCTAAAAGCAAAAAAAGGATAAAAAAATAAAAAAAAATATAAAAATTTTACCTTTCCTACCACCCACTACTGGCCGGAGTCTCGCAGCCGACGACGGCGACGCAGTGCCCTCTCGCCGAAAATCCCACCAGGAGACTCCCCCTGCAGAGAAAAGAAAGGAATGAAAAGTTTTTTTTCTGAAAGCAACTAAAATGAAAAAAAAAAGGGCAAAAATTTGGATTTATAAAGGTTTCAAAACGGCGTCGTTTAGGGCACGATCTGATGGCCCCAAACGACGCCTGCTTGCCGTGACCAGCGTGCGACCGGCCCGCTCCAGAGATTCGCGTGTTTTTAATTGATGGGCTATTTATGCGATTGGTCCTTCCGCATTTTTGAATTTTTACAATTAGGTCTTTTGTTATTTCAATTTTGCCCCGTAAACTTTATGCGATTATAAATTTAGTCCCTTTAAAACGCGTTGCTTTAGGCGCTTTGGGTAAATTTGCGCTCCTCATCCCCCATATTTTCGCGCGCATCACAATACGGTCCTTTTCCCCTTTTTTATTTATAAATCTTCCCCAGAGTTTTATTTTTAATTCGAATTGGTCCCCTCAATCATCATCATTATTATTATTTAATGTTTTTATTGATTATTTATTATTACTACTATTTTATTATTATTATTACTATAATATCACGTATTACTACATTATTTTATCACTATATTGTTATCATTATTATTATTATCATTATTATTATTATTACTATTATTATTATTATTATTTACCATGATAGTTATTTTATTATTAATATCATTATTATTTCTCTAACATCATTATTGATATTTCTATTATTATTATCACTACTTATATTTATATTTATTTTCTTGGTTTAATATTGTATTACTATTATTATGTTTATTTCTCTTATTTAATATTATTGCTTTAAATATTATCATATCCATCATTATTTATCATTTTATTTTAACATTATTATTATATTGTTTGGGTATTTATTATTGCTATTACCATTACTATATTATTTATATATATATATATATATTTTTGTTAATTACCTTCGTTTTATTATTTATTTATTTTTCTTCTTATTTATGTCATTAATATCATTTTATCATTAACATTTTTTACCCTTAAACATTATAATTCTTTGTTATTACCGTTATCATTATTATCATCATTTCATCATCAAATTAATTAACTTAGCATTATTACATATATCATTATTATTTTTATGCAACCTAGCTTCGTAATTTATTCCTTTTATCGAATTGTGTTGCATTAATCTTTGCTCGAGTCATCAAGTTTTTTTCAAATAATCATTCCGTATTAGTAATTCGAGTGAATCGAGCCCTAACTTACTGGGTTCCAATTTTTCTCGTTTAAGCTAAGCAATGGGATATCTCTTACGAAATCGTGGTTTAAATTTTAAAACAAAATACTTAATCTCGGAATTGAAATGTCGCGCCTAACTTCTCGGACTCGACATCTAGATACTCCGAGATAAGCTTTTTTCCCTAAAATAGAGTCAATCTTAGTATTTGAAATCTCGAGAAATCGAGCCCTAACTTCATTGGGTTCGGTTTCTCATCGACGAATAACGGAAGATCCTCTTCAAAATGAAAATCAAGTTTTAAAAGACGAGCTTAGTTTAGAGTCTAAAGTATTGCCTAACTTCTTGGACACGATGCTTTATCTCTTCGATAATAAGAGAGTCTTAACGTCCCTTTCAATTCCATCAAATTTTGAAAATAAAAAGCATTATATTTTCGAACCCTTTCAAAGTTTTCAACAAATAGGACATCAATCAATCGGTTTGGTACCAATTTTGGGCGTGTCAAGGGTGCTAATCCTTCCTCGCACGTATCGACTTTCGAACCCGCTTTCTCAAAGTTAAGTAGACCAAAAAGCTTTGTTTTAGTAAATTAAATGTTTTATTAAAACAAAGGTGATCCGATCACACCAAATAAAGATCGGTGGCGACTCCTTCCTTTTCCTTTTTTCAAAAATCGAGTCGACCGTGTCGTTTCATCGCTTCATCCAAAAATGGTTCTGACGACTTGCAGAGCTCCACTGGGGACACGAGGGTCAAGCCATAGATTGATTGATTTTTGTCCTTTTAATTAAAATGGTTTTGGAAAAATCATGCTTCTTTTAATGCACCTTCAATATTAGCCTCATAAATACTTTGGCATTGCATTGCATGACCGTTGTGGTCACACCTTTAAGTGGGAGCGAAGCTATGCCTTCGTGAGGTTTTCACCTCCGCATGGGCTAGTGGATCGCTTTGAATACATCCGTACCTATGTCTTCGTGAAGTTTTCACTCGCATGGCCATAGGGAAATGTATTCCCCAGAACCAAACTTCGGTCCGTATGAGCCTATAATAGGTGAGGATCGAGGAATCACGTTGGTTGGTACCTCGAACTTTAGAACTAAGCCGCATATAGCAAACCCTAAGAGCCCACCTTAGGTAGAGCCATGGCAAACCTTAATGGTCACCCAGATAGGCATTTGCTTATTTTACTTGCTTTATATTCCATGGTACTAACTTTTGTGTTTCTTTCTTTTTGTGCATATCATTTCATATTTTAAAGAGACATCGATTCACGGTCTGCTTCGAGTTGGAAAGCTGGTTATGGAAAGCGAATTCCTTGATAAAGTAGAAGACAATGCGGTCGTCTCGCATATGGTCGAGCAATGCCAAATAGAAAAAGAGATAGCTTAGTCGAAGGGTATGTGTCTGAGCTCTGAACTTCACCAATATCGTTGTCATGCGAATGAGCTCCGGAGTTGAGAGAAATTTGGACTCGATGGGATGATGAAGCGAAGCGGTGTTCTATGGTACTTACTACGACCGCTTTACCTCGCTTGAGGTCAAAATAGACAAGCACCTGTTCCAAGCAATGACCCAGTTCTGGAATGCCACTTATAGCTATTTCTCCTTCGGGAAAGTGGATCTGGTTCCCACAGTAGAAGAGTATACGACCTTGCTACATTGCCCAAGAATTCAAGTTGACAAAGCTTATTCTAAGGCGGTTAATGGCCCAACCTTCGCGAAAAAGTTAATGAATATCACCGGAATGAGCAAACAGTGGGTCTCAGCTAGAATGCAGAAGAAGGGCGAAGGTAAATGCATACCTCGGATATGTTTAAGAGACGATCATGGCGCATCCCGATCGAAGAAAAGATAGACATCTTGGCCTTGTGTATTTATGGCTGGTAATCTTCCAAAGCTTTAAGACACATTGATGAAGCGATTATCAATCTATTCAAATTGATTGGACAAAGGGTCACACCGTTCACGCCATATTAGCCAAACATTCGGATCCTTGATCGCATGTTGGAGAAGAGGTGAAGGCGGAGTTCATTGGATGTCTTGCAATTGTTATTGGCTTGGTTCCATAGTCACTTTTGGAAAATAGAAAGTGTCCCGTCGGTTCATGTCGAAAAATTACTCTCTCGCTAGAAGAGATAGCAACTACGCCTAGAAGAGAGGATGTGTCCAAGAAAATTGGATCGCGCTTTTGAAACCTTCAAGAGGACGACATCGAGTGGAAGGCTCCTAGATGATTCCCGAGGATCCTTTATCGCTATGGAAGCTTTGACCGGTTCCCCTATTGGGAATTTGGGGTGCCACCGCCACGCCTTTCTTCGTCCTAAGGCGGTATAGTTCAAGACAGCTTTGTACCAACGACATACGGGCTAGCTCAATGCGAGTTCTCATATGAAGGGGGAAACTATAAGAAAAGGGTTAAAGAGATTTCTAGTGCCTGGAATCAGATTCACAGAATGAGAAGATTATCTACAGGCCCGAGGACGACCCCGGAATACCTGAGCCAAATCCAGAAGATGCCCGATCAAGAGAAGAATGCATGCGAGTGGTTCCATCAGAATTAGAGATTGTGAAGCAAGATTTTGAACGGATGAGCTCGGAACTCGGAAAAAGGATAGAAAGGTTGGAAGAAGAAAAGATGCTCCTCCAATTAGAAGTGGACGGTTAAAAATTAGAGGCTGAGAAACTCAGAAAGGAAAAGCAGAAAATAGAGGAAGACCGAGATAACTTGAAGACGGAGTACAAGAGGATGTGCTTAACGATAAAAAACGCGGGATTAGGGAAAGCTTCGGAGCAGTGGCAGCAAGAGGTCCGAGAGGAAAGAGCCAAAGTTAGCGATTAGGAGAAAAAGTTTCATGAAATACTGAGCAAAAGGAAGACTTAGAAAAGGCGGTGACAGAAGACCAAAAAGAGAAAAAGGGATTAGAAGCTAGAATAGCTGAGCTTGGGTGATCTCTACACCGCTATCGAAGTCGAGACTCGGAAAGCCAACTAAAGACAAGCACTGAATGAATAGAGGAAATGAAAGGTAGGGTTGAAGAGTTGGAATCGGCATTACATAGTAGCGAGCTCGGATTGAGCTTGGAAACGAGAGAAAGTCTGTTGGGAGGAGGAGCTCGCCATTCTTGCGAGCAAGTTCGAAGCCGGGACTACCTCATGGGTGAAGCAATAATCTAGATTCAAGAAGTGACTGATCACCTACAGACTTTGGGTGAGGAGGTGACATATTAGGCATGAGATATGGGCTACTACTGGTCATGATGAAGAGCTAATCTCCCTGCTTGGAAAAATCAAAACCTTAGGTCTTAGGGCGAGAACATATTTGTAATCTACTTTATGTAAAGGGTTTTGCCTTCTAATAAAGTTTTCTAAAATGAAGTTGATCAAAATCGATGTCTTTTTCCTGCATTCATGCATTTGCATTGCATCATATTACATACATTAAAATTTATAAAAGAAGCCTAATTGGTTAAGATTGATAGAGAAACAAGAGAGAAGAAAGAGGAAATCTGGGAACTGAACATTACTACGGACTCGTGCTAAGACAAAGAAAATGGATCAAAGATTTGAACAATTTCGAAGGAAATGCAAGAATGATGCAAGAGCAAATGATGAAACTCAAAGAAGATATGATAGAACGGATGCAAGAGTCCCAAAACAACATGATAAGCTACCGGCGCAACTATTGGCCAATGAACGAGGAAAAGGCGCTACCGCTAGTTCGTGGAATAATGACGACCTCGCTTATCCTCCGGATTTACCCGCCAAATACCCAAGCACCACCGAAATATGTCCCCAAAGGACGCCTTTGTTATCGAGCCACAATGCGAGTTGAGATCAGCAATGCTAGCGCACTTCCCGACTGGTTCAGGCACTAATCCCGGAGAAGGTTCGGCTAACCCTATAGTCCCCAATTTTGATGAAATGGCTGAAATGGATAAGGCAAAAACGAACCTTCCTGCATAACTCGAGGATCGTTGCAAATGGTTAGAAGAAAAGTTTAAGGAAATAGAGTCTGCTGACCATCGCTACGGGGTGGACGCTAAAGACTTGAGCCTAGTCCCAGACCTCATACTTCTGCCAAAGTTCAAGACCCCATATTTTGAAAAATACAATGGGACCAGTTGCCCTGAAGCGCACATCACAATGTTTTGTTGACGGATGGCGGGATATGTTAACAACGATCAACCGCTTATTCATTGTTTCGAGATAGTTTGGTAGGGCGCGCCAAATGGTACAATCACTCACCAGTACCCAGATCAAGTCATGGAAGGACCTAGCACAGGCCTTCCTGAAACAATACGGGCACGTAGCCAATATAGCTCCTGATCGAATCACGCTCCAAAATATGGAGAAAAGCCAAACGAAAGTTTCTGCAATATGCCCAATGATGGAGGAAGTAGCCACACAAGTTCAAATTTATCGCTCCTAGAAAAAGAGACAACCATGCTATTTGTCAATACGTTGAAAGCTTCATTCATTAATCACATGCTTGGAAGTGCCACTAAAAGTTTTTCTGATATTGTGCTGTCAGGGGAGATGATCGAGAATGTAATCAGAAGCGGTAAAATAGAGGCTGGAGAAAGTACTAGAAAGACGGTCCCAAAAAAGAGGGAGAGTGATATAAACAACATAGGTAAAAGTTATTCAAAACCTATTCGTGAGCGACCAAGGACCTGTGACCCCGATCATCAAAGCCCTTTAGGCAGAGTCCAACACAAGGAAAAATACGGAGAAAATCCAATTCACGCCTATCCCAAATTCCCATACGAGGAAATGTATCGAAATTATTTGACGCACATTGTCTCCCCATTACTTAAAACCCTTGCAACCCCGCACCTAAGTGGTATGATGCGAACGCACGGTCACGAATACCATGCGAGAATCGTGGGGCATTCTATAAACCACCGCCTCACTTTTAAGAAACTAGTGGAAAGACTCATCCAGATGGGAGTTATAGAAGTCGATGACACCTCTTGCAAGGGGCACCCGCTACCTAATCACGGGGTCAACATGATAGGCGAAGATGCGAGAAGAAGAGTAAAGAGGGATATTTTCGATGTGAAAACCTCAATGAAATAGGTCTGGAAGGAAATGATAAAAAGGGGATTGGTTGTGACATGTCCAAGGGGAGAACATGAAGAAACACGAAAGGGCTATGAATTTCATAACTCGGAAGAGCACGAAATCCAAAGTTTCACCGAGTTCGAGAATCTTTGTAAGTGCCGATGGACAATAAAGAGTTAGAATTCTTTGAAAGCAATGAAGGCCAGAAAGAGGGTAACATCTGTACGTTAGAGGATAAGTTAGCAGCAAAAGCCTCGGAGGCAAGCTATCCTTTAGTCACCATCTCACAATTCAAGGGCGACGGAGTAAAAATAAATTCGAAAATCGTGATTCGAAAGCCTATTACTTTTTCATGTGAAGACAACCAAAAGACTCTCGGGGGTTATAATTGCAACGTGACGATTCCTGAAAAGGGGGTCCGTCCACAAAAGAGAGCCAAGAATATCCTAAGATCGTGATCCGAAAACCTGCAGCCTTTTCATATAAGGATGACAAGAAGGTCCCCTGGAACTATAACTGCAATGTGACGATTCCTGAGAAGGAAGGTTCGCCAAACACTATAAAAGAAAGACAAGAGGAAGGCTCCTACACGCGCAGTGGAAAGCGCTACGACCTGTCAAACACAAGAACGGAGCACTTAAAAGGGAAAAACTTGATGGGCGAACAAAAGAAAGAAAAAGGGACCAAGTAAGAGACACATATAAATGAGCCAGTGAAGGAGGAAGAAGCTAGGAATTCTTAAAGTTTTGAAGCATAGTGAATACACGATTCGTAGAAAGCGACTACATAAATAGCTTCTCGTATATCGGTGCTAGGTTTACTATTAAGTTCTAAAGCACACCGTAACGCGACTGAAGAAGGTATTGAATGAAACTTATGTTGCAAATGATATAACAGTTAACAAGCTGGATCGCCTGGTTAGCAACATAAGTGCTGATAACTTTATTTTTTTAACGATGATGAGATCCCTCCGGGAGGTACGGGTTCCATCAAGGCTCTCCACATTACCACGCGGTGCAAAGGATACACATTACCAGGGGTACTAGTCGATAATGGATCAGCGCTCAATGTTCTACCACTATCGACACTGAATTGATTACCCGTTGATAGTTCTCACATGAAGGCCTGTCACAACGTAGTAAGGGCATTCGATGGAACTGAGAGGAAAGTCATGGGAAGAATCAAAGTACCTCTTTTAATCGGACCAGGCACATATGAGGTGGACTTTATTGTGATGGATATTCGGCCGTCTTATAACTGCTTGCTGGGGAGACCTTGGATACACTCGGCAGGAGCAGTGCCCTCATCGTTGCACCAAAAGTTAAAATTAATCTCAGAGGGCCGTCTAGTGACCATAAATGCTGAAGAGGACATCATCGCAATCAGTAACAAACAAAGGCACCCTATTTAGAAGCCAACGATGAAGCAGCTGAGTGTTCCTTCCGTTCTTTGGAATTTGTCAACGCAACATTCGTCGCGAGGGAAACAAGATCCCAAAGGTTTCAATTATCCAAAACCACAAGAATGGGTTTACAATTAATGGTCAAAAATGGGGCTGTACCCGGGAAGGGACTAGAAAGGTATCTCTAAGGAGGAATCGAAGTCCCGAGATTGAAAGAAAAAAGAGACTTCTTTGGCTTAGGATTCAAACCGAATGCCAAGCAAAAAAAGAAAGAGTTAGAAAAGAAGCAAGAAAGGAGGAAAGCACGTTTGAGTGGAAATGAGATTAAATGGGAACCGATGATAATTCCTCATATTCGTGAGACCTTTGTATCAGGAGGGGTTATCCATCCGGGACGAGAAACGCAAAATAGAGAAATCGTGCATGTCAACGCTATATCTGAGGGGGAAATTGAGGAAGAAAATCGGAATGGCATCCGCCCCTATGAGCTGGGTAGCGTTCTAAACAATCGGATCATGGAGGAGATTCCTATAGCCTTTAGAACTCATTCAGAGTAATACTAGGAACACACTTATTGCTTTAAGTCTTGGAGCAATAAGAACCCCTTTTGTGAAACATGGTTTTGTATAAGACATCGTTATTTTCAATAAAATACATCTCCGCTATCTTTTGAGCAAATTTTCTTTTATGTTCATTTCATTCATTCATTATTCTTTCTTTAAATATTCTTCTAAACATTTCTATTCTTCATTTATCATACCAATAAACATGCCAAGATTCTATGATTCTATGAGCCTTTATTCATTTCCATAACAGGTCTCCAGATATCAATGATTTGAGTAACGCTACCAATGACTCAGAATGTCCTTTTGAGCAAGATATGGGTGCGGAAGATTTTCAGGATTTTGGAGATGACCAAGGCTGTGATTTAGCTCCTGAACTGTTAAGGATGGTGGAACAAGAGGAGAAACAAATCGTACCTCACAAAGAATCAGTGGAAATAGTGAATCTGGGAAATGGACAAGAAAAGAAAGAAGTGAAGATTGGAGCTAGTATCACCGCAGAGACAAAGCAAGACCTCATTGAGTTACTCCAAGAATTTAAGGATGTCTTCGCATGGTCATATCAAGACATGCCCGGGTTAAGCACTGATATCGTGGTACACCGTTTGCCCATAAAAGAAGAATACAAGCCGCCCAATGAAACTTCAGAGGATGAGGCCGATGTTTTACTAAAATAAAGGAAGAGGTCAAAAGCGGTTTGACGCAGGTTCTTGCAAGTGGTTAAGTACTCGGAATGGGTAGCCAATATCGTCCCCGTCCCCAAAAAAGACGAGAAAGTACAATTTGTGTGGACTAGAGATCTAAACAAGGCTAGCCCGAAGGATAATTTTTCGTTACCTCATATCGACACCTTAGTGGATAATCGGCGGGTTATTCATTATTCTCGTTCATGGATGGCTTCTCGTGATACAACCGAGATAAAGATGCTTCGAAGACATGAATAAAACCACATTCATAACCATGTGGGAACCTTTTGCTATAAAGTAATGCCATTTGGGTTGAAGAATGCGGGAGCAACATATCAGAGAGCCATGGTGACCCTATTCCATGACATGATGCACAAGAAAATTGAGGTTTACGTCGACGATATGATTGCCAAGTCTCGGACCAAAAAGGAGTATATCCAAGTCTTAAGGAAATTATTTTTGAGGTTGAGGAAAGTCCAACTGAACCTTAACCCGGCAAAGTGTACCTTTGGAGCCAGATCAGGGAAACTGCTAGGATTTATAGTCAGTGAAAAGGGGATTGAGGTTGACCTAGACAAAGTCAAGGCTATACAAGAATTGCCTCCGCCGCACGCAAAAAAGAAGTTCGAGGTTTCTTAGGAAGATTAAATTACATTGCTCGGTTCATTTCTGGCCGATCGAGAAATGCGACCCCATATTTCGCCTTCTTAAAAAACACAATCCAGTGTGTGGGACGAGGAATGTCGAAGACCTTCGACAAATTAAAGCAATACTGTCCAATCCTCCGGTATTGACACCGCCTAATCCGTAGAAGCCTTTGATCCTCTATTTGACGGTGCTTGATAATTCAATGGGATGTGTGCTCGGCCAGATGATGAGTCGGGAAAGAAAGAAAAGCAATATACTACCTTAGTAAAAGTTCATGAGTGTGAAACAAGGTACTCACCAATTGAGAAAATATGTTGTGCCTTGAGTGCGGACAACTTGGAGACCGAAGCGGTACATGTTGTATCATACGACTGCTCATCTCAAGCTAGACCCACTGAAATACCTAATGGAGTCGACTACTTTAAATGGACGGATGGCAGATGGCAAATCTTACTTTCCGAGTTTGACATAGTTTACGTGAAGCGAAAGCGATAAAGGGGAGTGCAATAGCGGATTTTCGCTAGTAGAGCATGGCGATTATGAGCCTCTAGACTTTGATTTCCTAATGAATACCTAATGTGCGTAGCAACCATCAAGAAGATACCACGGAAAGTCGTCCTTGGAAACCGAACTTCGACGGAGCATCGAATGCTATGGGCAATGGAATTGGGGCAATTCTGGTGTCCCCAAATGGAGATCATTACCCATTCACTTGTAAATTGGATTTCGACTGCACAAACAATATAGCAGAGTATGAAGCTTGCATCATGGGTATCCATGCTGCTATTGAACGTAAAATTAAGGTGCTGGAAGTATACGGAGACTCTGTATTGGTAATTTATCAACTTAAAGGAGAATGGGAGACGAGGGATCCCAAATTGGTTGAATACAAAAGATTGGTCCAAGAACTGATCAAAGAGTTCGAGGACATCACTTTCAGTTATCTACCAAGAGATGAAAATCAGATGGCTGATGCTCTAGCCACATTGGATTCTATGGTACGAGCAAACAACAAGGAGGATATGAGGCCTATATAAATGAGCATTTATGAGGTCCCAACCCATTGCTACAACGTGGAAGAAGAGGAGCAAAATAATCACCCATGGTATCACGATATACTACAATACGTGAAAGATCATAAATACCCCGATCAGGCAATCGAAAATGACAAAAGGACGTTGAGAAGACTAGCTTGCGACTATGTCTTAGACGGAGAGATCCTATACAAAAGAAGAAAGGATCAAGTGCTATTGAGATGTGTGGATGGCACCGAGGCTAAACAGATCCTAGAAGAAGTCCATGAGGGTGTCTGTGGAACACATACCAATGGGTTCACAATGGCTAGACAAATCATGAGATTCGGGTATTATTGGTCTACCATGGAAAGGGATTGCATTGATTATGCTAAGAAATGTCATAAGTGCCAAATTTATAGGGACAAGATTCATGTACCACCCTTACCGTTACATGTTATGACCTCCCCATGGCCGTTTTCTATATGGGGCATGGACGTCATTGGACCAATCTCACCAAAAGCTTCCAATGGACATCGGTTCATCTTCGTGGTAATTGATTACTTCACTAAATGGGTGGAGGCCACTTCATATGCCAATGTGACAAAATCGGTGATCGACAAGTTCCTAAAAAAATCATATGTCGATATGGAATGCCCGAGAGGATCATATCGATAATCGTTAAACTTGAATAACAAAGATGATCACGTAAGTCTCATAGGCAATTCAAGATCGACATCACAATTAAATCACCGTACGCCCAAAGATGAGCAGTGCAGTTGAAGCGACCAATAAGAACATCAAGAGGATAATAGGAAAGATGATCGAGACTTAAAGAGATTGGCACGAGAAGCTACCATTTGCCCTTTTCGCCTATCGAACGTCAATCAAAACCTCCACCGGGGCAACTCCTTTCTCATTGGTTTACAGAATGGAGGCGGTTTTACCCATCGAAGTTGAAATTCCGTCCCTTCGAGTATTGTCTAAATTAAAATTAGATGAAGCAGAATGGATCCAAGCTCGATATGATCAATTGAATCTGATCGAAGAAAAGAGGCTGAAAGCTATCCGTCATGGTCAGATGTACCAAAAGCGAATGACGCGAGCATACAACAAGAAAGTGCATCCAAGCGAATTCCACGAGGAGACTTAGTTTTGAAAAAGATTCTCCCCATACAAAGGGATTTCGAGGAAATGGATGCCAAATTGGGAAGGACCTTATGTGGTGAAAAAGGCTTTCTCGGAGGGCACTAATCTTGGCTGAGATGGATGGAAAAAATCTACCCAATCCCATAAATTCAGATTCAGTTAAGAAGTATTACGCTTAAAGAAGGGAAAGGCTGAAGTAAAAACCCGCAAAGGGCGCTTTACGGTAAAAAAAATCGGAGAGGCCGAAACGAAAACCCGTAAAGGGCGCTTTGAGACCAAAGGGGCCTTGAGTCGAAAACCCAATAAGGGCGGCTCAAATTAGCACGAAAAAGGAGGTATGTGACAATCTTTTTCCCACATAATTAGCAAAATGATGAATGTTACACCTCGAAACATCTACAAAGCACTGCGGATCTCCCAACGTCTTTTCAGCTCAAATGATCTTCGAAAGGATCCGGTGGTGAAGCCCAGGCTGCGATATCTGGGGCACCTACTTTTTCTTTTTACCCATTTTTTGTACTCCAATAACGTTTACTTTTGTTGATTTAATCCAATTCCATTCTTTATAAATTCCATTGTTATTTTAAATCTTTGAGTTGTTTGCAATTGAAATAACGACCCAATGACCCATAATGTTTCCATAAAAGGAGTCCCGCTTATTACTCTGAAGCCTCTAAACAACAGAGGAACCCAAACAAGATCATTGTTTAGAAACCACCACAATTAGGGGTTGGAAACGTTCGAGGAAGAGGAGTCTAAAATTATGACCATTTCTTCAGATCCACAGTCATAGATATCAAACAAGATGTTGCGTCTGTGCCGTGACCTTAACGAGCGAGCGAGCAATTACAGCCCTAAGCCTTTTTTTAAATAAAAAAATAAATCGTTCTCATGACATCCTGCATTCATGCAAATGTCCTCTGTAATATCGTTTAGTTAGGAGCATCTGATTTATTACAATCATTGCATCTTAACGAAAAATCATCATTCTCATGACATTCTGCATTCATGCAAGTGTCATCCATATCACACGTTAGTTAGGAGCATTTGAGTCATTTTGACCATAGCACCCTCGCCATTTGGCATAAACACAAACATATGAAATCGAGTCTACAGGATATGTCCCTAGAGGACGGTGTAGTAACACTATTGAAGATTATCCCATTACCATCGACTAGCGGTGGAATGGGTGGTCCTATCGCCATCAACCAGCGGTGGAATAGGTTGAAGATTACCCTATTGCCACTAACCAACAGTGGAATAGGTGGGGGATTGTCTTATTGCCACTGACCAGCAGTGGAATAAGTTGAAGATTACCTTATTGCCACTGACCAGCAGTGGAATAGGTCAAAAATTGTAGATCTTGTTACTCTGACCAGTAGTGGGGCAAGATCGAAGGCAAATCATGGCTCCCAACCAAATGGGGAACACGATTTAAGCCACTGTCCTATTGTCACCGACCAGCGAAGGAATGGGTCAAAATTGTAGATCTTGTCACCATAACCGTGAGTGGGGCAAGATCGAGGCTAATCTTGGCTCTCTAACCAATAGAGAACATGATTTTGGCCACCCTCCTATTGCCACTGACCAACAGTGGAATAGGTCAAAATTTGTAGATCTTGTCGCTCTGATCAGTAGTGGGGCAAGATCGAAGGCAAATCATGGCTCCCTAACCAGTAGGGAACACGATTTAGGCCACCGTCCTATGTCCCTGACCAGCAGTGAAATAGGTCAAAAAATTGTGATCCCTGCCCCTAACCAATAGGGAGCATGGTCAAGCTTGAGTCCTATTTGCCTTAACTAGAAGTGGGATAGGCTGAAGACCAAAGACCTCATCTCTCTGGAGATGCAGCGGAGCAATCTAAAATAAAACAAGTCACATCCCATTGGAGTCGCAAAGAAGAGCAAATTGAAGCCACATACCGGTGGAGTGGATTGAAGTAACAAGATGCGGTAGACTGGAATGAGGCTACATGAAGAAGAAAAGCACCAAAGAAGTCAGGACTCACCAAAACCGCAAATTTGGTCCCTCTTTATGTCTTTGCTCTATTTAGTTGCGACAATGAGCAAAGAGGGTACCAGTAGATGGCCCAAATTGCCCGCCCAACAAACAAACAAAAACAAAATTTTACAAACTCACTCATTTAATAAACCCAATAGTAGACCCAAACCCAATACATTAAAATTAACCCAATTAGCCCAAATGGCCCAAAAATCAACCCACTTTTAGCCAAAACAGAAGAAGACAGAAAACCCTAGCCCTTTGCTTGCACTCTGACCCTCTGACTTTTGACTCTGCCCCCCCACCTGCCCTCTGCGCCGCACGCCATCCGTCGCCTACTCCACCACGCTCCCACCACCTGCAAACACGCAAAAAAAACAAAGAGAGATAGCAATATAAGCAGAAACAAGGGCACTGTTTCTTTTGTTTTTTTTTTCTTCTTCCATATCGGTTATAAAACCGAACGAAATAATGTAAAGGGATCCTTTTTTTCAACATCAATAGAAAGCAAAAAAAAATTTTAAGGCACATAAACAATGAGATCCAAACACAAGAAGAGGGAAACGCAAAAGATCCACTAAAATCGAAAAAAACAGAGGCCAAAGGTTTATTTTTTCTTTTTTATTTTTGAAAGTTATTTCCTTTTTCTTCTTTTTCAAGAGATTTACACATAACTTTAGTATAAAAAATATATAGTCTAAAAGCAAAAAAGGATAAAAATAAAAAAAATATAAAAATTTTACCTTCCAAGCCAAGTGGCGGTGGTCGAGCTCTGGCCGATGATGGCGAATCAGTGACCCTCTGCCAAAAATCCCACCGGGGACTCCCCAGAGAAAAGAAAGGAATGAAAACTTTTTTTTCGAAAGCAGCTAAAATGAAAAAAAAAAGTGCAAAAATTTGGATTTATAAAGGTTTCAAAACGACGTCGTTTAGGGCCTGATACAGTGGCCCCAAAACGACGCCGTTTCGTCGTGACCCACGTGCGACCCGACCGCTCCAGGAGATCCGCGTGTTTTTAATTGATGCGCTATTTATGCGATTGGTCCTTCCGCATTTTGAATTTTTACAATTAGGTCTTTTGTTATTTCAATTTTTCCCGTAAACTTTATGCGATTATAAATTTAGTCCCTTTAAAACGTTGTGTTTAGGCGCTTTGGGTAAATTTATGCTCCTCATCCCCATATTTTCGCGCATCACAATCTGTCCTTTTCCCTTTTTATTTATAAATCTTCCCAAAGTTTTATTTTTAATTGAATTGGTCCTTCAATCATCATTATTATTATTATTTAATGTTTTTATTGATTATTTATTATTACTACTATTTTATTATTATTATTACTATAATATCACGTATTACTACATTATTTTATCACTATATTGTTATCATTATTATTATTATTATTATTATCATTATTATCATTATTATTTCTAACATCATTATTGATATTTCTATTATTATTATCACTACTTATATTTATATTTATTTTCTTGGTTTAATATTGTATTACTATTATTATGTTTATTTCTCTTATTTAATATTATTGCTTTAAATATTATCATATCCATCATTATTTATCATTTTATTTTAACATTATTATTATATTGTTTGGGTATTTATTATTGCTATTACCATTACTATATTATTTATATATATATATATATATATATTTGTTAATTACCTTCGTTTTATTATTTATTTTTTTCTTCTTATTAATGTCATTAATATCATTTTATCATTAACATTTTTTACCCTTAAACATTATAATTATCTGTTATTACCGTTATCATTATTATCATCATTTCATCATCAAATTAATTAACTTAGCATTATTACATATATCATTATTATTTTTATGCAACCTAGCTTCGTAATTTATTCCTTTTATCGAATTGTGTTGCATTAATCTTTGCTCGAGTCATCAAGTTTTTTTTCAAATAATCATTCAGTATTAGTAATTGAGTGAATCGAGCCCTAACTTCTTCGGGTTCGATTTTTCTCGCTTAAGCTAAGCAATGGGATATCTCTTCCGAAATCGTGGTTTAAATTTTAAAACAAAATACTTAGTCTCGAAATTGAAATGTCGCTACCTAACTTCTGGACTCGACATCTAGATACTCCGAGATAAGCTTTTTTCCTAAAAATAGAGTCAATCTTTCAGATTTAAAATCTCGAGAAATCGAGCCCTAACTTCTCGGGTTTCGATTTCTCATTTGATTTAATAACGGAAGATCCTCTTCAAAAATGAAAATCAAGTTTTAAAAGATGAGCTTAGTTTCGGAGTCTAAAGTATTGCGCCCTAACTTCATCGGACACGATGCTTTATCTCTTCGATAATAAGAGAGTCTTAACGTCCCTTTCAATTCCATCAAATTTTGAAAATAAAAGCATTATATTTTCAACCCTTTCAAAGTTTTCAACAAATAGGACACCAATCAATCGCCTTGGTATCAATTTTGGGCGGTCAAGGTGCTAATCCTTCCTCGCACGTAATCTACTTCGAACCCGTTTTGTCAAAGTTCATAGACCAAAAAGCAATCGCTTTAGTAAATTAAATGTTTTATTAAAACAAAGGTGATCCGATCACACCAAATAAAGATCGGTGGCGACTCCTTCCTTTTCCTTTTTTTTCAAAAATTGAGTCGACCGTGTCGTTTACTGTTTCATCCAAAAAATGGTTACGACAGGGGGAACTAAGTGTGGTAATTTAGGCTAAAAAGGAGTAAAGGCCATTTGTTTCTTATTTTGTTTCTTTTGAAAGTCTCTACTGAAATTTCCCTTGTCATCTTCTCCATTCTCTTTTGTTGACCAAAACCGCAAGCTCTCTCTCATACTCACCATTGCCGAATCCCCTATCCCTATTCTTCTTCTTTGTTTCAATTCACCAAAAATTGAAACCTCAAAAACAACTCTTAGCCGATCCTCCTTAAAGGCCTTAGATCCTTCTTTCTTTCAATTCCTTGTTAAAGCCGAATACCTAAGTGACCATAGCCGATTCTCCTCCAAGTCTCAAGGCCAAAACTTTGTGATACTTATGAGAGCCATAGTCAATTATTACTAAGGATCATTCGGGATTCGAAAACAAGGTAAGTACATATACGTACATTCGGCCAAAGGTCTATTCCCTACTTTAATATTAGATCAAATCTAACATATGGTTATAGGAATTTCGACAGTATTAAGGAAGCAAAGATCAATTTTGGGATTTGAGAACTCCAAGGTACGTGTATTCACATATTCGGCCAAGGCCCAATCTTAAGTATATAGATCTATTTAATCGAAAACTAACTGATTCAAGGGATTTAGGATTTGGCCGAATACAAGGAGAAGAAAAAAACAAAGTTTTTGGGATTTGCTAATAGTCAATTCAACAAGCAAAGTAAGGATTTAAGTATGATTAATCCTTCGGGATTTGGGTTATAGCCGATTAGGCTTTAAAAGAAAACACTAAGTTTGGCCGAATAGGCCTTTCCTAAATGTTACCATGTTGGCCGAATGTAGGGTCTTAAAAATCTAAAGCAATAGATCGGTTTTGTTTTCGGGATTTCAAGGAATTCGTTAAGCGAATCAGGTGTGTACCTCACACTAATCTTAATTGATTTATGGCTTAAAATTTATATATGTATTAAGATGAAAGTGTAAGAATGTGGCTAAAGTACCATGTTATGGTACAAAGTACTCAGCACGTTTCTACTCCTACTAGGATTACGAAATATGTTATATTTAACATGTGAAAAGTGAACATGAATGTGAAATTAAGTATGATATGCATGATATGAATAATTTGGGGCATTCGGGATATATAAGAAAGGGGAAGTGTATGTGGTGACTTCGGTCTCACTATCTGAATGTGGTGACTTCGGTCACGTTATCTGAATGTGATAACTTCGGTTACATTATCTGAATGTGGTGTCTCATGACACAATTATTTGGTGGCTATGCCACGAATTTTTATATGGGCAATGAGCACGTCGACTGCAGCGACTGCCTTCGATAGTGTGTAGCAGATGGAGGGTTGACTTAGTAGTCCCCACTGTGCAGAGTGTTGGTACGGGGATGTGTAGCGGATGGCATCTAGGTTTGGGTTTGGGTTGCATCATTATCTTGAGTTATTATTTGAACATGATATGTATGGTATGCCTAAATTATTAATTTTAGTGCTTGTGTACACATTGAGTCTGTTGACTCACCCCTTGTGGGAACATGTTTTAGGTGATGACGATGATGGACCTGTTCTTGAAGCTTAGGGATGGCCATGCACGCAAGAAGTTTATGACTTGGTCTTTTATTTTTAATTTAAGTATTTTAAAGTTTATTTTGGTTTTAATTTTGGGAAATTATTTGATGTAATAAGGCCGTAGTAGTGTTTACTTTATTTTATTATTATTATTAAGCCTAAAATCTTTATATTTATTAAAAGATTAAGTAATTTAATACAAGCCCAAACGTTTTGTCACCTAAATCAAAAGGATTTTCAATAACGATATAAACTTGTTTTCAAACTCAAGCCCAACCCACTACAAACTATCTTCAAAACCCATAATTTTTAAAGTAACAAAAGAAATTTGAACCGGTTTACATCGAGGAACATACCAGATCCGGTCCAGGCTTGTGGGCCGGGTGTGGGGTGTTTCAACGGCTGTGTTACACGGCCGTGGTGTTAGTTGAGTCCGTGATTTAAAGATATTTTCTCGTCCTATCTCGTACTATCTCTGCCATGCCAGAGCTAACATTTGTAGTATCCATACGGCCACAGCTACTGCCGTGTGTAAGGCCGTGTGGTGTGGAATTCTGCGCTTTATTAACTTGGTTAGTTTGTAGTTAGGTACTAGAGGAAAAAGAAATAAAAATAAATAAGGTTAGTGCTCGGGTTGCCTCCCGAGAAGCGGTCATTTAAAGTCTTAAGCTAGACTTACCTCTCATTCATACCTTTACGGTGGTTTAAGGAGTGAAAAATCCTTTTTCATGCTACCATCATATAATTTGAGTCGAGTGGAGTTTACTTTAAAAGTATCGAAAGTAGAATTACTTACCTCGACTGTTCCATAAGGGAAAACATTAAGTACCGTAAGGGATCTCTTTATTTGTCTTCGTGTTTGATGTGGCGATTCATGTCTGCTTTACGCCTAATAGTATCGATCTCCTATTTTGAAGTGATTTGATGTTCCTTTAAGTTCTTCCGGGGGTTCCTTCGGTTTCACTTCGTGTGGATTTGATTTCTCCTTGAAATGTGTTTCCCACTCATCTAGCTCATCGGTCTGAAACCGTCATTCCTCATGAGATATTTCCTTGTTCGTATAAGTCATTGAATCTGGCTCTATCGTGTAGCTTCTCTGTGTTTCCTGAAAAGAAAGTTTAATCTAATAATTATCGATAGAATTTACATCCTCACCTTTCTCACTCGATGTCCTAGCTAAGTCGAGAGCTTGGAGATTGATTGATTCGTCACCTACACGAAGTATTAGTTCACCTATACTAACATCAATTTTAGATCTGGCAGTTGCTAGAAAAGGTCTTCCTAAAATTAAGGGGATACTATTGTCTTCATCCATATCTAAAACAACGAAGTCTACGGGGAATATGAATTTGTCAACTTTAACTAGTACATCTTCAATTATACCCTTAGGAATTTGAATAGTCTTATCAGCTAGTTGAATACTCATCCTAGTTTTCTTGGGTTTCCCTAGACCTAGCTGTTTAAACATTTTAGATGGCATAACATTGATGCTTGCCACTAAATCAGCTAAAGCATTATCAACAGATAAACTACCAATTAAACATGGAATTGTAGAACTCCCTGGATTTTTTAATTTTCGTGGTAGTCTGTTCTGTAACATTGCTGAGCATACTACGTTTAATTTTACATGCGACTCCTCATCTAACTTTTGCTTGTTCGTTAAGAGCTCTTTTAAAAATTACCCTAAATATGGCATCTGCGAAAGAGCTTCAAGAAACTGTAAGTTAATATATAATTTCTTTAAGAGTTTAAGGAACTTACCAAACTTTTCTTCTGTGTCGTCTTCCTTTATCACATTGGGGTAAGGAATACGAGGTTTGTATTCTTTAATTACCGGTTTTGGTTTTTCTTGGCTTACCTCAACCTTACCTTTACTTACCACAAGTTCTTGCCTTGGCTCAGGTTCAGATTCTACTGATCCTTCACTGTCATGAGCTGTTATGGCTTGAATTTGCTCCTTTGGATTAGTCTTAGTGTTACTTGGCAAGCTACCTAGTGGTCGTTCGGAGATCATCTTTGCAAGTTTTCCTAACTTGTTTTCGATTCCTTTAATCGATGCTTGTTGGTTTTTTAAGTGTTGTCTAGATATTTTAAAACGAGTTTCAAATACCGCTATGAATTTTGTTAGCATCTTTTCAAGGTTCGACTTCTTTTCATGTGGGTAGGGCTGTTGTTGGATGTTTGGAGGGGGTGGTTGTTGTCTCTGATTTCCTTGGCCACCCCATGAGAAATTGGGGTGGTTCCTCCAACGTGGATTATAAGTATTACTATACGGGTTATTTTGAGATCTGAAATTGTTACCCGTATAGTTTATCTGTTCGCTTTCCATGCCATGCTTGTAGGGTGGGTACTCGGGATTCTCCACACCTCCTAGATTTGAGTCACATTGCATAACTGGATGTACCTGCAAGGAGCCACACAAACCATCAATCTTTTTATTCATCATCTCTACCTGATTTGATAGCATGGTGACTGCATCGAGATTGAAAACTCTGGCTGCTTTAGTTGGCTTTGTCCTTGTAACTTGCCACTGATAGTTATTCAGTGACATCTCCTCTATAAACTCGTAAGCAGCTTCAGGAGTTTTGTTATTCAGTGTTCCACTGGCTGCTGAGTCAATCAGCTGCCTAGTTGAAGGATTCACACCGTTGTAAAAAGTTTAGACCTGTAACCACAAGGGTAAACCATGGTGTGGGCACTTTCTCAACAAATGTTTGTATCTCTCCCATGCATCTTATAATGTTTCTAAATCCATTTGCATAAAAGAAGAGATATCATTCCTTAATTTGGCCGTTTTGGCCGGTGAAAAATATTTCAATAAAAATTTTTCGGTCATTTAGTCCCATGTAGTGATTGATCCTCGTGGAAGAGAATGTAACCACTGTTTGGCTTTATTTTTCAAAGAAAAGGGAAATAACCGAAGACGAATGGCATCATCAGAAACACCATTTATTTTGAAGGTATCAAAGAATTCTAGAAAATTTGCTAAATGAGTATTTGGGTCTTCGTCCTGCAAACCATCAAATTGAACAAACTGTTGAATCATTTGGATGGTGTTAGGTTTCAGTTCAAATTTATTAGCGGCTATAGTAGGTCTAACAATACTCGATTCGGCTCCTGTTAAATTAGGTTTAGCATAATCATACATAGTTGAGGAGCATGATGTTCGGCCATATCTTGATGTGTCGGATTATTTTCAGCCATTACTTCAGTAGTACTGGTTTTGTCGTCTTGCTCTTTTTGCATGTAATTTGAGCCTCGCCTTGCTTCTCTACAATTTCTGCATATGGTACCTTCAATATCACTGTCGTAAAGTAGTGGTCCTGCCGGGCTCCTTCTAGTCATAAACTAGAGGTACCTGTTAGAAGAAGAGAAAAAGAAAAAATAAAAATATGGCTAAAGTAATAAAAATTGAGCGTTCTTAATATTTTAGATCCCCGGCAACGGTGCCAAAAACTTGATCGTGTGTCAGAGTCTTAAAAATTTAAAAAAAGAATGATCGAACCTGGAAACTAACTAAGATAACGATGGAGGCAAGAGCACCTATCGAATAATAGTATAGTTTAGTGGCAAGACCGGATTGCCGAACCCAAAGGAACCAAAGTACTAATACTAACTTTTTTCCTATTATCTAGCCTAAGAATTAAGGGATTTGTTTATCTAATATAAAATTAGCTAACTACTAAGCTAAAGATGCGAAGACAAAGAGAATGAATTGTGGAAATACTTGTGGGAAAAACCAATTGATTGAGACAATACCCGAGGAAGAATCCACCTAGACTTCACTTGTTATCTAACTCTGAAACAGACGATTTATTCACTTGACTTGATCCGTAGGATTCCCTAAGTTTATTAGTACCTCTCTCGAGGCTACTAACGTCTAACCCTAGGTTGATTAATTGAAATCCCTTTCTAATTAAAACCCCTAGAATTGCATTAACTCGATCTAAGGACTCCTATATTAGGTTTGACCCTAATCATGCAAATTTACGTCATCCTATCTCTAGGGTTGCGTTTAACTCCGCTTAACTATGCTAGATCTACTCATAAACAGGGTCTATTCCTCCTCTACCTAAGAGCATAAATGCTTGAATCAAAATCCCAGAAATACCAAAACAAGAATTAAGAACACATAGTTAAGAACAAATTAAGTATTTATCATACAGCTCAGATAACAATACCAAAATCCATCTTAGGTTTCATCCCTCTCAGGTATCTGAGGGTTTAGTTCATAATAGTAAAAGCAAACATCTCAGAGGAAAATATAAAACAAAACATAAGAAAACCCTAAAACCCCCTAAAGGAATTAAATGAGAGTTCCTCTGTCTTGAGTATGATTCCGACTTCTTGAGATGAACCAATTGGCTTCCTTCGAGTAAATCCCTATATTCAGCTTCTCTGGCTCGGCTCCTTGGCCTAGCTGAACGCCCAAAAAGCCCTGACAGAAGACTTCTGTCGAACTCTCGTCGAACCCCCCTTTAAGTGGCCTCTAAGGTTTTTATATAGACTTTTGGAATGGCTTTCTTTGCCTCTAAATACCCTAATCCGAATATAATTCTATTTTCCTGTGGCAGAGACACGCCCATGGCACACGCCCGTGTGATTTGAGGCCAGGCCGTGGTCGAACCTGTTAATGAGGCACGGCCTGCATTTTGGGGTCCAGGCCGTGGTTGACTCTTCTTAAAGGGCACGGTCGTGTGGTCTTGGACCCAGGCCGTGTGGAATCCATGCTTTGGCCCATTTTCTCCATTTTCGGCCCATTTCTCGTTCTTTTCATCCTCCGGTGCTCTCCTAAGTATAACACATGAAAACAAAGTATTAGGAGCACCTATTTCCATAAAGGGAAAAATCATCCAAAAGTATGCTAAATATGGGATTAAAATATGTTCATTTTACAGTTTATCACAAGTCCGGCATCAGATAACCTCCAATCATCTCAAGAATGTATGCCCGAGCATGTCGTATTCTTTCTAGTTCAGTCGAATCATTATTCGGCTCCGGGAATGTTCTCGTAACTAGTACATCTCGATCCGACCTCTGTTAATATTATCCGGAATAGCATCCAAAAGCTCGTAGCATATGACTCCCCAATCAGCAGATTGAGCGGACCCGGTGACTGCGTACCCATCCATCGGCAATCCCAATTACAACTGCACATCTTCTAGAGTGATAGTACACTCATCGCATGGAAGATGGAAAGTGTGCGTCTCGGGTCTCCACCTCTCTATCAACGCACTGATTAGTTTCGGGTCCAACTTGCACCCCCGGCCTATTGTGGCCACGTGCCAAAAACTCGCTTCCCGCAGGTAATTCTCTATCAACGGCGATGGAGGACCAGACATATTACGAATATAGCATTGCAACACCCGATCTACGATTATTATAAAAATTATAAAATAAAAATTAATTAAAATTGCATAAATGAAAAAATATTAAATAGTATTGAAAATTAATTAAACTTGCATAAATAAAAAATATTAACTAGTATTGAAAAATTAAAATTATCACTTACCATTGTCATTTGATCGACGGAGATGTGTTTATTATCGAGACAATTAATTCTCTGGTTATTGCTAACACGATCGAATATTTTTTTAATTTAAAAAAACTAATTAAAAAAATTTTAAATAGAGCTTCTTTGCAAAAATTAAAGAGAGCTTTGAGAAAATTTGAGAGGACTTTGTGTGAAAAAATGAAAGGGGGCCTTATATATATATATATATATATATACATATATATATATATATATATATTTACCGTTGGAGCCCAACTTGAGAACGCACTGACGTGGACGTGATTTTGCGAAATTCGGCCCTTTTCGATAAATAATCAAAAAACTGGCCCATTTCCGTAAATAATTTTGGAAATGGGCGTTTTTTAAATAAAATGGCCCTAGATTATCAAACGTTATAATGTGAGTGAAAAAGCATATAAAAATATATTTATTAAAAATTAAACCAAACTTTGATGGAAAGGATAACGTTAAAGGGTTAAAGACTTAGAATTTCTTAGGCTCAATAGATTTTATATAAAAGTAAAACAAATAAAGTTAATAATATATTTTAATAATATATTTTACTGTGTAAAAATAGTTTTCGTTCATTTTTCAATTGAGTTAGTATTAAATTGATTCATAATATTAATTTAGTCAAAAATTTAACTATAGTATAATTTTTTTACGAAATTTATTTTATTAAATAAAAAAGAGTAACGTGCAATTGACAAAAATGAAATATTTTTTCGTTTATTTTTCAATTGAATTGATGCTCGATTGACTCGTGATCTCAATTTAAAAAAGTTTTAATTACAGATATATATATATATATATATATATATATCTTAAATAAGAAAAAACAGAGTAATTTGCAAATGACCAATAAGTATAATATTTTTCATTCATTTTCAATTGAGTTTATGCTCGGTTGACTTGTGATGTAAATTGAAATAAAATTTTATTTATAGTATAATTTTTTAGAGAGAATTTTATCTTTTTAAATAAAGAAAAACAAGAGTAATGTGCAAATGATCAATAAATGTAATATTTTTTCAATTCTTTTTCAATTGAGTTGATGCTCGATTGACTCGTGGCCTCAATTTAAATAAAAGTTTTAATTATAGTATAATTTTTAGAGAGAATTTTGTTTTTCTTCAATAAAGAAAAACAAGAGTAATATGCAAATGCGAATAAGTGTAACACATTGCACTCTTTAATAACAATGTGATAATAATATATAATTTGTTTCTTTCTCGAGCTTTGTTAAAAACAAAAAGAAAATTATAAAAAGAATTAATAATGAATAAAGTTGCATGTTTTATAAAAGTTAAATGTAGGCCTAGATTAAAAGATATTTGACATTTAATGCAATTTAAAATAACATAAATTAATACTAAAAATTCTATCACGTGAAAATCATGGACTTAGAATATAAATGTGTGTTTAAAATTAATATATAAAAATAATTAAATATATGGTTTGGAACTAATTATTCATAATAACACATGAAATATCTACAAGATGAAAATTTAAAAAAATGTAGATTAAATAGTAAGTATCACTACACCAAAATGTATTTTTAGCGGCGTTTTTAGTCGTTTTTAAAGAAAAGCGCAAAATATTATACATTAGAGGCGCTTTAAGGAAAACGCAGCAAAAAAATAACAATAGCGGCGTTTATTTCAAAAATGCCGCTAAAAGGGATAAATAGCAGCGTTTTTTCCTCAAACGCCGCTATAAATCAGAGCATTAGCGACGCTTCTGGAAAAACACCACTAAAGGTCTGAGCATTAGCGGCGCTTTTTAAAAAACGCCGCTAAAGGTCTGAGATTAGCGGCGATTTTGAAAAATGCCGCTAAAGGTCTGTGCATTAGCGGCACTTTTGAAAAAACGTTGCTAAAAGTCCTAGCATTAGTAATTTAAGGGTTATGGTTTTAGGGTTAGTATTATTAATAAAAATTAATTTATTTTAGGGTCTATATAAGCATTAACATTCTATTTTAATTATTTTTGTCCCTTATAAAATTTATATTTAGGTTTAGTCACTACAGAAAACAAACTTTATATATATATTTATTATAGTTTAAATTATTTAATTTCTTATATATATATTCAAATTATAATTATAGTTTAAAATATTTTAGAGATAATAGATAAGCTTTATATATATTAAAATTAAAAATTGGTAACCCATGCATCGTAGAGAAACAAAATTATTTAGTAAATTGAAAATGTTATTTAAATTTCTGAAATATTGAAAGAATATATATTATTCAAAATTTATCTAAATAATTAAGGGTTTAGTGGTTTATATGGGCTAATTAGGGTTTCGAGTTCAGCATTTCAAGATTTAGTGTACTTTAGAGTTAACGGTTTACGATTCGTCTTAGGATTAGGGTTATGGCTAGAGTTTATGAGTTTATGGGTTTGTGGGTGTATGGTTTAAGGTTCACGGGTTTAGGGTTTAGGGTTTATCAAAAGAAGACAGAATACCAAATTTGATTTAATCATTACAAAATTATAAAAATATATGCTATAAAATGGTGAGATTGCATTCTTTCACTTACAGATTAATTTCACCTCTAACAAAATCGATTGTGCATCCATTTGTCCTTTAACCTTAAATCTTAAATCTTAAACAGCCTAAACCCTAAACTGTAAACCATAGATCTAGATTCTAAACCCTAAATCATAACTCTAAACACTCGACCATAAACCTCTAAACTACAAACACTAAACCATTAACCATTAAACACTAACCTTAAACGCTGCCAACTGTTAAGCAACAATTATTTTATTTTCATTTAGGGTAATCGACACTCATTTCAATTTTATTCGATTTAATTTTCATTTTGCTTTTTTTGAATTTAATTTTATTTTTCTATTTGAAATTAACTGACTTAATTATGGAAAGTATGAAACACCCACACACCTACGAGCACGAGCAAGAATCTGGTATGTTCCTAAAGTGAACCGATTTCAAAATCATTCGTTACTTAGAGAAAATTAAGTAAAATTTTTAGAAAATGTTGTTGTGGATTGGGCTTAGATTGAAACCCATTTTATTAAACTTGTAAATCTAATTTGATTTGTTACGTCCAAAATAGTTCTTAGCACAATATTTAAAAGTAAAGTAAAAATAAAGAATAATCCACTGGGCCTTATGGCCTTTTTACATCCAATAAAACCCAAAGGAAATATAATTAAGGGTACCAAATAGAAATAAAGTCCAAATAAAATAAAATCTCCAAATGTAGCATGGCCACCTCAAGGTCCACCGGCCCGGTCCGTCACTTGCTCATCACCGAAAATAATTCCCACAAAGCAGGTGAGTCAACAGACTCAATGTGCACACAATACTAACATTCAACAATTCAGCATTCATGTTCAAATCATCGATCCATATAAAATGAAATTATGATGCAACCCAAACCCAATCCTAATGGTCCATCCGCTACACACCACCCGTACTCGCCATTCACACCGTGGGACTACTAAGTCAACCCTCCATCCGCTACACACCATCGAAGGCATTCGCCCATATACGTTGTGTCATTAGACACTATAGTCAAATTTATACGTTGTGTCATTAGACACTATATTCAAATATTGTAACCGAAGTTACCAAAATTCCGCAATGTGACCGTAGTCAAC
The DNA here is from genome assembly GCA_025506655.1 of Gossypium rotundifolium. Classification (NCBI taxonomy): domain Eukaryota; kingdom Viridiplantae; phylum Streptophyta; class Magnoliopsida; order Malvales; family Malvaceae; genus Gossypium; species Gossypium rotundifolium. The sequence goes on from CP106728.1 coordinate 39,645,264, forward strand.
ATATTTCGTTGGTGAGACCGAAGTCAACACCTTCACAGGTGAGACCAAGTCAACACCTATTCTCCCCTTTCACATAAATCCCAATGCCCCAAAATTTATATATTATGCATAACTTAATTTCATGTTCATATACATATATTCGCATGTTATAAAATAACATATTTCACAATCCTATCAGAAGTAGGAAACGTACCTGGGTACTTTTTGCCACATTTGTGGTACATAGCCACATTCACATTCTTATTCATATTCATATATTAATATAATAGCCATAAAATATCGAAGGTTAGTAAGGGTACACACCTGATTTGCTTAAAAAGGTTCCTTGAGATCTCGAAAACCCTGATCTAACTTTAGATCTGTAAACTCCTATATTCGGCCATTATATAAGTCACATTAATAAACCTATTTGGCTTAAAACAAAACCAAATCCTAGTAGGATTTGTAAAAAGACTCACCTTTGCCGATTTGGTGTTTATACAATTCCCGAAAACTTGGTTTTTCCTTTACCTGATATTCGGCCAACCTTAAATCTCAATATGGGTTAGTTTTCGGCTTTTTAATAATTAAAGAATTGATCAAAGTAATTACACAAGCCTTGGCCGAATGTGTCTCACCTTACTTTCCTTGAATCAAAAAATCCCAAAACTCTTCCTTTGATATTCGCCAAGAGACATAAAAGGGTTATTTCTTAGATCTTGATTAAAAAATTGGAAGAACAAAAATTAATTGTTCTTACCTTAGATCCTTGATCCTTATATTCGATTGCTTCCTTGCCTAGAGTCACGGGGTTTTGGCTATGGAGATTTAACAGAGATCAAAGAGTGTTTTGGCTCGACAATAGCAAAGGAGAGGAGAAAATAGAAGAAGAAGAAGAGATGGATTTTGCTTAAAGAGAAATTCGGCAAAGAGGGGAGAGAGCAAGGGATTTTCGGCTACTTGGAAAGATGAGAGAAAAGACCTTGGGTTCTCCTTTATAGCTAATTTGCTAGGCCAAGAGTCCTTGACTTGGCCACCACTCTCCTTTAAGATAATATTATCTCTTTTATTTAAAAGATAAAAGCCTTTAATCCATCCATTATCTCCTCAATTATCTCCTTAGAAAATAATCCTTTATTTATCTCTTATTATTCACATATTTATGTGAATAAAACTCCTTTATTTCTCTCTTATTATTCACATATTTATGTGAATAAAACTCCTTTATTTATCTATTATTATTCACATATTTATGTGAATAAAACTCCTTTATTTATCTCTTATTATTCACATATTTATGTGAATAAAACTCCTTTATTTATCTCTTATTATTCACATATTTATGTGAATAAAACTCCTTTATTTATCTCTTACATATCCAAGTTTCCTAAAATGTTCAAGTTTCCATTTTTGGATCATTTCCAAAAATGTTTAGGTTTCCAAAAATGTCTAAGTTTCCAAAAATTTCTAAGTTTCCAAAAATGTCTAAGTTTCCAAAAATGTCCATTTTCATTTCCATCTCCATTTTCATTTCCATTTTCATTTTCATTTCCATTTTCATGCATTTCTAGGTTTCCAAAAGTATCAAAAATTTATTCATAGTACTTGAAACTTGTCATTTCATACAATTAAACTGGAAATGCATAGGCCCTATTCAGGATGTTACAGTTCTACCCTCCTTAAAAATTATTTCGTCCTCGAAATTACTTACTGACAGTCGTACAATCTTTCTCACCGCACTATGCTTACACTGCGCACTTTGATCTTAATAGAACCATCATACTTTTCAGGCACAATCTCTAAGTTCACGTCCCTTAGAACTCATTTCTAACGTCGCGATTTAATCTGATTAAGAAGTTTTATGAATTAGTACTTTTGTTTCACTTGATTACCCGCGAAGAAATTTTATGAAAAGGAATTTAGGAGTGGTTCTTTCGTATTCATACATGCACACAGTCTTTTCATTCATTCATACATCCATCAAACAATTATGAACCTTAGTTCATTTAGAGAAATGTTGCAGTTTTTGTTGTTGTTGTTTTCCACTACCCGAGGGTATTTTCGTAATTTTTATCCTACAGGGGCATTTTCATAATATTGTCAAAATAAGGTTCCTTGGTGATTTTGTCAAAAATTATTTTGAAAACTTCAAGGTCTAGGGGTAATTTGGAAAAAAAATTTAAAAATCTGGGGTATTTCGGTAATTTTTGACCTCAGGGGTATTTTAGTAATTTTTCACAAATCAGGGTAAATTTGAAAAATTTAATAAATTTGGGGTATTTCAAAAGTTGTAAAACTTTGAGGGTTCTTTTCGAAAGTTGTTCCTTCAAAGATGGGGATGTTGCAAAAATTTGGAAATTAGGGTCATTTTGGTAATTTTGTAAGTTAGGGGCAATTTTGTAATTTTTTCCAAAATCATGGTATTTTGATATTTTACAAATTAGGGTTTTTGAATGTTTATGAAATCATGAAATTTTGGTAAAGTTGTTGAGTAGTTGAACATTTTACAAACCGGGGCATTTTGGTAATTTTACTTCTAAGGGCATTTTGTAATTTTCAGAATCAAGAGTTTTTCGAAAATGTTGTAAAATAATTTTCTCAGATTTAAAAGAAAGTTTTAAAAGTTTGAAAAAACTAGGGTTTGTTGTTTTGTTCTTTCTTTTTTTTTTAAAACATGGCTAGTTCCCTTTCGGGTTTTAGTCATTATGTTTAGCCTATGACCAAGCCCTCTTGGTCGTGGTGAACTACTGACTACGCACTGTGCGGTGATTCGTGTGGAGAGGAGGTGAGTCACGCGGACTGCTTAAATACCAAGCTCCCACCGAAACCTTTCCTAGACATGCGCACAGAGGTTGCCACACCACTGAGCCCTCTGAGTTAGGGTGAACCGAAGCTACGCACCAGGTAGGATTCCTGCGAAGAGGAGGTGAGTCACTAGGACTGCTTAAATACCAAGCTCTTCCGGATCCAATCCTAGACATGCGTACAAGGGTTACCACACCACTAGCTCAGTGACTTAGCCATAGGTTTGTTCAGTACATTAAGTCTTATGTGGTTTGTGTTTTGAGTAGTCTAATCCTGGGGTTCAAGTTCCTATCATTCTATTCTACGTTCCATGCCTTTTCTACCCTTAAACAGTTCACAGAATCACACATAAAGTTAGGGGTACTTATCTGGTGGACTGCGGGTCGGAAACTTAGGTGCCATGCCATAAAGCCTGCTTATTTCAAAGAAATTCATTTGGGCTCGAATTGAAAACGTTTTGGGCCTGAGCCCACAGGCCGAGAGTTTAAAACTGGGCTCGATACAAATTGAAACACCCACACCCTACCACGAGCCGAACCGAATCTGGTATGTTCCTAAAGTGAACCGATTTCAAAATCATTCGTTACTTAGAGAAAATTAAGTAAAATTTTTAGAAAATGTTGTTGTGGATTGGGCTTAGATTGGAAACCCATTTTATTAAACTTGTAAATCCAATTTGATTTATTACGTCCAAAATAGTTCTTAGCACAATATTTAAAAGTAAAGTAAAAATAAAGAATAATCCACTGGGCCTTATGGCCTTTTACATCCAATAAAACCCAAAGGAAATATAATTAAGGGTACCAAATGTAAATAAAGTCCAAATAAAATAAAATCTCCAAATGTAGCATGGCCACCTCAAGGTCCACCGCCCGGTCCATCACTTGCTCATCACACGAAAATAATTCCCACAATGAGGTGAGTCAACAGACTCAATGTGCACACAATATTAACATTCAACAATTCGGGCATTCATGTTCAAATCATCGATCCATATAAAATGAAATTATGATGCAACCCAAACCCAATCCTAATGGTCCATCCGCTACACACCACCCGCACTGCTATTCACACCGTGGGACTACTAAGTCAACCTCCATCCGCTACACACCATCGAAGGCATTCGCCCATATCGTTGTGTCATTAGACATTATAGTCAAATTTATACGTTGTGTCATTAGACACTATATTCAAATATTGTAACCGGTTACCAAAATTCCATAATGTGACCGTAGTCAACATATTTCGTTGGTGAGACCAAGTCAACACCTTCGTTGGTGAGACCAAGTCAACACCTATTCTCCCCTTTCACATAAATCTGAATGCCCCAAACCATCTCTTCCCATTTAACTTTCATATTAACATATATATCATATTTAAGCCATAAATCTATTAGGATTAGTGTGGTGTACACATGGTACCTTAGCCATATTCTTACACTTTCATATTAACACATATATCAAGTTTAAGCCATAAATCTAGTAAGATTTAGTGTAGGGTACACACCTGATTTGCTTAAAAGGTTCCTTGAGATCTCGAAAACCCTGATCTAACTTTAGATCTGTAAACTCCTATATTCGGCCATTATATAAGTCACATTAATAAACCTATTTGGCTTAAACAAAACCAAATCCTAGTAGGATTTGTAAAAGACTCACCTTTGCCGATTTGGTGTTTATACAATTCGAAAACTTGGTTTTTCCTTTACGATATTCGCCAACCTTAAATCTCAATATGGGTTAGTTTTCGCTTTTAATAATTAAAGAATTGATCAAAGTAATTACACAAGCCTTGGCGAATGTGTCTCACCTTACTTTCCTTGAATCAAATCCAAAAACTCTTCCTTTGATATTCGGCCACGAGACATAAAAAGGGTTATTTCTTAGATCTTGATTAAAAGAATTGGAAGAACAAAAATTAATTGTTCTTACCTTAGATCCTTGATCCTTATATTCGATTGCTTCCTTGCCTAGAGTCACAGGGTTTTGGCTATGGAGATTTAACAGAGATCAAAGAGTGTTTTGGCTCGACAATAGCAAAGGAGAGGAGAAGAAAATAGAAGAAGAAGAAGAGATGGATTTTGCTTAAAGAGAAATTCGGCAAAGAGGGGGAGAGAGCAAGGGGATTTTCGGCTACTTGGAAAGATGAGAGAAAAAGACCTTGGGTTCTCCTTTTATAGCCAAATTTGCTAGGCCAAGAGTCCTTGACTTGGCCACCACTCTCCCTTAAGATAATATTATCTCTTTTATTTAAAAGATAAAAGCCTTTAATCCATCCATTATCTCCTCAATTATCTCCTTAGAAAATAATCCTTTATTTATCTCTTATTATTCACATATTTATGTGAATAAAACTCCTTTATTTCTCTCTTATTATTCACATATTTATGTGAATAAAACTCCTTTATTTATCTCTTATTATTCACATATTTATGTGAATAAAACTCTTTATTTATCTCTTACATATCCAAGTTTCCTAAAATGTTCAAGTTTCCATTTTGGATCATTTCCAAAATGTTTAGGTTTCCAAAATGTCTAAGTTTCCAAAAATTTCTAAGTTTCCAAAATGTCTAAGTTTCCAAAATGTCCATTTTCATTTCCATCTCCATTTTCATTTCCATTTTCATTTTCATTTCCATTTTCATGCATTTCTAGGTTTCCAAAAGTATCAAAATTTATTCATAGTACTTGAAACTTGTCATTTCATACAATTAAACTGGAAATGCATAGGCCCTATTCAGGATGTTACAAAGCACGTTACAAATTGATAACTAAACCATTAAGAAGTTTTGCTTTATCGAAACCCTTAAACCCTAACTAGTAATGTTAATTAAAATACAATTTATTTTTAATTGAATATATAAAATATAAATATTTTATCTTAATTAAAATATAAATTATATTGATTAAAATATAAATTATTTTAATCAAAAAATAATGACACTTAGAAAATATTTGAAAGTAAAAACATAGAAAAATATTTGTTAAAATGAAAAAATTATTAAATAATTTCTTATATAATCGTAAAAGAGATAGTATTAATTTTAAAATATTGAATTAATTCTCATGATAATTTGGGGTTAGAATTTAGGTATGAGAAATTAAATTATAAAAGCTGTACAAATTAAACATATTGTTAGAAACAAAACAAAATTAATTTAAAGGAATCTAATTAATAATTAAAATAAAAAATTATTAATATTAAAGGTATTAGCGGCGTTTTTGAGCAAAAACGCCGCAAAAGTACAATACTAAACAAAACAACGCCGTTTACTCAGGACATTAGCGGCGCTAGCCATAAAAACGCTGCAAATGAGTATTAATAGTGGCGTTTTTTTCAAAACGCCGCAAAAAAATTCTCACTTAAAAGGAAAGTTTACTCCGCTCCTCTTCTCCTTTTCATGCTCTTCGCCTTTCCCAACAGGTAATCCCCCCTTTCTTTCTTCCCTCCTTTTGGTTTTTCTTTTTCCTTTCTTTATATTCAGGACAGCACCCCAGTTCTATTTGTCTTTATTATTTTCCCTTTCTCATGTTGATTCTTTCGTCTTCTTTTTCTCTTTTTTTTTTTTTTAAATTTTGCATAACAAAGTCAAAAATGGTGAGAAATGAAATGGGTATCCCTAAAAAGCTTGATTTCTAATTTGAGGGCTCTAATAGTTTACTGTATCTATAAGACCAAAAAGGAAAATGAAATTTTTTTTGTTAATTGTTTGTTTAGATCTGGTCATTCTAGCAGCGATCTCGTCCAAGATAAGCCGTTCAAAGAAGGCAAAATTAGAGACGAAATTTAAGGGATTTGAGTGGCTGTTGATGAACTTAAGGTGTTCGTGGAAGAGGATTCGAGGAACTCTAACGGAGGCAGCTTGAGAAATAAAGCCATTGATCTTAACGATGATTTCGATGTGCTCCGGGATGGCAGTGATGGAGATGAAGAGATCGGTTCTCCGTTTCAGCGTGTGGTAAAAAGAACGGCGTTGAAAAAATTCGAACATTGAAGATCTGGAAATCCAAAAAAAGATTCGAGATGAGGTTCGTTAGTTCATTGAAAATTGGTGAAGAAATTCATAAACTAAATTTGATCAAAAGGTAAGGTTCCTCATTATCTCTTTCATCGTTCTTCTTGCTTTCATGATTACCATTTTTGAATCTTAGGAAACCCAAAGTTCGATTCACATGTGGACGATTATATGATATTTTTTTAATGTTATTTAAACTACTTAAATTCCTTGGATGGTTGGTGATTATGAATTGGAATTGTTTAAAGTGTGAAATTAAATCTAATAATAATAAATTAAGTGAATAAAATATCATAAATTATTTTTGAAAATCGATTATAGCATTGCTTATTTGGACTATTTGTTGGTTCAAGTAAAGGGTGTTATAATAACAATCAATTACATAGGTTCCAATAAGGAAATATTTTCAATACACCCATCACATTCCACAAATGTAAATTTTCAAGTCATGTTATCTCTATTATCTTGCTTAAAATTGTTTCTAGTTGTATCATACTGTGTTAAAGCTTGCCTGTAAGTTTTCCATCACTTAGATATGTACAGAATCAAGTAAAGTATTTTGGAAGAATAAGACCTTTTGGATCTTGCAGGCTATTTCATTGATTCACTCTGTTGTTGTTGGTTTTGGACATTGATTTACAGTAATCATCATATCTATTGCTCATCTTCCTCTGTTAGATATGGAAGCTATCAAGAAGCAGGCTACCAAGCTCAGAGAACAAGTTGCCAAGCAACAGCAAGTAGGATTTTCTTTTATTCCTTTTCATTAAGCTTCTAAGTTTCAACTTCAGGCCTTTGACTGAAAAAAGCACTCATATAGATCACTATGCTTTACCAATTTCCTGCTATCTTACAAATAGTTGATTTCTAATGTTTAATCCTTTTTCTTCAATTTCATAGAATACTTGGGATAGAATTGTTAAGATATATACTGTAACATCCTGAATTAGTGGGCCTGTGCATTTTGTGTGTTGTAGGTTTAATGTGTTAGTTTGAGAATTAGAGGTGCGAATTGGGCTCAGGTTTGGGTTGAGGCCTTGGTTAATTTTTGTTGGGGCACTATAGGGTTTAAAGGTAGGTATCTGTGTTTAAAAGTAGCAAAGTGGGCTTGTGGCCCAAAGTTAGGTGGCACCACAAAGGAGCAGAGGGTGGCATTACTAGTGGATGGAAAGGGCCCAAGGTTGGCCGCTTGGAGCCCAAGCTTTTGGGCCAATTTCGGCACTTAAAAGGGAGCAAGGGGGGACGGCATCAAGGCTAGAATTTAGAGGATTTTAATGTTTTAAAATATGTGGATATTATGCTGATAAAGGAGGGAGGAGTTGGTGCTAATTAGGCCTCTTTTTGAGGAATTAGTAGATTAAGATAAGGAAGAAAGATAGGAGCTATCTTTAGAAGGTTAGTGTTAGCCGAAATTTTGAAAGAGATGGAAAGGGGAGGGGCATTCAGTTTGGCTTTAGGTGGGTGTGCCGAAAATCTGAAGGCCATCTTATTTGTTTTTCTTTTCTCATCTTTTCTCTTCCAAAAGCCGAAAATCACCACCTCCCTCACCCTTTCTTTTTCTTTGAAATTCCCTTTTAACCAAATCTTTTGATCCCCATTGTTATTCTTCTCCCATTCACTAAAAGCCGAAACTACGCTCTTGTTTGTTCTTGTAGCCGAAATCTCTAAGTCTCAACATTATTCCATTCGATTCCTTTTCCCGAAGTGTTCATCATAGTCGAACCCCTATTCTATATTTCAGTAAGTTCTCTGTTATTTCCTGTTTTCTTTTCTTTTCTCCTTTTGGCGAAATAGTCTCTTAAACCTTATTAAGTGGTTCTATTCTTCTTCTCTTAAAGGTCAATCTTCACTCTGTGGTGCTTGTGCGAACCACAAGATAGTTGAAGGTAAGTGGTTGGTGTGGTTGACCGATTGGTAAAGGAGGGACCCATATCCCCTGTTGGTTGAAAGGTCATCTCTCTAATCTAAATCTCTTTTAGATTGAATCTCATTTGGTTTCGAGATAGGTGTGCAATCAACGTTTTAATCCAAGTCTGCCAACTTCGAGATTTAATCGATTTAGTGAGTTTTGTCCGGCAGAATAGTGGTCTGATAGTCGCAATTTCGGCTAGGGAGAACATCAATTTCGATAGTATAGCATTGAGCGTAATCAAGTGTGTAATTTCTCACACCATCTCTGTTGTCTGTTAGTATATATATAAATTTGTTTATATTCTGTTAAATGCTGAAATTCCGGCATGGCTGTTGAAAACCCGTGGAGGGTAAGGGCGACACATCAGGTTAGTGATTTCTGTGATTTTCTGTAAGTAAAATGATTCTGTTGGGTTGATATGATATACATGCATGCCGTTTTCTATGTTTGCTCGGGGTTGGGCGATTGATGTATATGAAAGGGGAAATGTTCTATGTTCTGTTGTAGTGGCTCTGCCACAATATGTTGTAGTGGCTCTGCCACGATCTGTTCTGGTGACTAAGTCACAAATCGATGATGAGCACTAACTGCGCAAAGATAACGCCATCGGTGGTGTGTAGCGGTGATGGTGATTGTAGAAATCCCCATTGGTGTGATTGGCAGGTAAGGGTGGTGTGTAGCGGATGGATCTAGGATTGGGATGAGCTTTGCTTAATTCGATATGTGATATTCATTATTTTGTTCTGTGGGGCTAAGGCCCAGTCTGATGGTGCAAGAGGGATTGCACACTGAGTCTTGTGACTCACCCCGTTGTTTAACATTTTTCAGGTAGCACTTAGTGCATCGGGCCGGGCTAGAAAATAGCGCAAGGTGGCCATGCATAGATTTATTTCGACTCAATAAAGGATGCTGTTTTAATTTTTTTCCCTAATATTTTCAATTTGTTTGGTTTTATATTTTATTGTAATAAGGCCACTGGCTATGGTTTATTGGTTTTATGTTTTCGTTTTCGGGTTTTCATACGCTTAGATTTTATGATTAATTGGAACTAAGGCATGTGTTTAAATAATAAAACTCAGAGGCAAAATTTTAGTTTTTATTCATTAAGGCATTAATTAAAATTTATTTCTTTTACAAATTATCAAATTATTAAGTTTTTCCCGTATAAATGTTTAAACTATGTTTTTTTTAAAAAATATGCGACATGTTTTACAAAAACTTCTTAGTGACATGCCAGATCCGGTCGGGGTGTTTGGGCCGGGTTTGGGGTGTTACAATTTGGTATCAGAGCCTGGTTCAAAACTCGGCTTTGGGATTTTGGGCTCAAAACATTTTCTAAAGATAGGTTTTGGAGACATGCATGTTTATAAATAATCTGAGATGGTTTTCCAAGATGGCACTGCGTCTCGCCCAAGTCCTTGTAAGTAGTCTGAACTCACTGTGTGATATATGTATGTGGGCTTGATGGGCTTTATGGGACATAGATTATCTTAATTAAGACTTGATGGACTTTAGGTTTAGCTTAAACAACTTCTTAAACCTCATAAGACTTAATCTAATTAAACCTGTCTGTGAACAAGTCACAAGGTTAGGGTGTGGCAACAGGCATATGCATGTCTAGGATTGGATCCAGGGAGAGCTTGGTACTTAAGCGGTCCTAGCGACTCACCTCCTCTTCGCTGGAATCCTACCTGGTGCGTAGTGACTGTTCACCTTAGCCACAAGGACTTGTTGACGGGCCAAAGTTTCTAACTAAAACCCGAAAGGGACCAGCCACCTTTTTTTCACAAAATTACTAAAGTGCCCTAGTCTTGAAAAAAATTTTACCAAAATGCCCTTGGTTTGAAAAACTACCAAAATGCCAATGATTTGAAAAAATTACCAAAATGCCCTTGATTTGGAAATTATCAAAATTTTCAAAATTACTGAAATACCCTCAGTTTACAAAATTACCGAAATACCTCCGATTTACAAAATTATCGAAATACCCCTGGATTGCAAAATTTCCAAAATACCCCTACTTCACAAAATTATCAAAATACCTTTATTTTGAAAAAAATTACCAAGATGCCCTATTTTGAAAAAAAATTACGAAAATACCCCTGTAGGATAAAATTTCGAAAATACCCCTAGGTAGTGAAATGATGAAAGTACCCCTATGTGTTGAATGTGGGTTCATGGATGTTATCTGTATGTTGATTGTTGAATGTATGTAGTTCCCAGAACTAGGAGGAGTAGACTTGAGACTGGAACCTGCAGACATAAATTTGAATTTGAAAGAACCCCTATCGAAATGATTTTTCACAATATTGTTCGTGGATAATCAGTGGAAAGAATTAATAATTCATAAAATTTCTAATCAGATAAACACCAATCGAAAGAATGAGTACAAGGGGTTGAGGACGTCCGCCGCATGGTCGTGATAGGGGTAAGATGACCGTGTTATAGCAGTAGAGTCTGGCCACGGGTCAGGAAACGAGATGTCAGATCTGCCAGCTGTGTAGGTGTAACATCCTTAAAGTGGGCCTACGCATTTATATGATAGTCTACTATGTTAAATTGAGATGGTAAAGGTTGGGGTGACTTTTTATTAAATATTTGGATTAGGGTTAAAGTTAGTGCTCGGGTAATTTAAAGTGAAATATTGGGCTTTAAAATTTGGGTTAGGTGGCTAATAAATGGTGTTAGCTTATAATAAAAGAAGATGGTTAATTAAGTGACAAAATGGGCTTGTGGCCCAAAGAATTAAAGTGCATTAAGTGGGCATAAGGTGGCGCCATAAGGGGAGGAATTTAGGCCCTTGTGTGGTGATTGGGCCTTAGGAGATGGGTCGATTTGGCACTTAAATGGGAAGGGGTGGGCGGCATTAGGCTACTAATTAAGGAGCTTTATTTCTTTATTTAAGTGATAAAAGATGATAAACAAGGATGGAGGAGTTGGCTTTAGTGAGGGCTCTTCAAAAGGGTAAGATAAGGATTGAGGTTATCAGGTGAGATGAAGGCTATCAAGAGGGAAAGAGTTGGCGAAACTCCAACTCGTGTATGGGTATGATATGCCAAAATTGGGGGCCGATATCATCTTTTTCATTTGGTTTTCTCACTTTCTCATCTATCCTCCTCAACCGAAAATTTTTCTCTTTGTACCTCTATTTCTTGTCAAACCGAAAACTCTCTAGCTCTTCTCTTTTCTCCTACATCCCTTCTGAAAGCCAAATACTCTTAGTGCCTATCTTCTTCCTCTATAGCCGAATCTATAAGGGAGATCTCTATTTTCCCGAAGGTGCACTGTAAGCCGTATACTCCTTAGTAATCCGGTGAGTTTCAGGATTTCTCCTTTTCTGTGATTCCTTTATTTTTATCAAAATCCTAATCTAAATCATTATTTCCAAGGCCTTGTCGATTATACTCTTTACCCTTGAAGCCGAAACTATCCCATTAAAGCCAATTTGGTGCAAAAATCAAAGGTAAGAAGTGGTAAGTGTGGCCGAATGGCCTTCTATGATTTTCTGTGCTTTGGTCGAATACTATGTGGGGTTAGGTTGAATGTGTGTAACGATTGGTTTGATATTTTGTTGATGGCGAATGTAGGAAGGTTGGTGGTGACAATTTCTAAAGGATATTCGGATTGACTAATTAGGTAAGTGTTCTTTTAAAGGTTACATTTAACTAATGAGTTAGATCTCATCGTTATTTGGTTTAGTGATTAAGGGATTGTTATGGACTCAACTAACGATCAAGCGAGAAGGTTGGATCTGTAAAATCGTCGCCCAAATTCAAGAAGTGATCTATTTGGTAGTCGAGATTGGCCAACGGGTGTGGGCCAAAATCAAAGTCGATCGTGGGCCAATAGTAGTTGTTTCAAGTGATAGTAACGTAGATATAGCAAAAGCCTTAGTACGCAAATCAGGTGTGCAATACTTCTCCACCGTCTAGATCTGATTAATAATAAATATATATATGTATATGTGTTCATAAGATTTACATGTTACATTAAAAAGCTGAAATCTCGGATTTAAGCGACAGACCCTCAGATTAGTAAATAATCTGACTATATGTTACAAGTAAATTGTTGTACATGTTTTAAATTATTGTGCATGTTGCATGGGTTGGGTGATGAAAGGAGGAAGTTTTATGTACATGTATATGAGTAAAGGTTTTTACCGTGAATTACTATAGCGGCTAATGCCGTGAACTGTTATACGGGCTTCGGCCATTATATGTTATAAGGGCTTCGGCCATTATATGTTGATGAGTAGCATGACTGCCATCTTGGAGAGTAGCGGTGTAGGTTGATTGTAGAAATCCCCAATGGTGTGTTGGTTGGTACGGGGGCATGATGGAAACCTAGGCAATTGGGTTGGGCTTTTCATATTACTTGTTATCCATGTAAATGAAATTGTTGCTATGTTGTATGAGGCCCGAATCTAGTGGTGCATGAGAGTTGCACACTAAGTCTCGCGACTCACCCCATTTGAACTAACCTTTCAGGTGACGATTAGTGCATTGGACTGGGCCGAAGTGAAGCGCAAGGTGGCCATGCAAAAGGAGGTGGATCCGACGACAAGTTTCCCATATTAGTTTTTTTTAAAGTATTTTATGTTATGGATTTAAACTACATTGTAATAAGGCCATGGGCCATTAGTTTACATTTTAGTTTTATTATGGGCCTTTATCATTTATTCTTGTTTTAATTTTTTTAAGGACATGTAATCTAGTTTTGGGCTTTTGCTTATTAAGGCACATTTATGTAATTCTTATTTAGGCTTTTGTCAACACGATTTGTTTTACTAAAATTTTCTTAGTGACAAACCGAGATCCGTTAGTAGTGTTTGGGCGGGTTTGGGGTGTTACAAATTGGTATCGAGCAGGTTCAAAACTCAGCTTTGAGATTTTGGGCCCAAAAGATTTTCTAAAAATGGGTTTTAAAACATGGATTTTTATTAGGAAAGGTTTGTTAGTTCAGCATGGCACCTGCGTCTCCGGCCAAGTTTGCCAGGAAAGTATACTAAACTCCTGATTGTGATATAAATGTCGACAATGGGCTTATGGGATGTAGACTATTTAGGTTAGAACTTGATGGACTATAGGCTTAGACAAACAAACTCTTAAAATCCATAAGACTTAACTTCATTAAACAAAACACAGAAACAAGACACAAGACTAAAGTGTGGTAACAAGCATATGCATGTCTAGGAGTAGATCCGGAAGAGCTTGGTATTTAAGCGGTCAAGTGACTCACCTCCTCTTGCAGAATCTCACAGGTGCATAGTGATTGTTCACTTTAGCCATGACGAGTGTGGCAATAGGCATAAGCATGTCTAGGAGTGGATTCAGGAAAGCTTGGCATAAGCAATTCCTAGTGACTCACCTCCTTTCCACTAGAATCCTACAGTGCGTAGTGACTATTCACCACAGTTACGATGCGTGTTGACGAGTCAAAACTACAATTAAAACCGAAAAGGACCAGCCACTGTTTTCTCACAAAAATTTTAGAATATCCTTACTTTGAAAAAAATTACCTATGATTTGCGAATATACCCCGATTTACAAAGTCAATGAAATCTTTCCATAGAAAATAAAAACAACAATAACAACAACATCAAAATATCCTTGAATTGTAAAATTACCAAATTACCATGAGTTGTAAATGACCAAAACACCCTTAATTTGCAAACGACCAGAATACCTTTGATTGGCAGAATTACTAAAATAACCCCAGATTTGCAAAATTACTAAAATACCCCCAGATTTGCAAAATTATCGATATACCCTCAAATTTGCAAAATTAACGAAATACCCTCGAATTGGAAAATTATCAAAATACCCTTATTTTGCCAAATCACTCGAAACCTTATTTTGGAAAAATTACGAAAATACCCCTGTAGGATAAAATTACGAAAATACCCCTGGGTAGCGAAATGACGAAAATACCCTTAGGTAATGAATGTTACTTGTATGAACGATGTGTGTGCATAATTCCGAGAATAGGAAGACTGAAAACTGTAGATAGGTTCGAATTTGAAAGAATCACTTTTAAACTATGTTTCATAAGACTATTCGGGGATAATTAGTGGAAACAATTAATGACTCATAAAATTTTTAAATCAGATAAACGCGAACTAGAAGAATAAGTACAAGAGGTCGATGACATCCGCCACGTGGATGCGATAGAGGTAGGATGACCGCGTCGGAACCCGTAGGATCGGGTCATGGGTCCGAAAGTGAGATCTGGGTTCCACCATTCTGCCGAGGTGGAATTCCAAGACCGAACAGTGGAAGGGCGTGGTGTCTCGGCCGCATTGAGGGTTTTAGAAAGAGTGGTGAAATTTGGTATGGGCGGAGGAGCTTGAAAATCTGTGCCTGAAAGGTTGAGGAGCAATGGGGCCAAAGTATTTAGGGGGGTCTCTGGCGTATCCCCAAGTTCCGCTGAATATTGGTTGGAGGCAGTGGAACGTATAATGGATGACCTAGACTTCACGGTGGAAAAGAAGCTGAAGGGGGTCGTGTCTCTTCTTCGAGACGAGGCCTACCAATGGTGGCTCATGGTGAAAGAGGGTACGACCGCGGACCTGATTGACTGGATTTCTTTAAGGAGTCATTCCAAGAAAAGTACGTTAGGGCTAGTTATATGGATGCTCAAAGGATAGCATTCCTGAATTTGGTGCAGGGGAGTAAGTCTGTGGCTGAGTATGAGGCTGAGTTTCTACGCCTGAGTCATTACGCTCGAGGAATGGTAGCAACGGAGTATGAACGATGCGTTCGGTTCGAGGATGGGCTAAGAAATGAGCTATGGGTTTTGATCGCACCGTAACGAGAGAGAATTTTTGCGGTTCTAGTAGATAAAGTTAAAATAGCTAAGAAAGTGAAACGGGTGGAGAAACAAGAGAAGGATAAGGATTGGGGCAGGAGTAAGAGGAGTTTTGGACCCTCTAGAGCAACTGAAAATTTTCAAAAGAGGCCTAGGACTGGTGGGCCAGCTCATACTCCATCGGGCCAGAGTCAAGCATGTTCTATATATGGGAGAACCCATTATGGGGAGTGTAGAGTGAAAACCAGTAGATGCTTTAGGTGTGGATCCACAGAACATTTAATGAGGGACTGTCCTCAGGTGGATCGTGGGCAGCCAATGGGTCGAGGTTCTGATCAGACTAGGAGGGGTGATCAGCCTGGACCAAGGGGTAAAGGTACAACTAGAGGAAAAAATGGACCCAGTCGGGGTCGTGGAGCATCCGACAGAGGTACAGGTAATATGGATGCAAGACAGCCAGGTTTAGTTTATGCGGCTCATCGAAGGGAAGACAGTGACGCACCAGATGTTATAACCGGTACGTTTCTTATCGCTGATAACCCTTTTCTTGCTTTAATTGATATTGGATGAACCCATTCCTATGTTGCATGCTCAGTATCTGAGACTCTAAGTATAGATTATGAGATAACCACTAGGAAAAGGACCGTGGTTAGTCCCCTAGGACAATCTAGGGTAGAGGACAAGCTGTTTAGGGAAGTACATTTAGAGACTCAAGGGGTAGTGTTCCCGGCAGACATGATGGAATTACCATTTGGAGAGTTTGACCTCATCTTGGGAATGGATTAGTTAACTAAGCATCGTGCCAAATTGAATGTGAGAACAAGCGTATGATGTTGGGTACCCTGGAAGGTGGAAGTGGTTGTGTTAGGAGAAAGGAGAAATTACTTGTCCAACGTGATATCCTCCTTAAAAGCAATTAAGATGATTCGAAAGGGATGTAGTGCATATCTAGCTTTTATTAGTGCGTTGGATGCTAAGGAGGTGACTGTTAATGAGGTCTAAATAGTCAAGGAGTTTATGGATGTTTTTTCGGAGGAATTACCAGGATTACCCTCGGATCGCGAGGTGGAATTTAGAATAGACCTACTTCTGGGTACAGCTCCAGTATTTATTGCTCCTTATAGAATAGCGCCAAAGGAATTGGTGGAGCTCAAGGCTCAAATTCAGAAACTATTGGATTATGGGTTTATTCGACCGAGTGTGTCTCCATGAGGAGCGTCGGTCTTGTTCGTGAAGAAGAAGGACAGATCCATGCGTATGTGCGTGGACTATCGTCAATTGAACAAGTTGACGATCAAAAACAAGTACCCATTACCGAGGATCGATGACCTGTTTGATCAGCTCAAAGGAGCATCGATCTTTTCTAAGATTGATTTAAGGTCTGGATACCATCAATTAAAAGTTAAAGAAGGGGACATTCATAAGAAGGCATTTTGGACTCGGTATAGGCATTATGAGTTCTTGGTAATGCCGTTCGGGTTGACGAACGCACCAGCAGCCTGTATGGATATGATGAACCGGGTGTTTCAGCCATATCTTGATCGGTTCGTGGTGGTGTTCATCGACAATATCCTGGTTTACTCTAAGTCGAAGGAGCATGACAAACATCTTCGCATGGTGTTGCAAACTCTAAAAGCGTATGCATTTGTTTGCAAAGTTCGATGAAGTGTGAGTTACAAGGAAGGAAATGACTTTCTTAGGACATGTAGTTTCGACCGAGGAATTAGGGTGGACCCTCGAAGATAGAGGTCAGTATTGGATTGGAAACCACCAAAGTCTATGGCGAGGTTCAAGTTTCTTAGGTTTGGCGGTATTACCGAAGGTTCGTTGAAGGTTTTCTCTAATGGCGGCTCCTCCGACTAGGTTGTTGAGGAAGGGAGTATTATTCATATGGACCAACAAACAGCAAGAGAGCTTTGAGAAGTTAAAGAGAATCTGACGAAGTGCCAGATGAATTGACCGAGACAGGAAAGAAATTTATAAATCTCTTGTGATCGTCCTTTTCGGGTTTAGGGTGTGTGCTGATGCAAGAAGGAAAGGTGGTGGCGTATGCGCCTCGACAGTTGACACCGCATGAGTTGAACTACCCTACGCATGACTTGGAGTTGGCGGCGGTAGTGTTTGCCTTAAAGATTTGGAGGCACTACTTATACGGGGAGAAGTCAATAATTTACACCGACCATAAAAGTCTTAAGTACCTCCTTACCCAGAAGGAGCTGAATTTGAGACAACGTAGGTGGATCGAGCTTTTGAAGGATTATGATTTTTCGATCAAATATCACCCTGGTAAGGCGAATATGGTAGCAGATGCGTTAAGCCGCAAGGTAGTATCGGAGTCAAGAGCCATGTTTACTCATTTGAGTTTATTCGACGATGGGAGTTTGCTGGCTGAGTTGCAAGTAAAGCCAACATGGGTAAGTCAGGTTAAGGATAAGCAGTTAGGAGATAAAGACTTGAGTGCTCGACTTTTGCAAGTGAGGGATGGTGAAATAGAGGACTATAGTTTGAACAAGGATGGAGTTCTGTGTTATCGTGGGAAGATTTGCATGCCTAAGGATGATGAGCTAAGACAGAGGATTCTTTGAGAATCGCATAGTAGCCCCTATGCTATGCATCCTGGAGGAGTCATGATGTATCGTGATTTGCGAGAGCAGTTTTGGTGGCCAAGTCTGAAGAAAGATGTAACAGAAGTCGTAGGAAAATGTTTGACGTGTCAGCAGGTCAAATCTGAACACCAAGTGCCATCGAGATTGTTGCAGCCGGTGAAGATTCCCCAATAGAAATGGGAGAGAATCACGATGGATTTTTTTAGTGGGTTACCCCTTACACCCACTAAGAAGGATTCAATTTGGGTGATTGTTGACCGACTGACAAAGTCTGCTCACTTCATACCGATTCAGTGGACTTTTCTTTACAAAAGCTGGCTAAATTGTATGTGGCTGAGGTTGTAAGATTGCATGGTGTGCTAGTGTCGATCATATCAGATAGGGACCCTAGGTTCACGTCACGATTTTGGAATGCTCTTCATCAAGCAATGGGAACAAGGTTAGACTTTAGTACCGCTTTTCACCCATAGGCGATGGTCATCAGGAGGTAATTCAAATCTTGGAAGATATGCTAAGGGGTTGCATCATCGACTTTCGAGGCAGTTGGGAAGAGTATTTGCCATTCGCAGAATTTGCATATAATAATAGTTATCAAGCTAGCATTCAGATGGTGCCTTATGAAGCGTTATATGGAAGGAGATGTCGTACTCCAACATGTTGGACGGAGTTGGGTGAACGTAAGTGTTAGGTCCAGAATTAGTTTCAAAAACCGAGGAGAAAGTGAAATTAATACGGGCTCGGCTAAAGAAAGTGTCAGATCGACAGAAGTCTTATGGGAATCTAAAACGGAAAGAGGTGGAATTCGCGGTAGGTGATCAAATCTTCTTGAAGGTGTCTCCATGGAAGAAGATAATGAGATTTGGTCGAATGGAAAAGTTAAGTCCACAATTTATTGGGCCTTACCGGGTACTAGAACGTGTGGGCCCAGTGGCTTATCGGTTGGAGTTACTTTCGGAGTTGGAGCAGATACATGACGTGTTCCATGTCTCGATGTTGAGATGTTATCGATCTGACCAATCGCACGTAGTGTCGGTAGAAGAGATAGAAGTAAGACCGGACTTGTCCTTTGAGGAGGAACCTGTACAAATTCTAGATCGAGATGTGAAAGTATTGAGAAGGAAGTCTGTTTCATTGGTTAAATTTTTGTGGCAGAATCACGGCGCAGAAGAGGCGACGTGGGAGCGAGAGGATGTTATCGCCAAATATCCCCATCTTTTTCGACCGGGTAAATTTCGAGGCGAAATTTATTTTAAGGGGTAGAAGCGTAACATCCTTAAAGTGGGCTCATATTTATATGATAGTCTAATATGTTAAATTGAGATTGTAAAGGTTGGGGTGACTTTTGATTAAATATTTGGATTAGGGTTAAAGTTAGTGCTCGGGTAATTAAAGTGAAATATTGGGCTTTAAAATTTGGGTTAGATGGCTAATAAATGGTGTTAGCTTATAATTTAAGAAGATGGTTAATTAAGTGACAAAATTTGGGCTTGTGGCCCAAAGAATTAAAATGCATTAAGTGGGCATAAGGTGGCGCCATAAGGGGAGGAATTTGGGCCCTTGTGTGGCCGATTGGGCCTTAGGAGATGGGTCAAATTCGACACTTAAATGGGAAGGGGGTGGACGACATTAGGCTACTAGTTAAGGAGCCTTATTTTTTTTATTTAAGTGATAAAAGATGATAAACAAGGATGGAGGAGTTGGCTTTAGTGAGGGCTCTTCAAAAGGGTAAGATAAGGATTGAGGTTATCAGGTGAGATGAAGGCTATCAAGAGGGAAAGAGTTGGCAAAAACTCTAACTCTGTGTATGGGTATGATATGCCAAAATTGGGGGGGGGCCAGATATCATCTTTTTTCATTTGGTTTTTCTCACTTTCTCATCTATTCTCCTCAACCGAAAATTCTTTCTCTTTTGTACCTCTATTTCTTGTCAAAATCGAAAACTCTCTAGCTCTTCTCATTTCTCCTAGATCCCTTTTGAAAGCCAAATACTCTTAGTGCCTATCTTCTTCCTCTATAGTCGAATCTACAAGGGAGATCTCTATTTTCTCGAAGGTGCGCTGTAAGCCGTATACTCCTTAGTAATCCGGTGAGTTTTGGGATTTCTTTTCTGTGATTCCTTTATTTTTATCAAACTCCTAATCTAAATCATTATTTCCAAGGCCTTGTCGATTATACTCTTTACCCTTGAAGCCGAAACTATCCCATTAAAGCCGATTTGGTGGAAAAATTGAAGGTAAGAAGTGGTAACTGTGGCCGAATGGCCTTCCATGATTTCCTGTGCTTTGGCCGAATACTATGTGGGGTTGGGTTGAATGTGTGTAACAATTGGTTTGATATTTGGTTGATGGCCGAATGTAGGAAGGTTGGTGGTGACAATTTCTAAAGGATATTCGGGTTTCGGCTAATTAGGTAAGTGTTTGTTTCAAAGGTTACATTTAACTAATGAGTTAGATCTCATCGTTATTTGGTTTAGTGATTAAGGGATTGTTATAGACTCAACTAACAATCAAGCAAAGAAGGTTGGATCTCAGAAAGCTGTCGCCCAAATTCAAGAAGCGATCTGTTTGATGGCGAGATTGGCTAGCAGGTGTGGGCCAAAATCAAAGTCGATTAATGGGCCAATAGTAGTTGTTTCAAGTGATAGTAATGTAGATATAGCAAAAGCCTTAGTACGCAAATTAGGTGTGTAATACTTCCACCGTCTAGATCTGATTAATAATAAATATATATATTTATATGTGTTCATAAGATTTACATGTTACATTAAAAAGTCGAAATCTCAGATTTAAACGACGGACCCTCAGGTTAGTAAATAATCTGACTATATGTTACAAGTAAACTGTTGTACATGTTTTAAATTATTGTGCATGTTGCATGGGTTGGGTGATGAAAGGAGGAAGTTTTATGTACATGTATATGAGTAACTGTTTTTACCGTGAATTAATGTAGTGGCTAATGTCGTGAACTGTTATAGGGGTTTCGACCATTATATGTTATAAGGGCTTCAGCCAATATATGTTGATGAGCAGCATGACTGCCATCTTGGAGAGTAGCGGTGTAGGTTGATTGTAGAAATCCCCAATGGTGTGTTGGTTGAGTGCGGGAGCGTGTAGCGGATGGAAACCTAGGCAATTGGGTTGGGCTTTGCATATTACTTGTTATCTATGTAAATGAAATTGTTGCTATGTTGTATGAGGCCCAAATCTAGTGGTGCATGAGGGTTGCACACTGAGTCTCGCGACTCACCCCCTTTGAACTAACCTTTCAGGTGACGATTACAGCATCGGATCGGGCAGGAGTGAAGCGCAAGGTGGCCGTGCAAAAGGAGGTGGATTCGGCGACAAGTTTCCCATATTAGTTTTTTTTAAAGTATTTTATGTTATGGATTTAAACTACATTGTAATAAGGCCATGGGCCATTAGTTTACATTTTAGTTTTATTATGGGCCTTTATCATTTATTCTTGTTTTAATTTTTTTTAAGGACATGTAATCTAGTTTTGGGCCTTTGCTTATTAAGGCACATTTTATGTAATTCTTATTTGGGCTTTTTGTCAACACGATTTGTTTTACTAAAAATTTTCTTAGTGACAAACCAAATCCGGTAGTAGTGTTTGGGCCGGGTTTGGGGTGTTACAGTAGGGGGAATTTCAGGACCAGACAACTGGAGATGATGCGGTATCTCAAGCGATGTTGCGGGTTTTGGAGAGAGTTGTTAGGGCAGGCACAGGTTCGGGAGCTCGAAAATCTATGTCTGAACGACTCCGAGCCAACGGAGCAGAGATGTTTAGGGGAGTTTCTGGCGTAGCCCCTAACATAGCTGAGTATTGGTTAGCAATGAGTGAGCGCATAATGGATGACCTAGACTTCACGGTGGAGGAGAAGTTGAAAGGGGTCGTGTCTCTTCTTTGAGACGAGGCTTACCAGTGGTGGCTAAGGGTAAAGGAGGGTACTGCCGCAGACCGGATTGACTGGGATTTCTTTAAGGAGTCATTTCAGGGAAAATACGTTGGGGCCAGCTATGTGTATGCGCAGAGGAAGGCATTTTTGAACTTGGTGCAGGGAAGCAAATTTGTGTCGGAATATGAAGTGGAATTTTTGCGATTGAGCCGTTACGCTCGAGGAATTGTAGCGACTGACTATGAACGTTGTGTACGGTTTGAAGATGGATTGCAGGATGAGTTGAGAGTGTTGGTAGCATCGCAGCGAGAAAGGGACTTTGCTGTTCTGGTCGAGAAAGCTAAAATATCTGAGGAGGTGAAGCGGACTGAGAAGCAAAATAAGGATAAGGATTGGAATCGGAATTGGGCCGTTGGGATCATCTGGGAGTTTTCAAAAAAGGCCTAGGTTTGATGGGCCAGCTCGTTCTCCGACATCTACTACTGGGAGTCAGAATAGATCATGTAGCTTGCACGGGAAAGTACATTTCAGGGAGTGCAGAAGGAGAACTAGTGGATGCTTCAGGTGAGGGTCTATGGACCATATAGTGAAAGACTGTCCACGAGTGTGGATCGTGCATCTGACCACCGGACAAGATTCGATCGAGTTAGAAGGGTGGTCAGCCATTACTATGGGGTCGTGGCCCAGCCAGAGGAGGAAATGGGTTTGGTCAAGGTCATGGAGCACCTGGTAGGGGTGCTAGTAATGTAGATGCTAGGCAGTCGGGTCTAGTTTATGCAAAGACGTCGGCGGAGGATGGTGGCCTTGGGACGTCATAACCGGTACGTTTCTTATTGCTGATAATCCATTTCTTGCTTTGATTGATATTGGATCAACCCACTCTTACGTTGCATGCTCGGTATCTGAGAATTTAAGTATAGAATCTAAAATAACTGCTAGGAAGATGACGGTGGTTAGTCCGTTAGGACAATCTAGGGTAGTGGACAAACTATTTAGAAGTGTCCCTGTAACACCCCAAACCCGGTCAATACACCACGACCGAATCTGGTATGTTATAGGGGAAAAGGTATTTGAGAGGTTTAGGTTTCGCTTAAAAGTTTGATGAAAACTCTTTCGTATGTTTTGTTCTTGTAGAAAACTTGAGCATGATTGTTTAAAAGCGATAGTGTATTTGAAAACCGAAAATTTTGAAAACTTAATCACATATGTAAGTAAAACAAGTTTATCTCATTTAGAAATTTAAGTAATCCTTGTTGTTGCTTAAACACATTTTAAGTTAATAAGAAATCACATTCAAGTTTGGAAGACAATTGAGTTTCATTTATTTTGAATTATAGTGTGATACAGATGGTAACGTTTACAACATCTCGCTGCGGTTTGAAGAAAACTTCATCTTTCCAAGTTTTAGCAAATTTTAACCCAATTAGCTTGTTAAGGCATATTTGAAAGTAACTTTAAGCATAAAGATAACCAAAGTAAAATTTTAAAAAGGCCGTTTACAAACCCAACAAATCCAAACGAAAATAAATAAAGCAAAGTACCAAGTTTAAAATCGATGCAAATTCGACTTTTATTCATGGCATGGGCACCTCGAGTCCACCGGCTCCATGTCCATGGTCTAAGTGTCACTGAAATGATAAGGGAGAAGGTGAGTCGCAAGACTCGAAGGCATAAATCCCTCCCCGTATATGCAACATGCTAACACACATCATAACAAAGCAATACAATTAATGCACCCGATCCTAACCATCCGTAACACCTTTTCTACCCGTGTGGTACCAAACCACTGGTGGTGCTAAACCACCGGTGACCCAAAGTCACGATATCCATCAATGTGGTGCCAAACCACCGTGACCCAAAGTCACGAATAATCAATCTGGGCCAACCCTCGTGTGATACCAAATCACTGGCGACAATCCGTATCTCAACAGTGGGGCCAACCCACGATGGTGTTAAACCACAGGGACGAGTCGCTATAAGGTGCCAAACCTCTGGTGTCCCAAAGACACAAGTGTGATACCAAATCACTGGTGACCGTAGTCACGAATCATATGATGGGGCCAACCCATCGTGTGATACCAAATCACTAGCGTCAATCCCGTAAAATCAACCGTGGGGCCAACCCACTGTGGTGCTAAGCCACTGGGACGAGACATGGAGGTGCCAAACCTCTGGCGACCCAAAGTCACAAAGTATCATCTGTGGTACCAAACCACTGGAGGTGCCAAACCTCTGGTGTCCCAAAGACATGGATATCATATCCCCCTCCACTCATATCACCCCATAACACATCATACTAATGCAAATCGTGCAAATCATGCAATCATGCTCACATGCTCAATATGGCATCTCATAATACATACACCATAAATCATGATATCATATATCACTACAGATCTCATAATGAAACAGACTTACCCGAATCCGTATCCATACCTCATTAGGTATTACATCAGTCAACCATACTGTTTCACTTTACACAATCATGTTATTAACATATTACTCAGTAAAAAGGTGTGTTAGTTTACACACCTGTTAAAACGCACGCTTAATCCCAAAGAACCGGTTTAATTCCCTTGATTATCTTACTCCTAAAATTGACCAAACACGAGATTAGTCACTTATACCATTCGGCCAGAACCATTAAACCAAAGGGGTTAGCGTTTGAACCCTTACCTTGCAAATGGTTTGGTTTCCTACCAAACCCGAACCAACAATGGTTCCATTGACAATTGGCCTCCCACCTAAAACACAAACAATTAGCCTCACAAGCCTTTGGCATAACAAACTCTAAAAGAAAGACAATTAAAGCAACCTCTTACCACCACCTACCCAACGTTTAACAGAGAAGGAAGACTCCTCTTGCTTGTTTCCAGAATCCAAAGGCCCTAATGAAATGATCAAACAACAGTTAACTCCTTTCAACCAAAACCAACATCAGCCTTAACCAAACCAAAATCGACAAGCAAACAAGGGAGAAAAGAGATGGCCTTGCGGTCACAACTCACCTTCTTCAAATGATTGAACCACCAAACGATATTATCACCACACTTAGATTCGGCCAAAGTGCGAAACTAGAAAGAAAAGGATTCAGCCAAGGTGTTTAACACTCCTATGTTCGACTTTGAGTGGGAAAAAAAGGAGAGTAGAATGAGAAGAAATAGAAGTTGCGGCAATGGGGTTTGAGAGAAGAAAAAGGAGGTTTGAAGGGACAAGTTGAGAGGGTTTCGGCTTGAGAGAAATGGGAAGAACAAATGGTGACAAACGGCTAAAGAGTTTTGGAAAAGAAAGAAAATAAAAGGGTGAAGAGAGGGAAGGTGCTTTCGGTTTGAAAGAAGAAGAAATGGAGGAAGGTATTTTGGAGAATGGGGTTTCGGCTAACAAGGTTCCAAGAGAAGAAAAAGTATGAGAAGAAGGGGGATATTAGTTTCGGTTTTCATAAAATGAAAATAAGAAGAAAATATGGAAAAGAGCATTCGGCCACAAACACCAAAACAAGAGAAACAAAGCAATTTTGGCAAGCTCAAGGGGTTTTGGTCTTCCGATTTCAAGGAGAAAAATGAAGGAAATCACCTGAGTTTCGGCTTAGGCTATTGACAAAAAAGAAAAGAACTTTACTTACTAAGCTTGACCGAAAATGTACCAAAATGCAAAGTGCATTTCGGCACACTCCTACTATACCAAAACCGGCCACTCACCCCCCCAAAATCTCCCCAAAATCTGGCCACAACTCCCCCAAACACTCCAAGCCACAACTTCAAATCACCTTGAACAAGTCAACCTCCACCAATCACTCTCCACCCACCATTCAAATCATTTGACTTGGTCCATGGCGTAGTTTGAGCGCCTACAACTTCTCCCTCCATGCCATCAAAATGGAAGCCAAAATAGGAGCACTCTGCAGCTTGAACACAGACCTCCTCCTACAAGTGGCGTCACACACACAAGCCTCAAGTGGCGCCTATCCCGCCACTCCACCAGCTTATTTGTTATGCCAAAATTCACCTAAAATATTTATAAACCCCACTCCTTGACTCCTCTCACTTAAGCCTAAAACAAAGATTTCTCCTACCACTCAGGCTTACACTAGGCTTACAACTAAGCCCCACAAACATCAAAACAATAACATAGCAGGCCAAACACATGCAAACAAAGCCATAACAAAAATAGCCTCTAACCCAAGATATTACAGTACCTTTAGAGACTCAAGGAGTAGTGTTCGTGGCTGACTTAATGGAACTACCTTTTGGGGAGTTTGACCTTATCTTGGGAATGGATTGGTTGGCTAAACATTGTGCTAAGCTGGATTGTGAGACTAAGCGCATGGTGTTGAGTACCCCGAAAGGTGGGGAGGTGGTTGTGCTAGGGGAAAGAAGGGATTATTTGTCCAACGTAGTATCTGCATTGAAGGCTGTTAAGATGATTCAGAAAGGATGCAATACATTTCTAGCTTTTATCAGTGCTTTGGTCACTAAGGAGGTGGCTGTCGGTGAGGTAAGAACAGTAAAGGATTTCGTAGATGTCTTTCCTGAGGAGTTGCCGGATTACCTCTGGATCGTAAAGTGGAGTTTGGGATTGAGCTACACCGGGTATGACTCCGGCGTCCATTGCTCCTTACAGAATGGCACCGAAGGAGCTGGTAGTGCTCAAAGCTTAGATCTAGGAACTGTTGGATCAAGGGTTTATTCGATCGAGTGTGTCTCCGTGGTGAGCGCCAGTCCTATTTGTGAAGAAGAAGGATGGATCCATGGGTATATGTGTAGACTACCATCAACTGAATAAGTTAATGATTAAGAACAAGTACCCGCTGTCGAGAATCGACGATCTGTTCGATCAGCTCGGAGGAGCTTCGGTTCGATCAGCTCAAAGGAGCTTCAGTTTTCTCTAAGATTGATTTAAGGTCAGGTTATCATCAGTTAAAGGTAAAGGAAGGGGACATTCATAAGACGGCGTTTCAAACTCGCTACGGTCATTGTGAATTTTTGGTGATGCCGTCCAGGTTAACGAACGTGCCAGCAGCATTTATGGATATGATGAATCTGGTGTTCCAACCATACCTTGATCAGTTCGTTGTGGTGTTCATTGACGAATATCCTGGTATATTCCAAGTCTGAGGAGGAGCATGATGCACATCTTCGTGTGGTGTTGCAAGTTCTGAGGGAGAAGAAGTTGTTCACTAAGTTCAGTAAGTGTGAGTTTTGGCCAAGGGAAGTAACTTTCTTAGGACATGTGGTTTCTGCAGAGGGAATTAGGGTTGACCCCCGAAAGATAGAAGTTGTATTGGATTGGAAACCGCCGAAGTCTGTGGCAGAGATTTGAAGTTTCTTGGGATTGGCAGGGTACTACAGAAGGTTTGTTGAGGGGTTCTCATTAATTGTGGCACCTCTAACTAAGTTGTTGAGGAAGGGAGTACCGTTTGGTTGGACCAACAAACAGCAGGAGAGCTTTAAGAAACTGAAGAAAATTTTGACAGAAGCACCAGTGTTAATTCAGCCAGAGGCTAGAAAAGAGTTTACTGCCTACTGTGACGCGTCACACACGGGTTTAGGATGTGTGCTGATGCAAGATGGGAAGGTTATTGCATATGAGTCCCGACAGTTAAGACCGCATGAATTAAATTACCCTACGCATGATTTGGAATTGGCTGTAGTAGTGTTCGCTCTGAAGATCTGAAGACACTACCTTTATGGGGAGAAGTCTGTTATTTACACCAACCATAAGAGTTTAAAGTATCTCCTCACCCAGAAGGCGTTGAATCTAAGACAACATAGGTGGATTGAACTTTTGAAGGACTATGACTGCTCGATCGAATATCATCCAGGCAAGGCGTACGTGGTGGCGGATGCGTTGAGTCAGAAGGCGATATAGATTTAAGGGCAATGTTCGCTCGTCTCAGCCTGTATGAAGATGGCAGTTTGGTAGCTAAACTCCAAGTGAGACCAGTGTTGACAAGTCAGATCAAAGAGAAGCAGCTTCTAGACGAGGTCTTGAGTGCTCGACTCTGGCAAGTACAAAATGGTGAAGGAAAGGACTATAGTTTGAATGGTGATGGGGTTTTGTGTTTTCGTAAGAGAATTTGTATGCCAAAGGATGTTGAGTTAAGGCAGATGATTCTGCGAGAGGCGCATAGTAGCCCATACGCTATGCATCCTAGAGGGGTTATGATGTATCGGGATTTGCGAGAGCAATTCTAGTGGCCAGGTCTGAAGCAAGAGGTAACAGAATTCGTGGGTAAATGTTCGACGTGTCAGTAGGTGAAGGCGAAACACCAGTCGCCTTCAGGGTTGTTGCAGCCGGTGAGGATTTCGCAGTGGAAATGGGAAAGAATCACGATGGATTTTGTTAGTGGCTTACCTCTTACGCCTACTAAGAAGGATTCGATTTGGGTGATTATGGATCGGCTGACGAAGTCTGGTCACTTCATACCGGTTCGTGTTGATTATTCTCTACAAAGGTTGGCTAAGCTGTACGTGGCTGAGGTTGTGGGACTACATGGTGTACCTATGTCGATCATATCAGATAGAGACCCTAGGTTCACGTCACAATTCTGGAAGGCTCTGTATCAGGCAATGGGAACAAGGTTAGACTTTAGTACCGCTTTCCATCCGCAGACTGAAGGTCAGTCTGAGAGGGCAATCCAGATCTTGGAGGATATGTTAAGAGGTTGCATCATTGATTTCAGGGGTAGTTGGGAGGAGTATTTACCTCTGGAAGAATTCGCGTACAACAACAGCTACCAATCTAGTATTCAGATGGTGCCTTATGAGGCGTTATACGGACGGAGATGTCGTACTCCTACTTGTTGGATAGAGTTAGGAGAGCTTCAGGTGTTGGGTCCAGAACTAGTGTCGGAGACAGAAGAAAAAGTTAGGTTAATTCGGGCTCGGTTGAAGGAAGCATCTGATCGGTAGAACTCTTATGCAGATCTAAAGCGTAAGAAGTTGGAATTTGCAGTGGGAGATCAAGTCTTTTTGAAAGTCTCACCATGAAAAAAGGTGATGAGGTTTGGTCGGAAGGGCAAGCTAAGTCCTCAGTTTATTAGGCCTTATCGGGTACTAGAACGTGTGGGACCAGTGGCGTATCGACTGGAGTTGCCTTCAGGGTTGGAGCAGATACATGACGTGTTTCATGTCTTGATGCTAAGACGTTACCATTCTGATCCATCGCACATTGTGCCAGTGGAAGAGATTGAAGTAAGGCCAGACTTGTCCTTTGAGGAGGAGCCAGTGCAAATCTTGGATCGAGATGTAAAGGTGTTGAGAAGGAAGTCCGTTCCTTTGGTTAAGGTTTTGTGGCAAAACCACGGCGCAGAAGAAGCGGCATGGGAGCTAAAAGATGTTATGCGACAATAGTATCCCTATCTCTTCTGATCAGGTAAATTTCATGGCCGAAATTTCTTTAAGGGGGTAGAACTGTAACATCCTGAATTAGTGGGTCTGTGCATTTTGTGTGTTGTAGGTTTAATGTGTTAGTTTAAGAATTAGAGGTGCGAATTGGGCTCAGGTTTGGGCTAAGGCCTTGGTTAATTTTCTATTGGGGCACTATAGGGTTTAAAGGTAGGTATCTGTGTTTAAAAGTAGCAAAGTGGTCTTGTGGCCCAAAGTTAGGTGGCGCTACAAAGGAGCAGAGGGTGGCGTCACTAGTGGATGGAAAGGGCCCAAGGTTGGCCACTTGGAGCCCAAGCTTTTGGGCCAATTTCGGCACTTAAAAGGGAGCAAGGGGGGACAGCATCAAGGCTAGAATTTAGGGGATTTTAATGTTTTAAAATATGTGGATATTATGCTGATAAAGGAAGGAGGAGTTGGTGCTAATTAGGCCTCTTTTTGAGGAATTAGTAGATAAAGATAAGGAAGAAAGATAGGAGCTATCTTTAGAAGGTTAATGTTAGCCAAAATTTTGAAAGAGTTGAAAGGAGAGGGGCATTCGGTTTGGCTTTAGGTAGGTGTGCTGAAAATCTGAAGGCCATCTTATTTGTTTTTCTTTTCTCATCTTTTCTCTTCCAAAAGTCGAAAATCACCACCTCCCTTACCCTTTCTTTTTCTTTGAAATTCCCTTTTAGCTGAATCTTCTGATCCCCATTGTTATTCTTTTCCCATTCACTAAAAGCCAAAACTATGCTCTTGTTTGTTCTTGTAGCCGAAATCTCTAAGTCTCAGCATCATTCCATTCGGTTCCTTTTCCCGAAATGTTCATCATATCTGAACCCCTATTCTATATTTTGGTAAGTTTACATTATTTCTGTTTTCTTTTCTTTTCTCCTTTTGGCGTAATAGTCTCTTAAACCTTGTTAAGTGGTTCTATTCTTCTTCTCTTAAAGTCGAATCTTCACTTCTTTGTGGTTTCTGGTGCCAAACCCTGAAGATAGTCGAAGGTAAGTGGTTGGTGTGGTTGGCCGATTGGTGAAGGAGGGACCCATATCCCCTGTTGGCCGAAAGGTCATCTCCTCTAATCTAAATCTCTTTTAGATCAAATCTCATTTGGTTTCGGTATAGGTGTGCAATCAACGTTTTAATCCAAGTCTGCCAACTTCGGGATTTAATCGATTTAGTGAGTTTTGTCCGGCAGAATAGTGGTCTGATAGTCGCGATTCCGACTAGGGAGAGAATCAATTTCAATAGTATAGCGTTGAGTGTAATCAGGTGTCTAATTTCTCACACCATCTCTGTTGTCTGTTAGTATATATATATAAATCTGTTTATATTCTGTTAAATCCCGAAATCCCGGTATGGCTGTTGAAAACCCGTAGAGGGTAAGGGCGACACATTAGGTTAGTGATTTCTGTGATTTTCTGTAAGTAAAATGATTCTGTTGGGTTGATATGATATACATGCATGCCATTTTCTATGTTTGCTCGGGGTTGGGCGATTGATGTATATGAAAGGGGAAGTGTTCTGTGTCTTGTTGTAGTGGCTCTTCCATGATCTGTTGTAGTGGTTCTGCCACGATCCGTTCTGGTGACTAAGTCACAAATCTGACGATGAGCAGCTAACTGCAACATGACTGCCATCGGTGGTGTGTAGCGGTGAGGGTGATTGTAGAAATCCCCATTGGTGTGATTGGCAGGTAAGGGTGGTGTGTAGCGGATGGATATAGGATTGGGATGGGCTTTGCTTAATTCTGATATGTGATATTCTGTTATTTTGTTCTGTGGGGCTAAGGCCCAGTCTGATGGTGCAAGAGGGATTGCACACTGAGTCTTGTGACTCACCTCGTTGTTTAACATTTTCAGGTAGCACTTAGTGTATCCGATCAGGCTAGAAAGGAGCGCAAGGTGGCCATGCATGGATTTATTTCGACTCAATAAAGGATGCTGTTTTAATTATTTTCCCTAATATTTTCAATTTGTTTGGTTTTTATTTTATTGTAATAAGGCCACTGGCTATGGTTTATTGGTTTTATGTTTTCATTTTCGAGTTTTCATACGCTTAGATTTTATGGTTAATTGGAACAAAGGCATGTGTTTAAATAATAAAACTCAGAGGCAAAATTTCGGTTTTTATT
Source organism: Gossypium rotundifolium (assembly GCA_025506655.1). Lineage (NCBI taxonomy): Eukaryota > Viridiplantae > Streptophyta > Magnoliopsida > Malvales > Malvaceae > Gossypium > Gossypium rotundifolium. The sequence goes on from CP106728.1 coordinate 39,676,787, forward strand.
CATTAAGGCATTAATTAAAATTTATTTCTTTTACAAATTATCATATTATTAAGTTTTTCCCGTATAAATGTTTAAACTATTTTTTTTAAAAAAAAAAGTATGCGACATCTTTTACAAAAACTTCTTAGTGACATGCCAGATCCGGTCGGGGTGTTTGGGCCGGGTTTGGGTGTTACATATACCATTCTTTTGTTACTCTATTTTTTCATTACTCTGAGTAGTTTCTAAGGTAATTTCAAATATATGGTTCAAATCTTTTCTATATTGTAGGCGTGCTTTAGGCATCTTGGGCATTTTAGTAATGAAGACGTTCTTGTTGATGAAGTGATCTTCAATGTCATCAAAACCTTCAAGACTGTACATGTAACACCCTAAACCCTACCGAAGTTAGGCCCGAATCTGGTGTGTCACATGAGAAAAACATCATTTTTTATCCGAACTAAATTTAAGTTTTATTTTCGTAATAATCAATGAAAACAAGTTTGATTGAAATTTTTGATAAAGTACTACTAACCTCGAAGGTTGATTGATAAATCGTAAATTTGAACTAATGATTTTACTAAGCGTGTATTTTGAAAAATATTGGTGAAAATTTGAGAGAAAATTCTCGAGTTAAAAATATTTGTGTAAGTTTATTATAAAATCCATTTGTGTATCCATTTTAGAAAATCTTTATTTAAGTTTTAGAAAAATCCCATTTAAGTAATTTGAGCAAAATATAAGTACGTCAAACATAAAGCAAAATAAAAACATTTTAGAGGCCTTATTACAACATAAAAACCCAAAATAGAAAAAGTAATAAAACAAACGTAAATGGAAATTTAAAGTTCAAAGCACCATTTCTGAAGTATGGCCTCCACTGAGTCATCCATGGCCCCAAGTCCTCGTCACTGAGCATTACCTACAAGGGTTAAGAAAGAAAGGGGGTGAGTTACAAGAACTCAGTGCATAATTCCTTACTGTAATCCACTGGGTCTGAACCTATTTAGCAATAACTTGGGCTAGAGCCCATGAAGCATAATCTTGGGCCGAAACCCATTTACAAAACAAAATGGGCCTTAGCCCTATAAACACGATAATGCAGATAATGTAATACAACCCATCCCATCCAACCAATCTCTCCACTCGTACCAACCAATCTCTCCTATGGGGATCAAGTCAACCCACCCCGCCAGTCTCTCCACCCGTACCAACCAATCTCTCCTCTCGGGGATCAAGTCAACCCACACCGCCAATCTCTCAATTTGCAAATAAGTCGCCATTTATAATATTTGTGGTGAGCCACCGAAACGCCTTGATCAAAAGTTGCTTATTACAAAATTTGTGGCAAGCCACGAGAATATGAGAATATATTGGCATAGCCACTATATCTGATTAATGGCGAGCCACCGAATATCATATACGGTAATAATCGGCACATAGCCTTGGGTAAATATGATCAACACAGAGTCGTTATTTCATATGTTAAGCACATAGCCCCGGGTAAATACTTTTGGAATAAAGCCAAAATCACGATGGCACAAAGCCATATTTAGGTTAGCACATAGCCATTATCAGAATTTGTGGCAATGCCACCGGTCTACTCTTCTCTTCATTCAAGTTTCCCATCCCATGCAATATGTAAATATGCAACATACATAGTAACTCATAATATTTACAGATACAAACAACAATCATTAATTCAGAGATTCATTACAAAAATTCGGCCCATTATAACACTTTGCTAATCGGCCCATTAATGCATTTTTACAAATCGGCCCATAAGGGCATTTTGGTAAATCGGTAATCTAACCCACTAAGGGTATTTTCAAAAATCTTACCCACTAAGGGTATTTCGATAATCTAACCCACAAGGGTTTTTCTGTAATCTTACCCACTAAGGGTATTTTCGTAATTTCGTAACCTCGGACTTAACTACTAATTTGGGGCATAAAAATTGAAACTGTCCATCTGCGTCATACTGACTAATTTGACTATAACTCGAGTCAGGAAACTCGAAATTTAGATCTGTAAATTTTCCTTGAAATTAGACTCATATATCTTCTTACTAAAAGTTTTCCAGAATTTTTGACTCAGCCGTTTAGTACAGTTTATTCATTAAACTTTCCCCTGTTTCACTGACCAACAGTTCTGACCTCTCTTACCCAAAATTCAAATATCTCACTTTACAGTTTTTATATGTTGCTCCCACTTGTTTCTATTGAAAATAGACTCACTAAGGATTCTATACATATAAATTATAACTCATAATTCACCTTGTACATTTTTGAATGATTTTTCCAAGACAGATCAGTGAGCTACGAAATCATTCAGAACAAGTCTTACTAAAATTAAGATATCTCAGAATATAAAATTCCTTTTTCCTTCTCCATTTCTTCCTTATCAAAATAGACACAGTAAGATTTAATTTGATATCTTATTCACTTTCTAATTCCCTTTCTTCTATTTTTCATGATTCTTCTAAATCACATCACTGCTGCTAACCAAAATCTGTTTTATTGCAAAATTTGGTTTCCACTACGAACATAGCACGCCCGAGGGATCGCATATGCCGATTTCTGATTTTTCAATCTTTCGACCGAATCAAAAACATTTCATGCAAATATTCAGAGAAATGTGAGATTACACACCATTTCAAACATGTACTCGGAAGGTACGGGGTTACACACCTTATTACGGGTTGTGCTTTCTACCGATTTCAGCACCACAGATGTGATCTCCCTCAGTGCACCAAAAATCGATCCTACCCTTTTGCTACTGAAATCCCGTCCCCACTTGCTTGACGAGTCGATGATAAGGATTTGGTTAATTGTAACACCCCAAACCCGGCCCAAACACAACTATCGGATCTGGTATGTCACTAAGAAAAATTTTAGGAAAAAAAACCAAACGTGCCGACAAAAAGCCCAAATAGGAATTACATGAATTGTGCCTTAATAATCAAAAGCCCAAAACTAGGTTACATGTCCTTGAAAAAAAAAATTAAAACAAGAATAAATGATAAAGGCCTATAATAAAACTAAAATGTAATCTAATGGCCCATGGCCTTATTACAACGTAGTTTAAATCCATCATATAAAATACTTTTTAAAAAAAAAAAAAACTAATGTGGGGAACATGTCGCCGGATCCACCCTCTTTTGCATGGCCACCTTGCGCTTCACTTCGGCCCGATCTGATGCACTAATCGTCACCTAAAAGGTTAGTTTAAAGGGGGTGAGTCGCGAGACTCAGTGTGCAACCCTCATGCACCACTAGATTTGGGCCTCATAAAATATAACAACAATTTTATTTACATGGTTAACAAGTAATATGCAAAGCCCAACCCAATTGCCTAGGTTTCCATCCGCTACACGCCCCTGTACAAACCAACACACCATTGGGGATTTCTACAATCAACCCACACCGCTACACTCCAAGGTGGCAGTCATGCTGCTCATCAACATATATTGGCCGAAGCCCTTATAACATATAATGACCAAGCTCAGATAATAGCTTCACAAGATTAGCCGCTATGATAATTCACGGTAAAAATCATACTCATATACATGTACATATAACTTCCTCCTTTCATCACCCAACCCATCCAACATGCATAATAATTTAAAACATGTACAACAGTTTACTTGTAACATATAGTCGATTATTTACTAACACGAGGGTCCGCTGTTTAAATCGAGATTTGACTTTTAATGTAACATATAAATCTTATGAGCACATACACATATATATTTTTATTATTAAGCAGATCTAGACGGTGGGGAAGTATTACACACCTGGTTCGCGTACTAAGGCTTTTGCTATGTCTATGCTACTATCACTTGAAACAACTACTATTGGCCCACGATCTGACTTTGATTTTGGCCCACACCCCGTTGGCCAATCTCGCACTACCGAAACAAATCACTTCTTGAAGTTGGGCGACGGTTTTACATATCCAACCTTCTCTGCTTGACTGTTAGTTGAGTCCATAACAATCCCTTAATCACTAAACCAAATAATGATGAGATCTAACTCATTAGTTAAATGTAACCTTTAAAACGAACACTTATCTAGTTAGTCGAATCCCGAATATCTTTTAGAAATTGTCTCCACCAACCTTCCTACATTCGGCCATCAACCAAATATCAAACCAATCATTTCACACATTCAACCTAACCCCAAATAGTATTTGGCCAAAGCACAGAAAATCATGGAAGGCCATTCGGCCACACTTACCACTACCTACCTTTGATTTTTCCACCAAATCGGCTTTAATGGGATAGATTCGGCTTCAAGGGTAAAGACTACAATTGACAAGGCCTTGGAAATAATGATTTAGATTAGGAGTTTGATAAAAATAAAGGAATCACAGAAAATGAGAAATCATGAAACTCACCGGATTACTAAGGAGTATACGGCTTACAGTGCACCTTCTGGAAAATAGAGATCTCCCTTGTAGATTCAGCTATAGAGGAAGAAGATAGGCACTAAGAGCATTCGACTTTCAGAAGGGTTTTTGAGGAGAGGAGAAATACTAAGGAGTTTCGGCTAGAAAAGAAAAATCAAGGCAAGTGAGTCAGAAGGGTTTCGGCTAGAGAGGGAAAAGTATGTGAGAAAGAGAAGCAAATGGAAGAAAAAGATGATTTACCCCCTATTAAATTCGGCACACACACACCAACACATAGAGTTGGAGTTTCTGCCAACTCTTTCCCTCTTGATAGCCTTCATCTCACCTGATAACCTCAATCCTTATCTTACCCTTTTGAAGAGCCCTCACTAAAGCCAACTCCTCCATCCTTGTTTATCATCTTTTATTACTTAAATGAGAAGAAAATAAAGCTCCTAATTTAGTAGCCTACATGCCGTCCACCCTCTTCCCAGTTAAGTGCTAAATTTGACCCATTTCCTAAGGCCTAATCGGCCACACAAGGGCCCAAATTCATCCCCCCTTATGGCGCCACCTTATGCCCACTTAATGCACTTTAATTCTTTGGGCCACAAGCCCAGCTTGTCACTTAATTAACCATCTTCTTAAATTATAAGCTAACACCATTTATTAGCCATCTAACCCAAATTTTTAAAGCCCAATATTTCACTTTAAATTATCCAGAGCACTAATCTTTAACCCTAATCCAAATATTTAATCAAAAAGTCAGCCCAACCTTTACAATCTCAATTTAACATACTAGACTATCATATAAATGCGTAGGCCCACTTTAAGGATGTTACAGTTCTACCCCCTTAAAATAAATTTCAGTCTCGAAATTTACCTGGTCAGAAAAGATGGGGATACTGATGGCGTATAACATCCTCTGGCTCCTACGTCGCCTCTTCTGCACCGTGATTCTGCCACAAAACTTTAACCAACGGAACAGACTTCATTCTCAATACCTTCACATCTCGATCCAGAATTTGTACTGGTTCCTCCTCAACGGACAAGTCTGGCCTTACTTTTATCTCTTCTATTGGCACTACATGCGATGGGTCGGATCGATAACGTCTCAGCATCGAGACATGGAACACGTCATGTATCTGCTCCAACTCCGAAGGTAACTCCAACCGATAAGCCACTATGCCCACACGTTCTAGTACCCGGTAAGGCCCAATAAACCGTGGACTTAACTTCCCCTTTTGACCAAACCTTATTACCTTCTTCCACGGAGATACCTTCAAGAAGACTTAATCACCTGCCGCAAATCCCACCTCCTTCCGCTTTAAATCAGCGTAAGACTTCTGTCGATCCGACGCTTCCTTTAGCCGAACCCGTATTAACTTCACTTTCTCCTCGATTTTCGAAACTAATTCTGGACCTAACACCTTACGTTCACCCAACTCCGTCCAACATGTTGGAGTACGACATCTCCTTCCATATAACACTTCATAAGGCGCCATCTGAACGCTAGCTTGATAACTATTATTATACGCAAATTCTGCCAAGGGCAAATACTCTTCCCAACTGCCCCTAAAGTCGATGATGCAACCCTTTAGCATATCTTCCAAGATTTGAATTACCCTTTTGGACTGACCATCAGTCTGTGGGTGAAAAGCGGTACTAAAGTCTAACCTTGTTCCCATTGCTTGATGAAGAGCCTTCCAAAATTGTGACGTGAACCTAGGGTCCCCATCTGATATGATCGACACTGGCACACCATGCAATCTTACAACCTCAGCCACATACAATTTAGCCAGCCTTTGTAAAGAAAAGTCCACTCGAATCGGTATGAAGTGAGCAGACTTTGCCAGTCGGTCAACAATCACCCAAATTGAATCCTTTTTAGTGGGTGTAAGGGGTAACCCACTAACAAAATCCATCATGATTCTCTCCCATTTCCATTGGAGAATCTTCATCGGCTGCAACAATCCCGATGGCACTTGGTGTTCAGCTTTGACCTGCTGACACGTCAAACATTTTCCTATGACTTCCGTTACCTGTTTCTTCAGACCTGGCCACCAAAATTGCTCTCACAAATCACGATACATCTTGACTCCTCAAGGATGCATAGCATAGGGGCTACTATGCGATTCCCGAAGAATCCTCTGTCTTAGCTCATCATCCTTAGGCATGCAAATCTTCCCATGATAACACAGAACTCCATCCTTGTTCATACTATAGTCCTCCATTTCACCATCCCTCACTTGCAAAAGTCGAGCACTCAAGTCTTTATCTCTTAACTACTTATCCTTAACCTGACTTACCCATGTTGGCTTTACTTGCAACTCAGATAGCAAACTCCCATCGTCGAATAAACTCAAATGAGCAAACATGGCTCTTAACTCCAATACTACCTTGCGGCTTAACGCATCTGCTACCACATTCACTTTACCATGGTGATATTCGATCGAGCAATCATAATCCTTCAGGAGCTCGATCCACCTCGTTGTCTCAAATTCACTCATTCGGGTAAGGAGGTACTTGGACTTTTATGGTCAAGATAAATTATCGACTTCTCCCAGTATAAGTAGTGCCTCCAAATCTTTAAGGCAAACACTACCGCGCCAACTCCAAGTCATCGTGGGTAGTTCAACTCATGCGGTCTCAAGCGCCGAGACGCACACGCCACCACCTTTCCTTCTTGCATCAAGACACACCCTAAACCCGATCGACGCATCACGGTGAGCAGTAAATTCCTTTCACGCCTCCGTCGAATTAATACTAAGCGCTTAGTTAAGATTTTCTTTAGCTTCTTAAAGCTCTCTTCATTTTTGTCGGTCCATACAAACAATACTCCCTTCCTCAACAACTTAATTAGAGAAGCCGCTATTAGAAAAAACCTTCAACGAACCTTCGGTAATACCACCAAACCTAAGAAACTCCAAACCTCCGCCACAGGACTTTGGTGGTTTCTAATCCAATCTGACCTCTATCTTTGAGGTTCACCACGATTCCCTCGGCAAACCACATGTCCTAAGAAAGTCACTTCCTTGACCGAACTCACATTTACTGAATTTTGCAAACATCTACTTCTCCCTTAGAGTTTACAACACCACGCGAAGATGTTCGTCATGCTTCTCCTCCGACTTAGAGTAAACCAGGCTATCATCGACGAACACCACCACGAACCGATCAAGATATGGCTGAAACACCTGGTTCATCATATCCATAAAGGCCGCTAGTGCGTTTGTCAACCCGAACGGCATTACCAAGAACTCATAATGCCCATACCGAGTCCGAAATGCTATCTTATGAATGTCCCTTTCTTTAACTTTTAATTGATGTTATCCAGTCCTTAAGTCAATCTTAGAAAAGACTGATGCTCCTTTGAGCTGATCGAACAGGTCGCCGATCCTCAGTAACGGATACTTGTTTTTGATCGTCAACTTGTTCAATTGACGATAGTCCACGCACATACACATGGATCTGTCCTTCTTCTTCACGAATAAGACCGGCGCTCCCTATGGAGACACACTCGATCGAATGAACCCACGATCCAATAGTTCCTGTATTTGAGCCTTGAGCTCCACCAATTCTTTTGGCGCCATTCCATAAGGAGCGATGAATCTTTGGAGCATGCCGAAAAGTAGGTCTATTCAAATTCCACCTCGAGATCCGGGAGTAATCCTGGTAATTCCTCCGAAAAAACATCTGCGAACTCCTTGACTGCTCGGACCTCATTAACAGTCACCTCCTTAGCATCCAACGCACTAATAAAAGCCAAATAAGCACTACATCCCTTCTGAATCATCTTAATAGCTTTTAAGGAGGATATCACGTTGGACAAGTAATTCCTCCTTTCTCCTAACACAACCACCTCCCCGCCTTCTGGGGTACCCAACATCATACGCTTGTTCTCACATTCCAACTTGGCACGATGCTTAGTTAACCAATCCATTCCCAAGATGAGGTCAAACTCTTCAAATGGAAATTCCATCAAGTCTGCCGGGAACACTACCCCTTGAGTCTCTAAAGGTACTTCCCTAAGCAGCTTGTCCACTACCCTAGATTGTCCTAGGGGACTAACCACGGTCATTTTCCTAGTGGTTATCTCATAATCTATACTTAGAGTCTCAGATACTAAGCATGCAACATAGAAGTAGGTTGATCCAATATCAATTAAAGCAAGAAAAGGGTTATCAGCGATAAGAAACGTACCGATTATAACATCCGGTGTGTCACTGTCCTCCCTTCTACGATCTGCATAAACTAAACCCGGTTGTCTTGCATCCGTATTACCTGTACCTCTGCCGGATGCTCCACGACCCTGACTGGGTCCATTTCTTCCTCTAACTGCACCTCTACCCCTTGGTCGGTGATCACCCTCCTAGTCGATCGAACCTCGACAGATTGGTCGCTTCACGATCCACCTGAGGACAATCCCTCATCAAATGTTCTATGGACCCACACCTAAAGCATCCACCAGTTTTCACTCTGCATTCCCCATATTCTCCCACATATAGAACATGCTTGACTCTGGCCCGATGGAGTACGAGCTGGCCCATCAGTCCTAGGCCTCTTTTGAAAATTTTTAATTGCTCTAGAGGGTCCAAAACTCCTCTTACTCCTGCCCCGATCCTTATCCTTCTCTTGTTTCTCCACTCGTTTTACTTCTTCTGCTATTTTAACTTTATCTACTAGAACCGCAAAAATTCTCTCTCATTGTGGCGCGATCAAAACCCTTGGCTCATTTCTTAGCCCATCCTCAAATCGAACGCATCGTTCATACTCCGTTGACACCATTCCTTGAGCGTAACGACTTAGGCGTAGAAACTATGCCTCATACTCAGCCACAGACTTACTCCCCTACACTAAATTCAGGAATGCTTTCCTTTGTACATCCATGTAACTAGCCCCAACGTACTTTCCCTGGAATGACTCCTTAAAGAAATCCCAGTCAATCAGGTCTGCTGCCATACCCTCTATCACCATGAGCCACCATTGGTAAGCCTCGTCTCGAAGAAGAGACACGACCCCCTTCAGCTTCTCCTCCACCGTGAGGTCTAGGTCATCCATTATACGTTCCACCGCCTCCAACCAATATCCAGCAGAACTCAGGGATTCGCCAGACTCCCCCTAAATACTTGCCCCATTGCTCCTCAACCTTTCGAGCATGATTTTCTGGCTCCTCTACCCATACCAAATTTCGGCCACTCTTTCCAAAACCTCGATGCGGCACGATACACCATGTCCTCTCCTCCTGTCTGGTCTTGAAACTCCACCTCACCAGTTGGTGGAACCAATATCTCACTTTCGGACCCATGACCCGATCCTACGGGTTTCGACACGGTCATCCTACCTCTACCGCGTCCACGTGACGGATGTCCTCGGCCTCTTGTACTCATTCTTCTAGTTCGCATTTATCTGATTTAAAAGTTTTATGAGTCATTAGTTGTTTCCACTAATTATCCCTAATGCCTTATGAAACATAGTTTAGAAGTGATTCTTTCAATTGAACCTATCTACGCTTTGATCTTCCTATTCTAGAAATTTTGTACACACAACGTTCATACAAGTAACTTTCTTTACCTAAGCGTATTTCCGTCATTTCACTACCCAGGGGTATTTTCGTAAATTTACCTACAGGGGTATTTTTATAATTTTCCAAAATAAGGTTTCGGGTGATTTGGTGAAATAAGGGTATTTTGGTAATTTTTCAACTCAGGGGTATTTTGGTAATTTTACAATTCAAGGATATTTTGATGTTGTTGTTGTTGTTGTTTTTGTTTTCTATGGAAAGATTCTGTTGGCTTTGTAAATCGGGGTATATTCGCAAATCATAGGTATTTTTTCAAAGTAGGGATATTCTAAATTTTTTTCGTGTGAGAAAACAGTGGTTTGGTCCCTTTTGGGTTTTAATTGTAGTTTTGGCTCACAACACGCATCAGTAACTAGGGTGAATAGTCACTACGCACTGGTAGGATTCTAGTGGAAAGGAGGTGAGTCACTAGATCTGCTAAGTACCAAGCTTTCCTGAATCCACTCCTAGACATGCTTATGCCTATTGCCACACCCCGTCATGGCTAAAGTGAACAATCACTATGCACCAGGTGAGATTCCTGCAAAGAGGAGGTGAGTCACTCGGTCTGCTTAAATACCAAGCTCTTCCAGATCTACTCCTAGACATGCATATGCTTGTTACCACACTTTAGTCTTGTGACTTGTTTACAGGTTTTTGTTTAATGAAGTTAAGTCTTATGGATTTTTAAAAGTTTGTTTGTCTAATCCTAGAGTCCATCAAGTTCTAACCTAAATAGTCTACATCCCATAAGCCCATTAAGCCCACATTTATATCACACAATGGTTTAGAGTACTTACCTGGCGAACTTGGCCGGAGACGTAGGTGCCATGCTAAACTAATAAACCTTTGCTAATAAAAATCCATGTTTTAAAAACCCATTTTTAGAAAATCTTTTGGGCCCAAAATCCCAAAGCCGAGTTTTGAATCAGGCTCTGATACCAATTGTAACACCCTAAACCCGGCCCAAACACTACTACCGAATCTGGTATGTCACTAAGAAAAATTTTAGGAAAAAAAACCAAACGTGTCGACAAAAAGCCCAAATAGGATTTACATAAATTGTGCCTTAATAATCAAAAGCCCAAAACTAGGTTACATGTCCTTGAAAAAAAAAATAAAACAAGAATAAATGATAAAGGCCCATAATAAAACTAAAATGTAATCTAATGGCCCATGGCCTTATTACAACGTAGTTTAAATCCATCATATAAAATACTTTAAAAAAACTAATATGGGGAACATGTTGCCGGATCCACCCTCTTTTGCATGGCCACCTTGCGCTTCACTCCGGCCCGGTCCGATGCACTAATCGTCACCTAAAGGTTAGTTTAAAGGGGGTGAGTTATAGACTCGATGTGCAACCCTCATGCACCACTAGATTTGGGCCTTATAAAATATAACAACAATTTTATTTACATGGTTAACAAGTAATATCCAAAGCCCAACCCAATTGCCTAGGTTTCCATCCGCTACATGCCCCCGTACCAACCAACAGACCATTGGGGATTTCTACAATCAACCCACACCGCTACACTCCAAGATGGCGGTCATCTTTTCATCAACATATTTTAGCCAAGCCCTTATAACACATAATGGCCAAGCCCGTATAACGATTCACGGTATTAGCCACTCTGATAATTCACCAGTAAAAACCGCTACTCATATACATGTACATATAACTTCCTCCTTTCATCACCCAACCCATGCAACATGCACAATAATTTAAAACATGTACAACAGTTTACTTGTAACATATAGTCGATTATTTACTAACTCGAGGGTCCATCGTTTAAATCAAGAGATTTTAACTTTTAATGTAACATATAAATCTTATGAGCACATATACATATATATTTTTATTATTAAGTAAATCTAGGCGGTGGGGAAGTGCAGAATCTAGACGGGGAAGTCTTACACACCGATTCAAGTCTTAAGGCTTTTGCTATGTCTACGCTACTATCACTTGAAACAACTACTATTGGCCCACGATCTGACTTTGATTTTGGCCCATACCCTGTTTGCCAATCTCGCACTACCGAAATAGATCGCTTCTTGAATTTGGGCGACAGTTTTACAGATCCAACCTTCTCTGCTTGACTGTTAGTTGAGTCCATAACAATCCCTTAATCACTAAACCAAATAATGATGAGATCTAACTCATTAGTTAAATGTAACCTTTAAAACGAACACTTACCTAGTTAGCCGAATCCCAATATCTTTTAGAAATTGTCTCCACCAACCTTCCTACATTTGGCCATCAACCAAATATCAAACCAATCATTACACACATTCAACCTAACCCCAAATAGTATTCTACCAAAGCACGAGAAATCATGGAAGGCCATTCACCACACTTACCACTACCTACCTTCGATTTTTCCACCAAATCGACTTTAATGGGACGATTAAACTTCATGGGTAAAGAGTATAATCGACAAGGCCTTGGAAATAATAATTTAGATTAGAGTTTGATAAAAATAAAGGAATCATAGAAAAGGAGAAATCCGAAACTCACCGGATTATTAAGGAGTATCGACTTACGATTAAACCGTCGAGAAAACAGAGATCTCCCTTGTAGATTCGGCTATAGAGGAAGAAGATAGGAACTAAGAGCATTCGGCTTTCAGAAGGGTTTTTGAGGAGAGGAAAAATACTAAGGAGTTTCGGCTAGAAAAGAAAACTCAAGGCAAGTGAGTGAGAAGGGTTTCGACTAGAGAGGGAAAAGTATGAGAGAAAGAGAAGCAAATAGAAGAAAAAGATAATTTACCCCCTATTAAATTCGGCACACGCACACCAACACATAGAGTTGGAGTTTCGCCAACTCTTTCCCTTCTAATAGCCTTCATCTCACCTAATAACCTCAATCCTTATCTTACCCTTTTAAAGAGCCCTTACTAAAGCCAACTCCTCCATCCTTGTTTATCATCTTTTATTACTTAAATGAGAAGAAAATAAAGCTCCTAATTTAGTAGCCTACATGCCGTCCACCTCTTCCCGATTAAGTACCAAATTTGACCCATTTCCTAAGGCCCAATCGGCCACACAAGGGCCCCAATTCCCCCTTATGGCGCCACCTTATGCCCACTTAATGCACTTTAATTCTTTGGGCCACAAGCCCCGCTTGTCACTTAATTAACCAGCTTTTTAAATTATAAGCTAACACCATTTATTAGCCACCTAACCCAAATTTTTAAAGCCCAATATTTCACTTTAAATTATCCAAAGCACTAATCTTTAACCCTAATCCAAATATTTAATCAAAAAGTCAGCCCAACCTTTACAATCTCAATTTAACATACTAGACTATCATATAAATGCGTAGGCCCACTTTAAGGATGTTACATTAATACAAATCACTTGTGCTCCTTCACATTGTTGAAAGTCCTAAGCCCAACGATGGCCATAACACAGAAAAGAATGTAACTCATACCCAACAAGAGAGAGAAAGAAGAACACATGATTATTAAGGAAGAACTTCAATGAAACAAAGTTATTGACAAAGAGAAGACTACTACTTACCGATTATACTTATGGCTACAGATGGATCAAATATGGTAGATTCGGTCTTCCCAATATTACGCCGGTTTAATCGAGAAAGAAAAGTCCCAGTTGTAAGATGGATAAAAGGATGATCAAGATTCGGTTAGTGGAAGGAATGGAGAAAGATTGAAGGAATGGTGAGAAAACAAGAAAAGAAGAGAAATAGCAACTTGAAAGTTTTGGCACAATAAAGGAAAAGATGACAATTTGGCTTGCTAGTTTCGGCAACACCAAAGGAAAAATGCACAATACTTGTTTAAGAGTTTCGGCAAGGTAGTGAAGAAAATTGGGGAAAAAAGCAAACTCAAATAGCAAAATACCTATATGAATTTGGCTCCCCTCTCTCCCTAACAAAACCGTCCATTCATCTTTTCCAAGAAGATGAGTGTTGACCAAAATTCTATCCTAGGCAACTCCTAGTTTTTGGCCAACATGTCCCCCAACCTTATATCCTAAAAAATCTCATAACCCTATCTCTAGGCGCCCGATCAACTCCGCTCAATTATACTAGATCTACTCTTAGGTAGGGTCTATTCCTCCTCCACCTAAGCACATCAGATTAAATTAAACAACATAATTAAGAACAAACCAAGTACTTATCATATAATTTAGAAATCAAATAACAAAATCCATCATAGGTTTCATCCCTGTCAAGTATCTGAAGGGTTTAGTTCATAACTAAATACGAAAACATCTCAAGAGTAAAGAACAAACAAAACATAAGAAATCCCTAAAACCCCCTAAAGGAATTGAAGGAGAGATCCTCCGTCTTGAATGGAGTTTCGGCTTCTTGAGACGGATCAACTGGCTATCTTCAAGTGACTCCCTAAAAGATGAAAGCTTCGGCAAAAGCCTCTAATAAAAAGCTTCTCCTGTTTTGGCTTCTGTCGAACTCCCCTTTTTAGTTGCTACCTTGGTGTTTGTATAGGCTTTGAGATGCTTTACTTGGCTCCTAAGTATCCTAATTCAAGTATAATTCCTCCTCAGATGTTTAAGTAGACTTAAGAATGTGTTTCTTTGCCTCTAAGCATCCAAATCCGTGTGAAATTGCTCTTTTCCACGGCAGGGGCACGCCCACGGCACACGCCCGTGTAAATCGTCTTCAGGCTGTGTCTCGATTTTGTCGATTGGGGCACAGCCATGTAAATCATAGCATGGCTGTGTGAAGTAATTTGACGAGGCACGGCCGTGTGGTTTGGTGTAATATCCTAATTTCGGTGGGTCTGTGCTTTTGGTATGCTGTATGGATAAGTTAGTAGGTTAAAGGCTTTGAGGTGTGTATTGGGCTCAAGGTTGGGCTTAAATCTAGGTTAAATTGATTAAAAATAGTGCTAGTAGTAATTTATTTGTAAATTATTATGTTTAGTAGCAAGCTAGGCTTGTGGCCTAAAATTTGGAGGTGCTTTAAGTGGACATGAGGGAGGCATCACAAGGGGGAGGAGTTTGGGCCTAGTGTGGCCGCTTGGGGCCCAAATTGATAGGTCAAATTTTGGCACTTTTAGGGGGAAGGGGTGGATGGCATAGAGGCTGCATTTTAGGAGCTTTATTTCTTTTATTTTAAGTGTTAAAAGCTGATAATTAAGAGGGAAGAGGTGGTTTTAAGGTGGGCTCTTCTAAAGGTAAGATAAGGGATGTGATAATAGATGGATGAGATAAGGGATAAATCCTATCAGGAGAGGGGAGAATTGGCCGAAACTCCAACTCTGAGGTGTGTGCATGTGTACCCAAATTTTGTAAGCCAAACTGTTCATCTTTCTTTCATCTTTTTCTTTTCTAATCTTTCTCACCTACTTTGCTAGCCGAAAATCCTTTCCTCCTATTGTCTCAAATTTTCTTTGCCGCCACTCTCCAACACTTTCTTTTTCTCTTCATTCTTTTCTTTCAAGTCGAATACCCTGGTCCCCATCATTTTTCTCTATAGCCGAATCTACAAGAGTGGGTTCTTTTTCCCGAAGGTGCACTATAAGCCGAATACTCCTCTTTAATCTAGTGAGTTTTGAGATTTTGCTTCTCTACGATTTCTCTATTATCAAGTTCTAATCCGAATCGTTTATTCTAAAGGCCCTGTCGATTTCACTCTCTGCCCCTAGAAGCTGAATCCTGTCTTGCTATAGTCAGAGGTGTCGATTTGGTTAAAAAGTCGAAGGTCGGTGATGGTAGGTTCAGCCGAATGGCCTTTCTTGTTCTTTCCCCTTTGGCCGAATGTGTTATGGTACTCAATTGGTTGCGTTTCAGGGATTGATTTAATATATGGGTGTTGACTGAATGTAGGTGGGTTGGTGGTGACGTTTTCGTAAAGACTTTCGAGATCCAAAAGCTAGGTAAGGGTTTCATTTAAACACTATGTTTATTTATTAGATCTCGTCGGGTTGATTGGTTTAGTGACCAAGGAGTTATCATGGACAATATTAATAGTCAAGCAGTAGGGGTTGGATCTGTTAGCCCAATGCCAAAGTACAAGAAACGGTCAGTATCGGGAGTGCGAGATTGGCCTTTAGAGTGTAGGCCGACATCCGAAGTAGACCGTAGGCCAATAGTGGTAGTGTCGAGTGGCAGTAGCGTAGAAGTTGTAAAAATGTTAGTACGAAAATTAGGTGTGTAACTCTTACACACTTTCTATACTTAATATGTAAATGTTATGTGTTGTTAAAAGCCGAAATGAAGACAATGGTTACCAAATTACCCTTGTGGGTAAAAGCAAGGATGCCGGGTAAGTTGTTACCATTTCTCGCGTGGATTGTGATCTATGAGAGCATGATATTTTGTATGCATGATTTTCGTATGTTAAGCATGATCATACTGATATTGTTACCATAAATATGTGTTATAGGTGATGAGAGGAGGGGGAGTATGATTTATCAGACTGTCACTAGTGATTTGGTATCACACAGTGGGTTGGCCCCACATATTAAAAATTGTGACTAAGTCTCAGTGGTTTGGCACCACCACTGGTTTGGTACCACATATGATATTTTTGTAACTTCGGTTACCAGTGGTTTGGTACCACATATGATATTTTTGTAACTTCGGTTACCAGTGGTTTGGCACCACCAGTGGTTTGGTACCACAAGGCGTGGATTTGGGAGACCCAGATGGATGCTTAGGTTGGATGGGTTGCATGACTTGCATATTAGTGTATGAATTTGTGTAAGAGCATAACTTCTGTTGGGATGGGGATTTGTACACTGAGTCTAAACGACTCACCCCTTCCGTTACATTTTGCAGATCAGACCTTGATCGTGGATATGGAGCCGGAGCGAACTGGAGGTGGCCATACACAGCATTTAGTTTATTTCAAAGTTTTCCATTCGGACTTAGCTATTTTATTAAATTTTGGTTTTCAGTTCTGTAATAAGGCCGCTTAAGTTTTATTTGGGTTCTTTTATTTAGTTGATTTTGAAGTTTCTATTTAATATGTTGATTAAGCTATGAAATGAATGTTTTCAAAAGCTAAATAAATACTTGTTTTTTTTTTATACAAAGACTAAGTAATTAATATGGAGTAACAATATGACAACTAAGTTTCTCCAAACCAAGTTTCAACATGTTTTACACGATACAAAATACATCGATGTTTTCTCAAAAGTCTTACAACGGTTTTTTCTAAAACAAATCAGTTTCCAAACGTTTTCTTTCCCGTGGCACACTAGATTCGGTCGTTGGGTTTTGACCGAGTTTAGGGTGTTACATTTTGGTATCAGAGCCCGGTTCAAAAGCTCAGTTGTGGGCTTAGGGCCCAAAATATGTTTTAAAAGTTTGTGAAATGATCATTTTTCTGGAAAGCATGGCACCTGAGTCTCCGGCACCGATCCACCCAGGTAAGTACCCTAACTCTTGTTGTGATATATATGTTGGGCTTTGTAGGCTTTAGACATAGTTAAGCATGATGGTACTGATGGACCATAGGGCTAGTTTGCACAACTTCATAATTAAATAAGATTTAAGCATAATTGAACAAACCTGGGAGTAAGTCGCTGAGTTAGGGTGTGGCAACAACCATGCGCATGTCTAGGATTGGATTAGGGAGAGCTTGGTATTTAAGCAGTCCCAATGACTCACCTCCTCTTTGCTCGAATCCTACCAAAAGTCCGTGACTATTCACCCTAACCATGATGACTTGTTCACAGGCTAAATCCGATAATTAAAACCCGAAAGGGTCCAGCCACCTTGTTTTGTAAAAACCCTAGTTTTGAAATTACCAAATTACCCCTAGATTTGTGAAAACTACCTTAGATTTGGAAAATGACCAAAGTACCCGTGGTTTGTAAAATTTCCAAATTGCCCCTGACTTACAAAATTACCGAAATACCATCGAGTTGCAAAATAACCAAAATACCCCTACTTTACACAAATTACCAAGATACCCTTATTTTGAAAAATCACCTAAAACTTTATTTTGGAAAATTACAAAAATACCCCTATAGGTTAAAATTTTAAAAATACCCTTGGGTAGTGAAATGAAGAAAATACCCCTACACGTTGAATGTGGTCTACGGATGTTGTTTGTGCAATAAATGTACTTAGAAATAGAGATAAGCCTGAAACTGAAACTTTAGATAGATTTGAATTCGAAAGAATCACTTTTAAAACTATCTTTCATAAAATTGTTTGTGGATAAACAGTGAACAGAACTAATAATACATAAAATTCTTAATCAGATAAATGCGAACGAGGAGATGAGTACAAGAGGTCGAGGACGTCCGCCACGTGGCTAGTAGGGGTAGGATGGCCTTGTCGGAGCCAGCAGGGTCTGGCCATGGGTCCAAAAATGTGATGCGGATCTACTGGGTGGCGGTCGAGTTTCAAGATCGACGGTGGTAACGATGCAATATCTCGAGCGATGTGCAAGTTTTGGAATGAGTTACCGGGGCAGACGCGGATGCAGGAGCCCAAAAATCCGTGGTGGCGACTCTAAAAAATGGAGCGAAGTATTTAGGGGAGTTTCTGGTATGGCTCCCAACACACCGAAATCTTGGTTAGAGGCAACAGAGCGAATAATGGATGACTTAGACTTCTACGGTGAGGAGAAGTTAAGCGGATAGTATCTCTTCTTTGGGATGAGTCGTACCGATGGTGGCTCCGAATGGGGATGGTGCGATGGCGGTGATATCACAGGATTATTTTAGGCGCCTATCGGAGAAAGTATGTGAAATGGTTATCTTGATGGGCAACGTAGGGCATTCTTGAATTTGGTGCAAAGGAAGAAATCGATGCAGTCTGAAGCTAAATTTTAGAGGTTGAGTAGTTATGCTCGGGGTATGGTGGCTACGGAACATGAGCGCCGTGTTAGGTTCGAGGACCGGCTAAGAGATGAGCTGCGGGTGTTGATTGCACCTCAGCATGAAAGGGAATTTGCCATTCTCGTGGAAAAGGCCAAAATAGCTGATGAGGTGTAGCGGACCGAGAAACAGAATCAGGATAGGGGCAAGGATAAAAGGAGTTTTGGGCCATCACGGTCTGGTGGAAGTGCTCAGAAAAGGGTTAGATTTTGTGGGCCGGATCAAGTCGCAAAGCTTCTTCTTTGTTCGCTCAAAGGCCACCTCGATGTGCTCAATGTGGGAAGTCTCATTCGGAGAATGTTGGGTTGGTAATAGAGGGCGTTTGAGTCGGGTCATTGGAGCACCGGATAAGGGATCCGGAAAGTTAGCGAGACTCAAGTGAGGTCAAGGACGTGGTCAATTCAGAGACATGGCCAGCAGCCACAGAGGGGTCAAGGTGCAGGTAGGGGTGGAAATGATAACGGACGGGGCCGTGGAGCACCTGGCCGAGGTGCTGGAGGTGCTAATGCTAGACAGCCTAGGTTGGTCTACGTAGCCAAGAGTCGAGAGGAGGGCGACGCACCGGACGTCATAACCAGTACGTTTATAATTTCTGGGCTGCCTTACATTGATTTAATTGATGTTGGTTCGACACACTCTTATGTTGCTAGTAGTGTAGTGGGAACTTTGAACTTAGCCTATGAGATATCTGCTAGGAAGATGACAGTAGTTAGCCCTCTAGGACACTCTGTGGTGGTAGACAAACTGTATAGGGATGTACCCCTAGAACTTTAAGGGGCCGTGTTTCAAGCAAATTTGATGGAACTACCCTTTGGGGTGTTTGATTTAATCTTAGGAATGGATTGGTTGGTTAAGTACCAGGCAGAACTGGACTGTGTAGCTAAGCGTATGGTGCTAAAAACGGTCAAGGGTGTAGAGGTGGTAATGATAGGTGAGAGAAGGAATTACCTATCTAATGTGGTGTCCGCGCTAAAAGCAGAGAAGATGGTAAGGAAAGGATGTGAGGCTTTTGTAGTTTATGTTTGTGCTTTGGAAGGTAAGGAACCGGTTATAGGAAGTGTTTGAACAGTGAATGAGTTTATTGATGTCTTTTCAGAAGAGCTTCTGGGTTTGCCCACGGATCAAAAAGCGGAGTTCGGTATAGACCTTCTACCGAGGACTGCGCCAATGTCGATTGCTCTGTATAGGATAGCGCCAAAGGAATTGGTGAAGTTGAAAGCACAGATTCAGGAGTTGCTGGATTGGGGTTTTATCCGGCCAAGTGTTTCACCTTAGGGAACGCCTGTGCTTTTTGTTAAGAAGAAGGACGGGTCGATGCGGATGTGCATAGACTATCGTCAGTTGAATAAATTGACGATTAAGAACAAGTATCCTTTGCCTAAGATAGATGACCTGTTCGACCAGCTTAAGGGAGCATCGGTCTTTTCCAAGATAGATTTGAGGTCGGGGTATCACCAATTTAAGGTAAAGGAGGAGGATATCCATAAGACAACATTTTGTACTCGATACGGGCACTATGAATTTTTGGTAATGCCGTTCGGGTTGATGAATGCACCAGCGTTTATGGATATGATGAACCAAAGTGTTTCAGGTAGTATTTAGATTGGTTTGTGGTAGTATTTATGATGATATTTTGGTGTACTCAAAATCGGAGGAGCATGCGATCATTTGCGAGTGGTCTTTGATTCTTAGGGAGAAGCGATTATCGCCAGTTTAGTAAGTCACGAGTTCTAGTTGAAGGAAGTTACCTTTTGGGTCATGTGGTGTCGGTGAGGAATTAGAGTGGACCTTGGAAGATTGAGGCGATTTTGGTTGGAAGCCACCAAAGTCATGGTGGAGATTCGGAGTTTTTGGGTTTAGCGGTATTACCAAGGTTTGTGGAAGGTTTTCTTGATTGCGGCACCATTAACCAAGTTTACGAGGAAAGGGTTCCATTTGTGTGGTCGAGATAAACAACAGAAAGTTTTGAGAAATTGAAAAGGATTTTGGCTGCTCGGTGTTAATTCAACCGAAAGCCGGAAGGAGTTCTGATTTATTATGGTGCATCCCATACTGAGTTGGGATGTGTCTTGATGTAAGAGGAAAAGTAGTAGCGTATGCTTCTCGGCAATTAAGACCTCACAAGTAAACTACCCGACGCATGATCCGGAATTGGCTACGATGGTTTTGCCCTAAAATTTGGCGACATTACTTGTATGGAGAAAAGTCTATCGTGTATCTGGACCACAAGAGTTTGAAGTACCTTCTTCACGAAGGAGTTAAATTTGAGGCGAGAAAGGTGGATTGAGTTGTTAAGGACTATGGCGCTCGATTGAGTACCACTCGGGAAAGGCTAATGTGGTAGCGGATGCCTTGAGTTGTAAGGTGGTGGCAGAGTTAAGAAACATGTTTGCTCACCTTAGTCTGTATGATGATGGGAGCCTGTTAGCGAAATTGCAAGTGAAGCCAACATGGATTAACGAGGTCAAGGAAAAATAATTGGTGGATGATGTTTTGAGCGCACGAAGGTTACAAGTGCAGAATGATGGATTAGAGGGGTATAGTCTGAGCGGCGATGGAGTGTTATGTTTTCGGGGAAAAGTGTATACGCTAAGGATGTGGAGTTAAAGCGGATGATTTTGCGGAGGCACATAGCAGATCCATATGCTATGCATCCGTGAGGTAGTAAGATGTACCGGGATTTGCGGGAGCAGTTTTGGTGGCCGGGCCTTAAGCGGGAGGTAACAAAATTTGTGCGTAAGTGTCTGACATGTCAGGAAGTCAAGGCTGAACATTAGTTGCCGTCACGATCTGTTACAACCGATTAAGATTCCACAATGGAAGTGAGAAAGAATTACAATGGATTTTGTAAGTGGGCTACCCCTTACGCCTACCAAGAAGGATTCAATTTGGGTGATTGTGGACCGTCTGACGAAGTCTGCTCATTTCGTACCTGTGCGTATGGATTATTCTCTTCAAAAGTTAGCAAGACTATATGTAGTGGAGATTGTGAGGTTGCACGGGGTGCTAGTGTCGATTATTTCAGACAGAGACCCTAGATTTACGTCAAGGTTACGGAAGGCTTTGCACGGGCACTAGGCACAAGATTGGATTCGATGACGCATTTCATCCCGGTCGGATGGACAATCAGAGAGAGTGATTCAAGTTTTGGAGGACATGCTAAGGGGTTGTGTCTTGGATTTCAAAGGCAGTTGGGAAGAATTCTTACCGTTGGTGAAATTTAAGTATAATAATAGTTATCAGGCAAATATTCAGATGGCACCATACGAAGCGTTATATAGTCGAAAGTGTCGTACCCCTACATGTTGGACGGAGTTGGGGGAGCGGCAGTTGTTGGGTCCAGAGTTGGTTGCTGAGACAGAAGATAAGGTGAAAGTGATTTGAGCTCGGTTGAAAAAAGTGGTGGACATGCAACAGTCTTATGCCAATCTTAAATGAAAGGCTATAGAGGTTGCAGAAGGTGACAAGGTTTTCTTGAAGGTGTCGCCGTGGAAGAAGGTTCTGAGGTTCGGTAGGAAAGGCAAGTTGAGCCCTAGGTTTATCGGGCCTTATCGGGTGTTGAAGCGAGTAGGACCAGTGGCTTACCAGTTTGAGTTGCCACCAGAGTTGAGTCAAATCCATGATGTGTTTCATGTTTCTATGCTTAGACGCTATCGCTCAGATCCGTCGCATGTTGTGCCAGTGTAGGAGATTGAGGTGAGCCCATACTTGTCTTTTGAGGAGGAACCAGTGTAGATCCTGGATCGGGATGTTAAGGTTTTACATAGGAAAATCAGTTCCTTTGGTGAAGGTATTATGGCAGAACCATGGATCAGAGGAAGCGACATGGGAGCCGGAAGATATTATACGACATCAATACCCTCAACTCTTTTGACCAGGTAAATGTCGAGGCCGAAATTTATTTTTAAGAGTGGTAGAACTGTAATATCCTAATTTTGGTGGGTCTGTGCTTTTGGTATGTTGCATGGATAAGTTAGTAGGTTAAAGGCTTTGAGGTGTGTATTGGGCTCAGGGTTGGGCTTAAATCTAGGTTAAATTGATTAAAAATAGTGCTAGTAGTAATTTATTTGTAAATTATTATGTTTAGTAGCAAGCTGGGCTTGTGGCCCAAAATTTAGAGGTGCTTTAAGTGGACATGAGGGTGGCGTCACAAGGGGGAGGAGTTTGGGCCTGGTGTGGCCGCTTGGGGCTCAAATTGATGGGTCAAATTTCGGCACTTTTAGGGGGAAGGGGTGGACGGCATAGAGGCTGCATTTTAGAAGTTTTATTTCTTTTATTTTAGGTGTTAAAAGCTGATAATTAAGGGGGAAGAGGTGGTTTTAAGGTGGGCTCTTCTAAAGGTAAGATAAGGGATGTGATAATAGATGGATGAGATAAGGAATAAAGGCTATCGGGAGAGGGAGAGTTGGCGAAACTCCAACTCGAGGTGTGTGCATGTGTGGCAATTTTGTAAGCCAAAGTGTTCATCTTTCTTTCATCTTTTCTTTTCTAATCTTTCTCACCTACTCTGCTAGCCGAAAATCCTCTCCTCCTATTGTCTCAAATTTTCTTTGCCGCCACTCTCCAACACTTTCTTTTTCTCTTCAGTCTATTCTTTCAAGCCGAATACCCTGGTCCCCGTCATTTTCCTCCATAACCAAATTTACAAGAGTGGGTTCTTTTTCCCGAAGGTGCACCATAAGCCGAATACTCCTATTTAATCAAGTGAGTTTCGGGATTTTACTTCTCTGCGATTTCTCTATTTTTATCAAGTTCTAATCCGAATCGTTTGTTCCAAAGGCCCTGTCGATTTCACTCTTTGCCCCTAGAAGCTGAATCCTGTCTTCCTATAGTCAGAGGTGCTGATTTAGTGAAAAAGCCGAAGGCAGGTGGTGGTAGGTTCGGCCGAATGGCCTTTCTTGTTCTTTCTCCTTTGGTAGAATGTGTTATGGTACTCAATTGGTTGCGTTTGTGGATTGATTTAATATATGGGTGTTGGCGAATGTAGGTGGAGTTCTTGGTGGCGTTTTTGTAAAGACTTTCGGGATCCAAAAGCTAGGTAAGGGTTTCGTTTAAACACTGTGTTTATTTATTAGATCTCATCGGGTTGATTGGTTTAGTGACCAAGGAGTTATCATGGACAATATTAACAGTCAAGCAGTAGGGGTTGGATCTGTAAACCCAATGCCAAAGTACAAGAAACGATCAGTATCGGGAGTGCGAGATTGGCCTTTGGAGTGTGGGCCGACATCGGAAGTAGATCGTAGGCCGATAGTGGTAGTGTCGAGTGACAGTAGCGTAGAAGCAGTAAAAGCGTTAGTACGAAAACAAGGTGTGTAACTCTCACACACTTTCTATACTTAATATGTAAATGTTGTGTGTTGTTAAAAGCCGGAATGACGGCAATGGTTACCAAATTACCCTTGTGGGTAAAAGTGAGGATGCCGGGTAAGTTGTTACCATTTCTCGCGTTGATTGTGATCTATGAGAGCATGATATTTTGTATGCATGATTTTTGCATGTTAAGCATGATCATACTGATATTGTTACCATAAATATTTGTTATGGGTGATAAGAGGAGGGGAGTATGATTTATCGGTGTCACCGTGATTTGGTATCACACGATGGGTTGGCCCACATATTAAAAATTGTGACTAAGTCTCGGTGGTATGGCACCACCAAAGGTTTGGTACCACATATGATATTTTTGTAACCCGATTACGGTGGTTTGGCACCACCGATGCTTTGGTACCACAAGGGTAGATTTGGGAGACCTTGATGGATGCTTAGGTTGGATGGGTTGCATGACTTGCATATTAGTATATGAATTTGTGTAAGAGCATAACTTCATTGGGATGGGGATTTGTACACTGAGTCTGACGACTCACCCTTCCGCTACATTTTGCGATCGCACCTAGATCGTGGATATGGAGTGAGCGAATTTGGAGGTGGCCATGCACAACATTTGGTTTATTTCAAAGTTTTCCATTCGGACTTAGATATTTTATTAAATTTTGGTTTTCAATTACGTAATAAGGCCACTTAAGTTTTATTTGGGTTCTTTTATTTAGTTGATTTTAAAGTTTCTATTCATTATGTTGATTAAGCTATGAAATGGATGTTTTCAAACCTAAATAAATACTTGTTTTTTTTTTTTTGTATACAAAGACTAAGTAATTAATTCGGAGTAACAATATGACAACTAAGTTTCTCCGAACCAAGATTCAACATGTTTTACACGATACAAAATACATCGACGTTTTCTCAAAAATCTTACAATGGTTTTTTTTCTAAAACAAATCGGTTTCCAAACGTTTTCTTTCCCGTGGCACACCAGATTCAGTCGTTGGGTTTTGACCGAGTTTGGGGTGTTACATTTGAAGTCCAGGCCGTGTCGATTTCTTGGGTTGGCCAAATTTAGTCCGTTTTAAGCCCGTTTTACGTTCTTTTTATCCTTAGGTGCTTTCCTGAGTATAAGACATGAAAAGAAAGGATTAAGAGCACCTTTTTACATAAATCAAGGGTTAAATCATCCAAAAGCATACTAAATGTGGGATTAAAATATGTTACTTTTACGGTTTATCAAATACCCCCACACTTAAGCTTTTGCTTGTCCTCAAGCAAAATTCTCAACTTACAATTAAAACGAACTTTCCATAATTCATAATTCCTATTGACAATGTCTCATCATAATTCATAGATAATTTATACATGTATAATTCAACTCAAAGTGTCCTAAAGATTCAATCACGATAAGTCATACCTTTTTTAGTATGAAAACATAGGTGTCTCCCCTTATCTGAAGAATTACCTTTAATTCAAAATCGACAAGGATTGACATCCTTACAAAAGATTCAATCAAATCACTCGAAGTGTTTAAGGTTCAAGAATAAGCACTCATAAGTCGAACCTGAAAGTTAATCCCATAGGCTTGCTTGAAAATCAAGTCTCCACCACTGTATATGAGATGATACACAAATCAAAAGGTCTTTAATTAGGAATGTAACGGGCTAGGGTTAAAGGTGTGGATAAAGGCTAAATTAGAGAGTTAGAATCGAGGCCGACTTGACAAATTACCTAACTAGAAACACCGAACTAAATATGAATATTTACATCGAATGAAAATTAATAATACCTACTATTGATAATTACTCCATAATAAAGAGTATTTCATCACTTAAAATTTTATAATACTTTAATATGAGCTTTTTCTTCAACAATTGGAGTTTAATTGATCTAAGCTCTTTAATATTGAATATACTTGGAATATTTTTTTAAGAACAAACTCAAATATTACATCATAAATGATAAATGTAACTCTTGAACTAATATAATTTGGTAATTTAATAAAATCAAACCTCGATTAAAGGGTAGTCAAAAAGAATGGTGATAACAAATTCAAAGGGATTTTGGGTTAATATTAGTAGGTGAGTCAATAAAAAGGTTGTTAGGATTCAACGGGGTTCACTAGGGGTTAATTTGTAAAGGTAGGCTTTTTATGGAGTAAGTGGGTTAAATCCTAGGTGCCTTTATCATCTCTGTATATCAAATCATAAGTGTGGTCTCGACATGAATAATTAAGGCAATTTCTAGAATAACAAATCAAAGTTGACACACTTATAATCAATAAAGTGAGCACGAAAAAGAATATTTGCTCTATAAGGCTCAAAATCTCACAAAAATTATGGGTGTTTTTGACATCAATCCTGTAAATTTAAAACTTCAAAATAATACTCAAATTCAGTTCAACGACCTATTAATTTTTAATTTTTAGAAAGTAGACTTATCATGCTCGATTCTCTAATATCCTTCAAATTTAATCATCAATGCACAATTAACTATGGATTACTCTAAAACATATCAATACAAATCATAAATCAACAAAAATTTCATCCTAATTAGTAATATGAGAAAAATACTTGAAAACAAGACTAAATTCAGGATTTGAGAATAATGCAAATTTGAGAATAATGCAAAAAGTCAGGTACTTTTACCCCCCACACTTAAGATGTACATTGCCCTCAATGTACAAAGATAGATAAACAATTATGTAAGAATAAAATCAAAAGAGAAGGGGAGAAGTAACACTTCCTAAATTTTTGGATGAAGTCTATGAAAAGAAACCGGATAAGATTGGAGGTGAACGTGGGGAAGCGTCTCGAACCGTTTGAAATTGAATCCTCGAAGTAGCCGGCTTGGTTTTATTGTATCCTAAGCTAAATCTAAATGCCATAAAGAATAAGAAGAAGAAAATAAAATAAAATAAAGTAAAAAAAATAATGATGAAATAAAATAAAAACAAAAATAAATAATGGAAAATGAAAGACAACTAGAAAAATGGGGAATGAGGTTTAAATAGAGATGTAGCCCGTGTTTTGGGATTTTGAATTTTGAACGCATTCAGGGTGTTCGGGCATGGCCGTGGGTGTCGTGGCACGCCCGTGTCGTTCTTCACACTGTCATTTAATACAGGCGTGCTCCTCCGTGTTTGATATGTCGAGAATGTTGGCATAGTTGAAAGGCACGCAGTAGTGTTTAGCTTTGTGCTTGACAAGTCGATAACCTCGTGCGGGCGTCGACGCAGGCGTGGACTATTATCGCCACCGTGTTGGGAAAAGAAATTTTCTATGTCATGCACGACTCTTGGCATGCCCATGGTTCATCCCCTAGCTTCCACACGACCACTGCACGCCTGTGTCTCAAAGTAGATGTGGCCTAGAAATCTGCTTCTTTGGTTAGTTTATGGTTAGGTGCTAAAAAGAAAAATTAAAGAAAAAATAAAAAATAAAAATGTAAAAATAGGGTTAGTGCTCGAGTTGCCTCCCGAGTAGCGCTGGTTTATAGTCTTGAGCTAGACTTACCTTGTAACACCCCAAACCCGGTCTATGCATTAAGACTAGATTTGGTTTGTTACATGAATCGAGCTATATATATATATTTATTTTTAAAATCTTCAATAAGTTGAAAGTTACAATATTATTTACGAAATTTAAATAAAATTAGAAGAGTATTTGAAATTGATAAATATTAGAAAACATTAGTTGAAAATCATTGTATTATCAAAACCTTTAGGTAATTTATTAAAGAGTTAACAATAATAAATTATTTATAAAAGAATTTCATATACTTGAAAACCCAAATTTATTTAATAAAAACATCATATAATCATAGCCCATAATTAAAAGTCTAAAGTATAGTTTAAAACCAAACACACATAAAATCCATAAATTATTTATAGAGGCCCTTATTACAAATAACCCCAAATAGTAAATATACTTATTAAAAGTTCGAGTTTAAATAACCCAAGTTTTGCGTTATGGCCTCCACGAAGTCATCCTCGGCCCAAGTCCACGTCAATTTCCATTACGAGATGGAAAAAATTAAAGGGGTGAGTTAGAACTCGATGTGTAACTCACTTACCACCATTATTGGGCGGATCGTCAAGATATTATCTTGGGCTTGAGCCCAATTCTGAAATTCAACAATATATCATAAAATAAAATAATTTAAAGATGCATGTAAAATGAATTTCCCAACCAAACCTAATATCCATCCGCTAACACCCCCGTACCAACCATCACACCTGTGGGGATCAAGTCAACCCACCCCGCCAACACACCAATCGTAGGCATTAAGCCTTTTTATAATTGTGGCAAAGCCACCGAACTAGAGGCAATAAGCCATATTTATGGCAGAGCCACCGAACTAGAGGCAATAAGCCATTTGATTATTTGTGGCAAGGCCACCGAACTAGAGGCAATAAGCCATATTTATTTTTGTGGCAGAGCCACCGAACTAGATTTTTGGCAACAGGCCATTCTTCTCTTCATATATCCCACCCCATGCAATTATGTGTATATAACAAAATATAATCATATAACAATTTTTATTTAATCCATAACATTGGTGGGTTTATCATTAAACATTTCATTTGGCCCAAAAATTAATTTAGCAATTTGCCCATTTAGCAGTTTAGTGGGCTTTGGCCCATTTATCAAACTAGAGTATTTTGGCCCAATTTAACGAACTAGAGTATTTTGGCCCAATTTATCGAACTAGAGTATTTTGGCCCAATTTAACGAACTAGAGTATTTTGGCCCAATTTATCGAACTAGAGTATTTTGCGGCCCATTTTCACGAAACATACAATTTACATAATAACAAGTAATTTCTATGGCGTTTCATAATTTTCACGATTTAGTCGTTTTTACGTATTTTCGTCAAAATATCGGTTTTACGTTTTTTTTACCGATCTAGTCGTTTTTTACGATTTTACTTCCATACCAAATTTACATCCAACAGAAATAGTGTGAAGTTACACACCTCGATACCGAGAGTACTAATCCTTCTCGCTCCTCGGCACCTAAAACATATTTCGATCCGTTAGAACACTATTTCAGATAAACACACTTAATCGATAATAGATCCAAAATCTTACCCTCTTGATTTTGAATCACTTGATTTTCTATTCTCTCGTTTATTGGTTCGTTCGTCGTAGAAATCCACCAACGATATAATGGCTCGGAAGTTCGTGCTACTTGAATAATTGACTCCCTCCTAAGATGGTCCGCAACCCTATGGAAAATCCCGAACTATCAAACCGCTCTTCGTTTAAATGGGGATTCTACAGATCCGCCTCTTAACGTGACTAACCACCGCCTTTTCTTCCCTATTTTGAAGGTCTTCACGATCAAAGGAATATTAGTTAAATCTAATATAATATCGAATAGTACTAGAGGCTTTAAAAAATGTGATTTCCTTACCACAAGAAATCGATTCCAACGTTCTACGATTCTCCGATCACTTGAGTTCCAATCTTCCGTTATTGCACTATATAATAACGAATGAAGCGTTATTAGAACGAACGTTTATTTCGATTCAAAAAAAAAAAAAAAAGCCTTCATAACACCATTAATATTCGGCCTTAATACTTTAATAAAACGAAAATGAAAAAGAAGAACCCCTTACCTATAATCCACGATCGAAAAGAAAGGATTGAGAAAGGTGTTTGTGATGGATGAAGATTTTGGCTATGTATGATCAAAGAAGAAAAATATAAAGATTCGGCTAAGGCACTCTAGCATTCGGCCAAGAGAGTGTTTGATGGAGAAACTTGATTGAAAAGAATTAAAATATGAAAAAGAGATGGTGATAATGTTGTTTGATTTCAAAGAGAAGAGAAGAAAAAGATGAATTTTAGGAGATAGTACATTCGGCCATGACAAAAAAAGAAAGGAAAAAGGAATGGCTTTGGTGTAGATGATTTCGGCACTTAGAAGAAATACAAAAGAAAACTCACAAGATGAATGAAAGTGACCAAATGGTCAAAAGAATTTGGTTTTACCAAATGCACAATTCGGCCAAGATGAAAGGTTGAAAAGAGAGAAAATAAAAATTTTGCACAAGGTGCAAGGAATGACCAAAGAGAAAAAGGAATTCTAAGCCAAAACTAACACAAAAATTCGGCTCCCTCCCTATACCAAGTTGCCGTCCAAGACATGGTCAATTGGCCATGATTTGTTTCCAAAATTTTCCCTTGATATGTGCCTTATGTTCCCCCTATCTTTCCTTAAGTATTTGATTCCATGCCATATGTTAACTATTTCCTTAAACCTTTGATACACTAACCAAAAATAACATGGTCAACACTTACCATATATGTTCTTGGCCGACACTTGCTATCCATGTGCAGAAAATTAAAAACAAAAATTTATCTAGATGCTAAACAAGGGATTCGAACCTCTTCCCTCTTGCTAAAACCCATGCGCCAACTCCACCATGCCATGTACTCAACTTATGACACTCATTAACACTTAATTTAACTTAAGTCTTAATGACCTTTGCTTCTCTTCAATAAATTCTCAATTATTAAATTTATTCCTTATCCAAATTATGCTATACTCCTCTTTAGAACTTCAATAAGAACTAAAAATAAAAGTAAGAAATTTTCCTTTAAAGTCTAAACACCAATTCATGCAATATATAAACACTCAGATTTTTAGGGTGTTACAACTCTACCCTCCTTAAAGAAAATTTCATCCTCGAAATTTACCTGGTTGAAAGAGGTGAGGGTATTGTTGCCGAATTGCATCCTCGGGCTCCCACGTAGCTTCTTCCACTCCGTGGTTACTCCATAGAACTTTGACCAGCGGCACGATTTTCTTTCTTAGCACCTTGACATCTCGGTCTAAGATTTCCACGGGTTCTTCTTCAAAAGACAAATCTGAATTCAGCTCCAATTCTTCTACCTATAATGTGCGAAGGATCCGATCTATAACGTCTCAACATGGAAACATGAAAACATTATGGATTTGATCCAATTAGGAGGTAACTCAATCGATAAGCCATTTGGACCAACACGCTTCAAAGACACGATAAGGTCTAATGTATCTAGGACTTAGCTTGCCCTTCCTTCCTAATCAAGATCTTTTTCCAAGGAGATACCTTCAAGAAAACCCGATCCCCACATCATACTCGATATCCTTTCGCTTCAGTCCGTGCATCGACTTACATCTATTTGAGGCTTCTTTCAACCGTGCTCGAATAACTTTTACCTTATCCTCTGTTTTTATATCATCTCGGGACCTAACATCATCTTTCGCCCAACTCGGTCCAACAAATAGGAGAACGACATTTACGACCATACAATGCCTCGTAAGGTGCCATCTGAATGCTAGGCGATAGTTGTTGTTATATCTGAATTACGCGATGGTAGATAATCCTCCCAACTACCCTCAAGTCGATTACACATCCCCTTAACATATCTTCCAAAATCTAAATTACCCTCTCGGTGACCATCGGTGAGGATGAAAAGCCGTCTTGAAATTCAACTTTGTCCCCAAGGCTTCATGCGAGCTTTCGAGAATCGTGATGTAAACCTAGGGTCCCTATCCGATATAATAGATCTGGTACCCATGCAACCTCACAATTTCGGATCGTCGGTTTATAACCACAGAATGAATAATCATGCGACCGGCGAAATGAGCGATCTTCACAACCGATCAACAATTACCCACATAGAATTTTTCTTAGTAGGTGTTAAAGGTAACCCACTAACAAAATCCATGGTTATCCGTTCCCATTTCCAAAGAGGAATTTTTATCGGTTGTAACAACCCGACAGTAATTGATGTTCGCCTTCACTTGCGACAAGTCAAACATTTTCCCACAAATTACGAAATCTCACGTTTCAACCACGCCACCAATCATCGCTCATGGAGATCTCGATACATCTTATTTCCTCCGGGATGCATAGCATAAGGGCTACTATCGCCTCCGTAGAATCGATTGCCTCGGATCTGAATCCTTAGGCATGCATACTCTTCCTCGAAAGCACAACACACCTCCGTGTTTATTCCAAAATCCTCAATTTCACCCTTTTCAACTTGTCGAAGTAAAGGTCCCAACTTCTCATCGATGTCATTTTTCCTTGATTTGTTCCAGCCACAGAGGCTTTATCTGAAGTTCTGCTAACAAACTGCCATCCTCGTCATGACTCAAATGGGCAACCAATGCTCTCAAATCAGATACTGTCTTACGACTTAACGCGTCAGCTACCACGTTAGCCTTTCCAGGATGATATTCGATGGAGAAATCGTAATCCTTTAACAATTCTACCCATCTTCTTTGTCTCAAATTTAACTCCTTTTAGGTAAGGAGGTATTTAAGACTCTTGTGATCCGTGTAGATTATAGATTTCTCACCATAGAGATAGTGCCTCCAAATCTTTAGAGCAAAGACAACGGCAGCTAACTCCAAATCATGCGTAGGGTAGTTTACTTCGTGTGGTCTCAATTGACGAGAAGCATAAGCCACCACTTTTCCATTTTGCATCAACACACAACCCAAACCCGTGTGAGGCGATCACAATAAGCAGTGAATTCTTTTTCACCTCCTATGAATCAAACCTGAGCTTCAGTCGGGATCTTCTTCAATTTCTCGAAACTCTCTTGTTGCTTTTCACCAAAATACGGAGCTCCTTTCGCAATGCTTTAGTTAGGGTGCGACAATCAACGAAAACCCTCTACAAAACGTCTATAGGATCCACCAAACCCAAGAAACTCGAATTTCAGCCACCGATGTTGGTGGTTTCCAATCCGTAATAGCCTCAATTTTACGAGGATCCACCCTTATTCCTTGGTGATACTACATGACCAAGGAAAGTCACTTCCTTTAGCCAAAATTAGCATTTACTAAATTTACAATTGTTTATCACGAAGTAGTCAGTAATACTATCCGCAAATGCTGGTCATGCTCCTCCTTATTTCTCGAATAAACCAATATGTCATCTATGAACACTACCACGAACCGATCTAAATATGGTTGAATGACTCGGTTCATCATGTCCATAAATGCAGCTGGTGTATTGGTTAGTCCAAACGGCATCACTACAAACTCATAGAGTCCGTAACGTGTCCGAAATGTCGTCTTATAAATGTTCGCTTCTTTAACCTTGAGCTGGTGATAACCCGACCTCAAATCAATTTTGGAGAAAGCAAGCTCCTTTTAATTGATCAAGCAGTCGTCAATTCTCGGCAGAGGATACCGATTCTTGATCGTCAATTTATTCAATTATGCGTAGTCAATGCACATACGCATCGATCCATCCTTCTTCTTGACGAATAGAACTGGTGCTCCCCACGGAGACACACTTGGTCGAATAAATCCCCGATCCATAATTCTTGAATTTGAGCTTTGAGCTCACCAACTCCTTCGGTGCCATTCTATAAGGAGCAATGGACACCTGAGTCATCCCGAGCAAAAGCTCAATGCCAAATTCTACTTCCGATCCGAGGTATACCGGAAGTTCTTGAGAAATACATCGAAATTCCTTCACCGTCCTCACATCATCCACAGATAACTCTTTGGCATCAAAGCACATATAAAGGCTAGGAATGCTCCATATCCTTTCTGCACTAACTTCTCGCCTTTAATGCAGATTCTACATTTGCCAAATAGTTCCTTCGTTAAGCCAATCATTATGACTTCCTTATCATCCGAGGTTCTTATCGACATTCATTTTTCAAGACAATCCAATTCTTAGATGTTTAACCGACCAATCCATGCCTGAATGAGATCGAACTCGCCGAAAGGTAGTTCCATCAAGTTTGCTAAGAATATCTCCTCTTGAATTTTTAAGGGCACGTCTTTAAATATTTTATTAACCATTATCGATCGTCCTAAAGGACTAATTCGCTATCATCTCACTATCGGTAATTTCAAATTCTAATTTCAGGTTTCGGATATGGCACTAGATACATATGAATGAGTAGAGCCAATATCTATTAAGGCAATAGCGGTACATCAAAAATGAAGAACGTACAGTTATCACATACGGTGCATTGCCGATCTCATGGCGTCTAACTGCATAGACCGATCCAGTCCGTCTTGCATCCGCATTTCTCTATTACCATTGCCTCGACCGGTGCACCTTGACCACGACCAGCCCCATTACCACCACGACCGTCCACGACCTCTCGGTGGTCTGCTGATTACCCCGGCCGATATGCATCATTATTACGAACTTCTTGAGTCGTATCCATACGTCGAGGATAATTTTTGCTCGATGATCCATTGAACCGCATTTGTAGCATGCGCTCGCTTTTTCTCAACATTCTCCAAAATGTCTTTTCCCACACTCGGTGCAATCTCGACTCATTATTTGCTACCGGGTTCTACCTTGAACGGCTTATCATTTCGAGGTCTCTTACGAATCTCTTTGAAGAACCAGATCTTGTGTCTCTCTCTTGTTTGAAATTTTTCTCGATTCGCTGTTCAATTCTTAGCCTCCTCGGCAATTTTGGCCTTCTACAAGAGTGGAAAAATTCCTAACTTGTCGTGGAGCAATCGAACCCTCACTCATCATTAAGTCCATCCTCGAACGCACGCAAGCGTTCGTGGATCTGTTGCTACAATTATGCAGGCATAACGGCTCGGACATAAAACTCGACTTCATATGTCGCCACTGGTCTTACTTCCTTAGACAAGATTCAAAAATTCCTTCCTTGACGTCCTACATAACTCGTTCGAACATATTTTCCTTGGAAGGCGACTTTAAAGAATTCCCAATTAATCGGTCAGCTTGGTGCCTTCTCGAGCAGTGAGCCACCATCGATCGTCTCATCTCTTAACAAGGATACAACTCCTCTCGGTTTTGCTCGACAAGACATTCCATGTCATCCATGATCCGTTCCACGACTTGAGCCAAGATTCACTACATTCGAGCTACACCGAGACTCCTCTAAAACTTCGCATTATTTGACTTAAGTCGCTCTGAAATTGACCCACGAGTTGTTGGCCCAATTCTAGTTCAATGACCCTTTCCAAGACTCGCAGATTGCTTGAATCAATGCATTATCTTCTTCCATGTGATCGCGTGATCCCGTCTCACTTTCAATTGGCGCGAGTGCGTCTACTTCCTACATATGATTTGGTGCTTCATCGTAGCACCTCGGCCTCTACCACGCCACGTCTACCGCGTCCCACGACCACGTCCTCTAGTGCTCATGATAGCTTGTTCGCTTTTATCGATTACAAGTTTTATGAATCGTAAAATTTGTTTCGTGTTTATTAACGATATTTTATGAGATTTGAGATATAAGGTTGTTTTTTCCGCAACATATCCTATAGTCTCAATCTCTACGGTTTTTCACATCTAAAACTAGAAGTTCTAGAGTGTTCCTATGATTATATCATAGTAATTATTAAGCAATAAATACTTACTTGACTTGTTGCGGATGCTTGTGGTGCCATCTTGATCTTTTAAAATTTGAGCGATTTCATCTGAAATTATTTGCGAACTTGAACCACGGTAGAGTTTTTGAAATCGGCTCGATACCACTAAATGTAACACCCCAAACCCGGTCTATGCATTAAGACTAGATTTGGTTTGTTACATGAATCGAGCTATATATATATTTATTTTTAAAATCTTCAATAAGTTGAAAGTTACAATATTATTTACGTAATTTAAATAAAATTAGAAGAGTATTTGAAATTGATAAATATTAGAAAACATTAGTTGAAAATCATTGTATTATCAAAACCTTTAGGTAATTTATTAAAGAGTTAACAATAATAAATTATTTATAAAAGAATTTCATATACTTGAAAACCCAAATTTATTTAATAAAAACATCATATAATCATAGCCCATAATTAAAAGTCTAAAGTATAGTTTAAAACCAAACACACATAAAATCCATAAATTATTTATAGAGGCCCTTATTACAAATAACCCCAAATAGTAAATATACTTATTAAAAAGTTCAGAGTTTAAATAACCCAAGTTTTGCAGTATGGCCTCCACGAAGTCATCCTCGGCCCAAGTCCACGTCAATTTCCATTACCTGAGATGGAAAAAATTAAAGGGGGTGAGTTAGAACTCAGTGTGTAGCTCACTTACCACCATTATTGGGCTAGATCGTCAAGATATTATGCTGGGCTTGAGCCCAATTCTGAAATTCAACAATATATCATAAAATAAAATAATTTAAAGATGCATGTAAAATGAATTTCCCAACCAAACCTAATATCCATCCGCTAACACCCCTGTACCAACCATCACACCTGGGGATCAAGTCAACCCACCCCGCCAACACACCAATCGTAGGCATTAAGCCTTTTTATAATTGTGGCAAAGCCACCAACTAGAGGCAATAAGCCATATTTGTGGCGAGCCACCAACTAGAGGCAATAAGCCATTTGATTATTTGTGGCAAGGCCACCGAACTAGAGGCAATAAGCCATATTTATTTTTGTGGCGAGCCATAGAACTAGATTTTTGCAGCAGGCCATTCTTCTCTTCATATATCCCACCCCATGCAATTATGTGTATATAACAAAATATAATCATATAACAATTTTTATTTAATCCATAACATTGGTGGGTTTATCATTAAACATTTCATTTGGCCCAAAAATTAATTTAGCAATTTGCCCATTTAGCAGTTTAGTGGGCTTTGGCCCATTTATCAAACTAGAGTATTTTGGCCCAATTTAACGAACTAGAGTATTTTGGCCCAATTTAACGAACTAGAGTATTTTGGCCCAATTTATCGAACTAGAGTATTTTGGCCCAATTTAACAAACTAGAGTATTTTGGCCCAATTTATCGAACTAGAGTATTTTGGCCCAATTTAACGAACTAGAGTATTTTGGCCCAATTTATCGAACTAGAGTATTTTGCGGCCCATTTTCACGAAACATACAATTTACATAATAACAAGTAATTTCTCGAGGGCGTTTTCGTAATTTTCACGATTTAGTCGTTTTTACGTATTTTCGTCAAAATATCAGTTTTTACGTTTTTTTACCGATCTAGTCGTTTTTTTACGATTTTACTTCCATACCGAAATTTACATCCAACCGAGAAATAGTGTGAAGTTATACACCTCGATCTTTGAGTACTAATCCTTCTCGCTCCTCGGCACCTAAAACATATTTCGATCCGTTAGAACACTATTTCAGTATAAACACACTTAATCGATAATAGATCCAAAATCTTACCCTCTTGATTTTGAATCACTTGATTTTCAACTTCTCCTCGTTTATTGGTTCGTTAAATGTAGAGAATCCACCAACGATATAATGGCTCGGAAGTTCGTACTACTTGAATAATTGACTCCTTCGAAGATGGTCCGCAATCCGGTGGAAAATCCCAAATCTAAAAAACGCTCTTCGTTTAAATGGGGATTTACTGATCCGCCCCTCTTAACGTGACTAACCACCGCCCTTTTCTTCCCTATTTTGAAGGTCTTCACGATCAAAGGAATATTAGTTAAATCTAATATAATATCGAATAGTACTAGAGGCTTTAAAAAATGTGATTTCCTTACCACAAGAAATCGATTCCAACGTTTCTCGATTCTCCGATCACTTGAGTTCCAATCTTCCGTTATTGCACTATATAATAACGAATGAGCGTTATTAGAACGAGCGTTTATTTCGATTCAAAAAAAAAGCCTTCATAACACCATTAATATTCGACCTTAATACTTTAATAAAATGAAAATGAAAAAGAAGAACCCCTTACCTATAATCCACGATCGAAAAGAAAGGATTGAGAAAGGTGTTTGTGATGGATGAAAATTTCGGCTATGTATGATCAAAGAAGAAAAATATAAAGATTCGCTAAGACACTCTAGCATTCGCCAAGAGAGTGTTTGATGGAGAAACTTGATTGAAAAGAATTAAAATATGAAAAGAGATGGTGATAATGTTGTTTGATTTCAAAGAGAAGAGAAAAAAGATGAATTTTAGGAGATAGTACATTCGCCATGACAAAAAAAGAAAGGAAAAGGAATGGCTTTGGTGTAGATGATTTCGCTCTTAGAAGAAATACAAAGAAAAATCACAAGATGAATGAAAGTGACCAAATGGTCAAAAGAATTTGGTTTTACCAAATGCATAATTGACCAAGATGAAAGGTTGAAAAGAGAAAATAAAATTTTGCACAAGGTGCAAGGAATGACCAAAGAGAAAAAGAATTCTAAGCCAAAACTAACACAAAAATTCGGCTCCTCCCTATACCAAGTTGCCGTCCCAAGACATGGTCAATTGGCCATGATTTGTTTCAAAATTTTCCTTGATATGTGCCTTATGTTCCCCTATCTTTCCTTAAGTATTTGATTCCATGCCATATGTTAACTATTTCCTTAAACCTTTGATACACTAACCAAAAATAACATGGTCAACACTTTCCATATATGTTCTTGGCCGACACTTGCTATCCATGTGCGTAAAATTAAAAACAAAATTTATTTAGATGCTAAACAAGGGATTGAACCTCTTCCCTCTTGCTATAACCCATGCGCCAACTCCACCATGCCATGTACTCAACTTATGACACTCATTAACACTTAATTTAACTTAAGTCTTAATGACCTTTGCTTCTCTTCAATAAATTCTCAATTATTAAATTTATTCCTTATCCAAATTATGCTATACTCCTCTTTAGAACTTCAATAAGAACTAAAAATAAAAGTAAGAAATTTTCCTTTAAAGTCTAAACACCAATTCATGCAATATATAAACACTTTCAGATTTTTAGGGTGTTACATACATTGTACGCACAATCATGGTGGTTTGAGGAGGTGAAAATCCTTTCTCATGCAATCAACTCGGTTATGGATATAAAGTTTAAGTCGAGTAATGTTTACCTCAAAAGTGTTGAATTTAGGATTGCTTACCTCGACTGTGCCATATAGGAAGACATTAAGTACCTCAAAGGTGACTTCTTCATTTTCCTTGAGTTCTGAATTGGTGATTCGAGGGTCTTCCTTATTCAACAATACCTGATCTCCTAATTTGAAGTGATTCGTTATTCCTATCAGCTCGTCTGGGGGCTCCTTCGGTTTTACTTCGTGTGGTTCCTATTCCTCTTTGATTTGTGTTTCCTGCTCTTTTAGTTTTTCAACCCTAAGGCTTTTTTCATTATGTATTTCTTCTTTGTTGGCACGAGGTCTAAGATCTAGTTCAGCTAAGTGATTTCGTGATGATTCCTGTAAAGAAGGTTGAACCAAATGATTATCAATAGAATTAACGTTCGTACCTTTATTACTCAATGTTCTAGCTGAGTTAAGAGCTTGAAGAGTGATTGTTTCGTCGTCAACACGAAGTGTGAGTTCGCCGAATTCTTCCTCTGTGTGGTCTTTCTTTATTGCATCGGGATATGGCACACGAGGTTGGTACTCTGTAATTGCTGATTTTGGTAAATCATGGCACACCTCAACCTTACCTTTTCTTACCACAGGTTCTTCCCTTGGGTTTGGTTCCACTAACAATTCACTGTTATGAGCTTGTACGGCTTAGGGCCCATGATTCTGCTCAAGTTTTTAGCCTTGTGATGTTTCCTG
Organism: Gossypium rotundifolium; assembly: GCA_025506655.1. Lineage (NCBI taxonomy): Eukaryota > Viridiplantae > Streptophyta > Magnoliopsida > Malvales > Malvaceae > Gossypium > Gossypium rotundifolium. The sequence continues at coordinate 39,716,373 of CP106728.1, forward strand.
TGGTGAAAATTGAACAATTTGATTATCAACTGAATTTGCTTTCTCACCTTCATCACTTGATGTCCTGGCTAAGTCAAAAGCTTGTAGACTGATTGATTCGTTACCTACACGAAGAATGAGTTCTCCTGTACCCACATCAATTTTAGTCTTGACAGTTGCTAGAAAGGGTTTTCCTAAAATTAAAGGAATCAAATTGTCCTCATTCATGTCTAAGACAACAAAATCTACTGGGAATATGAATTTATCAATTTTGATTAGAACATTTTCTATTATACCCCTAGGAATTCTGATAGTTTTATCAGATAACTAAATGCTCATCCTAGTTTTTCTGGGTTTCCCTAGACCTAGTTGTTTAAACATTTTATAAGGCATAACATTGATGCTTGACCCTAAATCTGTAACATCCTGAAAAGGGCCTATGCATTTTCGGTTTAATTGTACGAACTGGCATGTCTTATGTGTTATGAATGTATTTTGAACATTTTTGGAAACCTGGAAATGTAAGGAAATGTCAAGTTTTAAAGTTTAAAAAGAGGAAACTAAGGCAAGGTGGCCCTAAGAAAATTAATAGGAGGAATTTGACACAAGGACAGGGCTTGGAAAGAGGCACCACTTAAAGCCCTGTAAATGACGCCACCAGCATGTGTGCAAGCTTAGGTTCGAGCAGCAAGGAGAGCATTTCTGATAGGGTTTTTGCGTCTGAATTGGGCTTGCGGCCCAATTCATTATTAAAGCTAAACAAATCATAGGGAGGCGCCACTTAGGTGGATAATTTGGGCCTCGTATGGCCACAAGGAGTCCAATAGAATAAGTTTAAATTCGGCTCATCAAGGGAAGGGGTGGGCGACATCTAGCTAAGACTTTAAGTGATTTTTATTTAATTACTTAAAGAGGAAGCAATGGACTGCAATAGGGACTCTTAAGGAAGAGTTTAATTCTCCTTAAAACTCGGCTAAATAGGTGGATAAATTATGATTTATTTTAGATTATTTTCAAAGAGATAATTGAGGATTATTCTTTAATTTTAATTAAAGTGATAAAGCTATCAAAATAGAAGAGTGATGGCCAAGTAAGGGATTCTAAGTTAGTAATTTCGGCTATAAAAGGAAAAGAGGGCCATTCATTCTTTCTTCTAACTCTCTCTTGAATTCTCTCTAGCAAATATCTCCTTTTTCATCATTTTGCCAATGAAAATACACCTTGTGTAGCAAAACTTCATTACCAAATTGTTCAAACTCTTTTCTCTTCTTCTTTCATAATCTTCCAAAAGTCGAAAGTTTGCTAAAATCAAGGCCATAGTCGAATAGTTTTGAGACTTCAAACAAGGGGTTGTCGACTTCTGTATTAAGGGTAGGAACTAGTTATCATTCGATTTTCATCCTTTTTTCTTTTAAGATTTGCCGAAATCTAGGACTAACCCCATTAATATCTTGTTTCTGAAACTTTGAAGAGATCTTTCGGGATTTGTTTAAGTCAACTACAAGAAAGTATCTTTCGGGATTGCAAGGATCTAAGGTAAGGAATATTCGGCCAAGGCCTATTTTGGTGTTTTAGATCTAGTTCATAATCATTCAAAATAGCCGAAACTAACAAGTTAATAGATCTAAGGATCAGCCGATTACGAGGAAGGAGAAGTTCTTTTCCCGAAGGTACACCATAGGCCACGTGTTCCCTAGTTATTCGGTGAGTTTCGGGATTTGAAAATAAATAGGTATGTGCCTAAATATATTGATCATAGGCTGTTTTGATAATCGGATCTCTTTCATAATTGTTTAAAAGCGAAACTAACCTATGGTATGATTTAATGTTTGGTAGAATACAAGGAGGAGAATAGCAAAGTTTTGGATTTGAGTGATAAGCAAATCGGCATTAAGGTAAGTTTTAGTGCACAAATCTACTAGGATTTGGTTTTATGGCGAATGAGTTTTTCATTAAATCTTTAATATGGGCGAATGTAGGAGTTAAAGATCTAAGATCGAATTCGGGATTTCAATTGGAATTGTTAAGCGAATCGGTGTGTACCTACACTACTTTTTAATAAGATTTATGGCAATAATTAATATGTGTATGTTTATAAGAATGTGAATATGGCTAAGGTACCATGCTATGGTACAAAAGTACTCGCACGCGTTTCCTACTCCTACTAGGATTATGAATATATGTTATTTTTAACATGTGAAAAGTGATAAGAATGTGAATTAAGGCATGATTTTGCATTATGTGTATGATATATGGGGGCATATGGGATATATGAAAAGGGGAAGTGAATGTGGTGACCTAAGACCACGAAATCTGAATATGGTGACCTAAGACCACGATAATCTGAATGTGGTGACCTAAGACCACGATAGCGAATGTGGTGACCTAAGACCACAATTCGAATGTGGTGACCTAAGACCACGAATTTTATAAGAGGCGATGAGCACGTCGATTGCAATGACGCCTTCAATGGTGTATAGCGGATGGAGGGTTGACTTAGTAGTCCCACGGTGTGCGGGATGGTGCGGGTGGTGTGTAGCGGATGGCATATAGGTTTGGGTTCGGGTTGCATCATATTGTTTAAATGCTTTATGAACATGTATGATACTTGTATGCACGAAATATTAAATTTTAGTGTTGGTTCTGATTGAGTCTGTTGACTCACCCGTTAGGGAACATGTTTGGTGATGAACAGTGATGGGCCAGGACGGCGAGAACTTGTGGTGGCCATGCTCGACTTGAAGTGTTATTTAATTTGGACATTTTATTTTATTTGAGTACTCTACAATTTTATTTTGGGTTTCGTTTTATGTAATAAGGCCATAGTAATAATTTTATTGTTGTTTTATTTACTACATTCACAATTTAGGTTATTTAAAGATTAAGTCAATTTAATTTAAAATAAACTTTAAATGTTTTGTCACCCAAATAAATGGACTTTCAATATAAAAATAAACTTGTTTTCAACTCGAGCCCAACCCACTACAAACTATCTTAAAAAACACACAGTTTTCAAATAACAAAAGAATTTTGAACCGGTTTACATCGAGGAACATACCAGATCCGGTCCGGGCTCATGGGCGGTGTGGGGTGTTTCAATTTGATATCGAGCCAGCTTTTAAACACTCAGCCTGTGGTTTAAGGCCCAAATCATTTTCAAAGTTAAACCCAAAAGGGATTTTGTGAATTAAGCGAGTTTTTCGGCATGGCCCACTAAGTCTCAGACACAAAGTCCACAGTAAGTACTTCCGACTTACAAGTGATTTGAATATGTGAAATGTATGGGCTTTTATGGCAGCGTAGATTAGTGAACTAGGATCTGTTGAACCTAGGACTAGTCTACTCAAAACACAAGTACATAAGACTTAAGGACCATTAGACAAACACGTGATTAAGTCGCCGAGCTAGGTGTGGTAGCTGTTGTTCGCATGTCTAGGAGTGGATTCAATGAGAGCTTGGTATTTAAGCGGTCCTAGCGACTCACCTCCTCTTTACTCGAATCCTACAGTGCGTAGTAACCATTCACCCTAACGAGAGGACTTAGTCATCATTAAACCAATGATTAAAACCCGAAAGGGACTAGCCATATTTTTTATAAAACCTTAGTTTTAAAATCCTTAAATTAACCCTTCGATTTTCAACAAAATCTATTTTGAAAATTTCTCAAAAAAATTTCGGTTTCTAAAATTACTAAAATACCCACAGGTCAGAAAATTACAAAAATGCCATTGGTTTCTAAAATTACCATATTACCCTCGATTTTAGTAAAATTTCTCTATTTTGCAAAAGTGTCCAAAAATCTATTTTCTGAAAAATTCAAGGTACTTTGATTTGGGAAAATTACTAAAATGCCCTGTTGTAAATTAATAAAATACCCTTAGTTTTAAGATTTTCAAAATACCCTTGACCTTTGCTAAAATGTTTCTACTTTACAAAAATACCAAAACTTTTGTTTTACAAATATCAAGATACCCTAATTTGGAGAATTTACTAAATGCCCCTAACACGTAAAATTACCAAAATGACCTCGATCTTCAAAATTTACGCAACAACACTGATTTGGAAAGCAAATTCTCAGAAACAACCTTCAAGCTTTGTAAATTCCAAAATAACCTTGATTTATTAAGATTTATAAATTTACCACGTTTATTCTTGAAATACCAGAGGACAAATTACGAAATTACCCCTGGGGGGATGATCAGGAATGCCCAAAGTAGTGAAGTGAATGTTGTGAATGAATGTGTCTCTTTCGAGATGGATGAATGTGAATGTGAATGTGAATCTCTAAATTAGAATAGTGAACTTGAATTGAGACTTTGTTTGATCGAAAGAACCACTATTAAACTCCTTTTCATAAAATTGTTCATGTTAAGCAAAGGAACAAAGTACTAATGCATAAAACTCTTTAATCGATTAAATCGCGACGTTAGAAATGAGTTCTCGGAACGTGAACTTAAAAAAATTATGCCTAGGAAGTATGATGGCTCTATTAAGATCAGAGAGCGCAGCATAAGCGTAGCGCCAGATAAGTTAAGATGTTCGATTATTTGATAGTAAGTAATTTCGAGGACGAAATTATTTTAAGGGGGTAGAACTGTAACATCCTAAAAAGGGCCTATGCATTTTCGGTTTAATTGTACGAACTGACATGTATTATGTGTTATGAATGTATTTTGAACATTTTTGGAAACCTGGAAATGTAAGGAAATGTCAAGTTTTAAAGTTTAAAAAGAGGAAACTAAGGCAAGGTGGCCTTAAGAAAATTAATAGGAGGAATTTGACACAAGGACAGGGCTTGGAAAAGTGACAAGGAGGAACCACTTAAAGCCTAGTAAATGACGCCACCAACATGTGTGCAAGCTTAGGTTCGAGCGAAGAAGGAGAGCATTTACGAGAGTGTTTTTAGTGTCTAAATTGGGCTTGCAGCCCAATTCGTTATTAAATCTAAACTAATCATAGGGAGGCGCCACTTAGGTGGATAATTTGGGCCTCGTATGGCCACAAGGAGTCCAATAGAATAAGTTTAAATTTGGCTCATCAAGGGAAGGGGGTGGGCGGCATCTAGCTAAGACTTTAAGTGATTTTTATTTAATTACTTAAAGAGGAAGCAATGGACGGACAATAGGGACTCTTAAGGGAAGAGTTTAATTCTCCTTAAAACTTCGGCTAAATAGGTGGATAAATGATGATTTATTTTAGATTATTTTCAAAGAGATAATTGAGGATTATTCTTTAATTTTTAATTAAAGAGATAAAGCTATCAAAATAGAAGAGTGATGGCCAAGTAAGGGATTCTAAGTTAGTAATTTAATTTATAAAAGGAAAAGAGGGCCATTCATTCTTTCTTCTAACTCTCTCTGCCGAATTCTCTCTAGTAAATATCTCCTTTCTTCATCGTTTTGCCAAGCTGAAAATACACCTTGTGTAGCCGAAACTTCGTTACCAAATTGTTCAAACTCTTTTCTCTTCTTCTTTCATAATCTTCCAAAAGCCGAAAGTTTGCTAAAATCAAGGCCATAGCCGAATAGTTTTGAGACTTCAAACAAGGGGTTGTTAACTTCTGTATTAAGGGTAAGAACTAGCTATCATTTGATTTTCATCCCTTTTCTTTTAAGATTTGCCGAAATCTAGGACTAACCCCATTAATATCTTGTTGCCGAAACTTTGAAGAACTCATTTCAGTACTCGATAAGGCCCTATGAACCTTGGGCTTAACTTTCCTTTTCGACCGAACCTCATTACCTTCTTCCAAGGCGAGACTTTCAGGAATACTTGGTCTCCCACTTCAAACTCTATTTCCTTCCGCTTAAGGTTTGCATACGACTTCTGCCTATTAGAGGCTTCCTTCAACCGTGCCCGAATTAACTCAACCTTCTCTTCAGTTTCTGCCACTAATTCTGGACCCAAATCTCAGCGTTCTCCTAACTCGGTCCAACAAGTAAGTGTTCTACACTTCCTTTCATACAATGCTTCGTATGGTGCCATCCAAATGCTAGCTTGATAGTTGTTGTTGTAGGAGAACTCAGCTAAAGGCAAGTAATCTTCCTAACTTCCTTGAAAATCCATTACACAACCTCTCAACATATCCTCCAACACCAGATAACTTGTTCGGACCCGCCGTCGGATTGTGGATGAAACGCCTTAGTGAAGTCTAACTTAGTGCCTAAAGCTTGATGAAGTGCCTTCCAAAATCGAGGCGTAAACCTTGGGTCTCTATCGGAGATGATCGACTTTAGTACTCCATGCAACCTCACAATCTACGCCACATATAACTTGGCCAACCGAAGGAATAATCAACTCTTCTTTGGGACAAAGTCTTGGATTTGGTCAAGCGGTCCACTATCACCCATAAGAGTCCTTCTTAGTAGGCGTAAGGGAAGCCCACTAACGAAGTCCATGGTAATTCTCTCCCACTTCCATTGGGGAATCTCGATTGGTTGAAGCAATCCCAATGGGACTTGGTGTTCAAATTAACTTGCGACCGTCAAACATTTCCCACAAATTCGATAACTTCTCGTTTGGATCGGACCACCAAAGCTGTTCCTTAAATCCTGTATAACTTAGTGCCTCCGGATGCATAGCATAAGGGCTACCATCGCCTCCGAAGAATCCTTTGTCTTAACTTCTCGTTTCTCGGCATACAAACTTTTCCTTGAAGCACAATACTCCTTCGTCATTAATGCTATGGTCCCTTAATTCTCAGCTTCGGACTTGTCAGAACTTAGCACTTAGGTCCTTATCCGCCAACGGCCCTCTTTCACTTCCTTTAGCCATGTGGGCTTGACTTGCAACTCTGCCAATAGGCTTCCATCGTCATACAGACTTAAATGAGCGAACAAAGCCCGTAGATCCGACACTACCTTCCTACTCAGGGCATCGACTACCACATTCGCCTTGCCATGATGATATTCTATCGAACAATCGTAATCCTTCAGCAATTCCACCCACCTTCGTTGCCTCAAGTTCAACTCCTTCGAGTCAATAAATACTTAAGGCTCTTGTGGTGCATGTAGATAACCGACTTTTCTCCATAAAGGTAGTGCCTCTAAACCTTAAGGCGAAAACCACTTTTTGCTAGCTCTAAATCATGGGTGGGGTAGTTAACCTCATGAGGCCTTAGCTGTAGTGGACGCATAAGGACTACTTTGCCATCTTGCATTAGCACACGACCTAACCCGTGTCTGAAGCGTCACGATTACACCACAAAATCTTTTCACGCCTCCCATTTGAATTAACTTTGGAGCTTACAAGACCTTCTTAAGCTTTTCAAAGCTCTCTTACTACTTATTAGTCCATTGAAGGTACTTCCTTCCTTAGAAACTTTGTTAAAAGCGCGGCTATTGATGAGAATCCTTCCACAAACCTTCAGTAATAGCACGCCAAGCCTAGGAAACTTTGATTTCACCACGGACCTAGGTGGTTTCCAATCCAACACTACTTGATCTTCCTAGGATCTACTCTTATTCCTTCTGCGGATACCACATGTCCTAAGAATGCCACCTCCTTAAGCCAAAACTCACACTTGCTGAATTTGGCATGAGCTTCTTCTCCTTAACACTTCCAACACAACTTCGGAGATGCTCATCATGCTCCTCCTCCGACTTCGAGTACACCAAAATATCATCGATGAACACAACGACGAACCTATCCAAGTAGGGTTGGAAACCCGATTCATCATATCCATGAGCGCGGTGGGCGTTACATCAACAAATGGCATCACCACGAACTCAAAATGGCGTATCTTGTCCTAAAAGTGGTCTTATGGATATCGACCTCCTTCACCTTCAATCGATGGTATCCAGACCTTAAGTCGATCTTTGAAAACTCTGCGGCTCCTTGGTGATCGAGCAGTCATCGATCCTTGGCAAAGGATACTTATTCTTAATGGTCACTTATTCAAGCGGCGGTAGTCTATGCACATACACATAGTTTAGTCCTTCTTCTTCACAAATAGGATCGGTGCTCCCACGGAGACACCTTGGTCGGATGAACACACGATCCAACAGTTCTTGGATTTGAGCCTTGAGCTCCACTAACTCCTTTGGCACCATTCGGTATGGGCGATTGATCTGAGGCTGTTCACGGTAGCAAATCTATCCCAAATTCCACCTCCTTATGCAGGGGTATTCCGGTAATTCCTCCGAAAACACATCCACGAAGTCCCTTACCGTCCCTAACTCCATTAATGCCTTTTTCCTTTCCACCTATCGCGCTTACGAAGGCTAGGAATGCCTTGCAACCTTTCTTAACCATCTTCTCAGCCTTTAGTGCCAAAACTACGTTAGACAAGTAGTTCCTCCTTTCTCCGATCATTACTACCACTTCATCCTCCGGGGTTCTTAGTTCCATCCGTTTAGCCGCACAATCCAACACGGCTCGGTGTTCTACTAGCCAATCCATTCCGAGTATAAGTTCAAATTCTCCGAAGGGTAACTCCATTAAATCTGCACGAAGTTTACTCCACGAATCTCTAGGGTACATTACGAAAGATCTTGTCTACCACTACTGGTTTGGCCTAATGGGCTTACTACCGTCATCGCCTGTCGAGAGTTGAGTCTAGGCCTAATGTTTCCACTACACTACATGCAACATAGGAATGGGTCGAGCCCACATCAATCGAGCAAAATAGGGTTTGTCAAAATAAAGAACGTCGGTTATTACATCCCATGCGTCACCATCTTCCCTCCGTGAACCGCATAAACCAAACCGATTGCCTTGCATCGGTATTAGTAGTACCTCGACCTGTGTTCCACGACTTCGCCAAAGACACCACTACCTCGGTTACGAACCACGACCCGTTGAAACAGCTTGTCGCCTCTACCGGTCGACTAGCATTACGAATCTGCATTCGACTTTCATCCGTTGCTTGGGACAATCCTTAAGCATATGGTCCTTGGACCCACACTTGAAACATCCTCCGTCTTTCTCCAACACTCTCCCAAGTGCTTCTTTCCACAATGCTCACAAGGCGTCTTGCCGGCCGTACCCGCATGATGATGATTTCGCGGCCCGTCAACCCTAGGCCTCTTGTGACCCTTTCCGGATGGCCCAAATCCTCTTTTGGCCTTATTCCTATCCACGATGCGCTTGGTAGCGTCCTTAATCCCCTCGGCCACCTTGGCCTTTTCCACCAAAGGTGAAATTCCGCTCTGATGCGGTGCTATTATGATCTCAGATCATCCTCATCCTCTCAAACGGACACATCGTTCATGCTTTCGGTTGCCACTACCCTCGAGCATAGCGGCTCAACCTCGGAATTCGCCTCATATTGTTTCTGAGCATGATTTCTAGTATGTATATATATTTATACATAATGTACATAACGCCTTACCAATTGTATGCAACCTTTTGTATCAAAATGTGCGGTCGAATAAGGACTTAATTATCTATAGCTTTTCCAAATTTAGTTATAATTAGTTATCTTGTGATAGTTGTTGCTAGCAAACTTGGGTGGTTTCCAAAAATGGATATTTTGATTTGACCATATTCGAATAGATTATTTGCCCTTACATTACTCGTTCTTTTTGTTTTAAACATGCCAAGGGTGCACTTGATGCGGTATTGCTAGGAAAGCAGATTGAAAATTTAAGATAACATTTATATATCCTAGCTTTGATATTCCCTCCTTTTTACGTTTTCTTTTCTTTTCATGCTTCTAATTGTGTTCTGGGTTTCATATATGTAGGTTTACGAGCCACTACGGGCATTAATTACAGGAGCTCCTCTAGAAGATGCTCGGCACTTGACCCACCTATATGATGATTCTTCCAACAGGTTGAAGCTCGGTATTTCATTGTTTTAAATTTTGGAGTTGACCAATTTCAAGCTGTTAGAATCTAGTCAGTCTGAACTTTGGTTGGTTAGACCATTGAACAAAAAAGGTCTCAAAAATTTGGATGTCTTTGTCTTGTTGCGATCTCTGTAATCTCTTGAAATTATTGTCATTGCATGGTTCACCAATTCATCAAAGGTTTATCTAGTTAACATAAAATTAATCTGTGTTCATCGACAGATAGGTGTAACACCCAAACTCTACCCAAACACTACTAGGATCTGGTATGTCACTAAGAAAAATTTTAGGAAAAAAACCAAACGTGTCGACAAAAAGCCCAAATAGGAATTACATAAATTGTGCCTTAATAATCAAAAGCCCAAAACTAGGTTACATGTCCTTGAAAAAAATTAAAACAAGAATAAATGATAAAGGCCCATAATAAAACTAAAATGTAATCTAATGGCCCATGGCCTTATTACAACGTAGTTTAAATCCATCATATAAAATACTTTAAAAAAAACTAATGTGGGGAACATGTCGCAGGATCCACCCTCTTTTGCATGACCACCTTGTGCTTCACTCCAGCCCGATCCGATGCACTAATCGTCACCTGAAAGGTTAGTTTAAAGGGGGTGAGTCGCGAGACTCAGTGTGCAACCCTCATGCACCACTAGATTTGGGCCTCATAAAATATAACAACAATTTTATTTACATGGTTAACAAGTAATATGCAAAGCCCAACCCAATTGCCTAGGTTTCCATCCGCCACACGCCCTCGTACCAACCAACACACCATTGGGGATTTCTACAATCAACCCACACCGCTACACTCCAAGATGGCGGTCATCTTGCTCATCAACATATATTGGTAGAAGCCCTTATAACATATAATGGCCAAGCTCATTATAACGATTCACGGCATTAGCATTCTGATAATTCACGGTAAAAACCGTTACTCATATACATGTACATATAACTTCCTCCTTTCATCACCCAACCCATGCAACATGCACAATAATTTAAAACATGTACAACAGTTTACTTGTAACATATAGTCGATTATTTACTAACACGAGGTCCGTCGTTAAATCAAAGATTTGGCTTTAAATGTAAATATAAATCTTATGAGCACATATACATATATATTTTATTATTAAGGATCTGAGCGGAGGAAGTATTACACATCCGATTAGCGTACTAAGGCTTTTGTTATGTCTACGCTACTATCACTTGAAACAACTACTATTGGCCCACGATCGACTTTGATTTTGGCCCACACCCCGTTGGCCATTCTCACACTACCAAAACAGATCGCTTCTTGAATTTGGGCGACAGGTTTACAGATCCAACCTTCTCGCTTGACTATTAGTTGAGTCCATAACAATCCTTAATCACTAAACCAAATAATGATGAGATCTAACTCATTAGTTAAATGTAACCATTAAAACGAACACTTACCTAGTTAGTGAATCACGAATATCTTTTAGAAATTGTCTCCACCAACCTTCCTACATTCGCCATCAACCAAATATCAAACCAATCGTTACACAAATTCAACCTAGCCCCAAATAGTATTCGCCAAAGCACGAGAAAATCATGGAAGGCCATTCTACCACACTTACCACTACTACCTTGATTTTCCACCAAATCGACTTTAATGGGACGATTAAACTTCAAGGGTAAAGAGTATAATCAACAAGGCCTTGGAAATAATGATTTAGATTAGAGTTTGATAAAAATAAAGGAATCATAGAAAAGGAGAAATCACGAAACTCACTTGGGATTACTAACGAGTATCGACTACGATTACACCTTCGGAAAATAGAGATCTCCCTTGTAGATTGGCTATAGAGGAAGAAGATAGGTACTAAGAGCATTTGGCTTTGAAGGGTTTTTGAGGAAAGGAGAAATACTAAGGAGTTTCGCTAGAAAAGAAAAATCAAGGCAAGTGAGTGAGAAGGGTTTGACTAGAGAGGAAAAGTATGAGAGAAAAGAAGCAAATGGAAGAAAAGATGATTTACCCCTATTAAATTCGCACACACACACAACACATAGAGTTGGAGTTTACGCCAACTCTTTCCCTTCGATAGCCTTCATCTCACTGATAACCTCAATCCTTATCTTACCCTTTTGAAGAGCCCTCACTAAAGCCAACTCCTCCATCCTTGTTTATCATCTTTTATTACTTAAACAAGAAGAAAATAAAGCTCCTAATTTAGTAGCCTACATGCTGTCCACCCTCTTTCCAGTTAAGTGCCGAATTTGACCCATTTCCTAAGGCCCAATCGACCACACAAGGGCCCAAATTCCTCCCCCCTTATAGCGCCACCTTATGCCCACTTAATGCAATTTTAATTCTTTGGGCCACAAGCCCAGGTTGTCACTTAATTAACCATCTTCTTAAATTATAAGCTAACACCATTTATTAGCCACCTAACCCAAATTTTTAAAGCCCAATATTTCACTTTAAATTATCCGAGCACTAATCTTTAACCCTAATCCAAATATTTAATCAAAAGTCATTGACCTTTACAATCTCAATTTAACATACTAGACTATCATATAAATGCGTAGGCCCACTTTAAGGATGTTACAATAGGCAGGGTAATTTTACATTAACAAGCAAAATTATGCTTATACTTCCTTCTTATTCCAAAAGAAATATGGAATGAGTTAAATGCTTTTTTGGCTCAAGTGTCTAACCTTTAAACAATTTTTCATATCTTTTTATACCTTTCTTCTTAATTCATTTTTATATGTTTATTTATTCTCAACCTTTTTTCCTTCCCCCCTTCACAAGCAGTAGCGAGATGTTTTGAGGCATAGATTAAAAACCAAGGAAGGCGATATATCTCGAAAGCTACGAAGCTTAAACAAGTAGAAGCAAGATTGGTGACCTTAAATCCTCAATGATGGTTCTAGGAAGAGAAGCAATCTTTGCCATGTTGTCGGTTGAGGATCGTGACAAAAGACTACTTTCCATTTGCTTTTGTAATGGTATTGCTAATTTTAATTTAACCATTTTTTGCAATGCACTGTAATGAGCTGTTTCTTTGGTTTAAAAAACAAAGCATGCTTTTTCCGGTTCTCGGCAACACTATGTTTATAGCTCCATAAGATTGACCTTCAACTGAAAGAAGTTTTGGAATTGTTATTTATGCAAAAAGAATGATCCCTTTTTTGAGGGTTCCATTTGAATGTACATTGGTAGTCATAAATTTAGTTTAGCAGATTATTTAGTTGCTTTGTTTGACTTGTAGTCCAGAACAAAAAAGTCCTTGTTAGAGGAAGATGAAACTTTAGTGGATCAAGGTGAAAAAATTATTTACAGATGCCAGACAGTATGTCATCCGCTTTGGGAAGGCTGATCCCATCTTGAAGAATGGTCTCGCTAGCATGGTAATTTCTGCATTAGAGATTGGAAGTTTTTAAGTCTTCTTTTGTTCACAAATTTATTGGTTTTGTTGCAGATCCAAGAGTTGGATGTAAGTTTGTACCGACTCTGTCGAATGAGCAATTCTTGTTGCTCTCGCTATTTCATTGGATAATGATTACTTCTCTAGGCATGGTGGATAATTTTATCACATCCTTATTATTTATTTCTTTATTCTTTCCCCCACTGCTTTTATTGGCTGGTTTTACGTTGTGGTTTAATTTGTTAATTAAATCCTAGTTTTGATTGGCTTAATTTTTAATTTTTTATTGGTTTAAATGTTATGGGCTGAAAAATGTTTAATTTTAATATTTTCCTTAAATTTTTAAAATATTTTAATCTTATTTTTTATAATATTTTATTTTTTATTTTCATGACTTTTAGCGTTTTTAGAAATATTCTCTGGTGCAAACAGTAGATATTCCCTGGCAAGAACAGTAAGATTCTCTGATACATGAATAGTAATTATTCTCTGTAATTTGTATTTTTGTAATCAGAGAATATATTCTCTGAAAAGTTTCAATTATGTAATCAATTATATAATCAAATTTTCAAAGATGTAAGGGATTGAATTTCCCGTTTCAAAGGATGTAAAGAGGCAATAGCCCTCTATAAAAAGCTATCGATTGAGAATAAAAGGCATGACTTGAAATAACCATTTAGGATATCAAAATTCGTTTCTCCAAAGTTTTAAAGTTTCTCCAAAATTTAAGTTTTCAAAATTTAAGTTTTAAATTATTTTCCTTTTAAAAAATTTACCTTTTCAAGATTTAATCAAATTATAATTTCAAGCGATTGAAACTCTATTTCAAAAATTATCACATTTCAAACACCATTTTGAACGATTCAAACTCGAGATTTAAACGATTCAAACTCCATCCTCAAATCCTCGGGACAATTTGGTATCAGAGCCAAGGAGGAGCAGGTATTTCTAAGTTTTAAAAATATTCAATTTGTTTTCAATATTTTCGAGTTCTGAGGTAACTGTCTTTATTAACGTATTATTATTTTGCAGAGTATTGATACACTGTCCAGTTAGCCATGTGTTAGGCGTGTCAAGGACAAAGTATCCCTGTAGGCAACTCTAATAATCCGAAATCGATAGTAGAACCCCTTGTAGGAAATAACAAAACAAAAGAATGTTTCTCTTCCTTAGAAGAACCAATTCTTACGTAGCTTTGTTTCAATCAATCCCAAGAGTCCCACCAAACCTCAAACAACACTTTGTTAATGAACAAGAAGAACATTATGAAAATATTCCCTAAAGATTTGATAATTGGACTCTTCCTGTAACACCCTAAATTAGGGGTTAATTGTAATTTAAATATTTTCCCATGTGTGTGCTTGAAGAATTAAATTCTAGGATTTATTTGACATGTTTTAAGGTCTAAAAATAACCCAGAGCTAGGCGACCTAGTATTAAAAATTCTTTTAAGTGTGAAAAGGAGGGAGCTAGGTGAGTTAGGGCTTAAGTAAAAATTAGGAGAAGCATGACACAAAGAATGGGCTTGGCACAATTGGCTTAGTGCGTCTAAGGGTGTTGCAAGGAAGTCTTGGGTTCGATTCATGGGAGATACAAGGGAAATAAGTTTTATTTTTGCGTTATGGTTGGGCTAGGAAGGCCTTATAATTAAATGAAGGAGGTTTGTGACATGAAAGACGGGTTGGTGGAGTGGCTTGGGGCGCCACTTAAAGGGCTTTGGTTTAAGGTCTCGGGTTCGAGACATAAAGGACGCAAGAGTGTTTTATTTTTGGGGCTTGTCGTGTTAAAGGAAAAGGGCCAAGAAGAAGGCTTTAAAAATAAATAAGGAGGCTTCATGACATGAAAGTCAATTGGGAAAGATGGCAAGGCGTTAGAAGGGGGCTGCGGCGATCGCTCTTTAGGTCTTGGGTTGAACCAAAACAAGCTGCAGTGGCTTTTTATTTTTGCTGCTGGCGTGAATGGGAGAGTGTTGGCTTAATTTTGGACTCTTAATTTCGGCTGGAAGAGTAACTATTAGTGTTTTATTTTCATCATAATTGTTGAAGCGGTGTATAGGAGATAATTGGAAGATAAATCTTGCATTATCTTGGATAATTAAAGGCTGAAATTATCACCATAGGGAGGGGTGTTGGCCAAATTTTGGACTCCTTGGGAGGGCTATCCATATTCGGTTTAACACCTAGAGAGAGGGGCCAAAATTCTTCAATTTTTCTTTTCTTTCTCCCAAAGCTGCTGCTGCCGAATTCTCCCTAGCCATAGAAGGCAAAATTCTTCAAAAATCCCTTGCTTCTTATTTCTTCTACTTAGCCGAACCTACCCCCTCCTTCAACAAAAATTAGCACCTTTCATTTGTGTTGGCCGAATCTTCTCCCTTCCCTAACTAAGGTGCTGCCGATTTTCAATAAGTGTGGTAAGGGATAATCACCTCTTTTAGGTACAAGGTTATGGCCGAATGGCCTATGATTCTTACTAATATGATTAAAGCGATTGTAGGGAAGCCATAGCCATTAAGGGAAGCTTTCGGAATTTATTCTCCTAAGGTAAGGTGGTAAGTAACATTCGGCTATAGGATTTGGTTATGTATAAATGTACAAGCAAATTTTAACATGTGTTTTGGGTAGGGATCTTGAAGACTCAAGTGACAAATTTGGGATTTCGGTAAGTTGGTGGTGGTTAAGTACATTCAGCCAAAGGCCATATTTTTGGTACAAGAGATCCTTCAGGGTTATTAACATGGTCGAATAGGCCTAATGTCCCTAATTATGTTGTTGGCCGATTATAGGTTAAGAGATCTAGCGTTGAAGATCGGATCTTGGGATCTAGGATTAAATGGTAGAAGCAGGTGTGTAAGAACTCACTACACACTTTATTAATTTACATGATTATTGTTGTTGTTATTCACCTTTTGGTAGTGTTTTGCTTATGGCTAAGCATGGATTCGAGTAAGTCCCTAACTTGTGATTTTTGATATATGATTTGCATGCCATCACATGATGTTAAATGCTATGACATGATATATGATAATTGATATATAAGCATGTGATGGTGGGATTGATGAGAGGAGGGGATGATTTTATGGATGCCGTCGGTGGTTTTGACCACAAGATGGGTTGGCCCCAGATTATTGTGACCTATGGTCATCGGTGGTTTTGACCACACCAATTGATAATTTGCGACTAAGTCCTAGGGGTTTGGTACCACCAGTGGTTTTGACCACACTTGATAAATTGTGACCTATGGTCATCAGTGGTTTTGACCACACGTGGGTTGGCTCCATCATTTAATTTGTGACCTATGGTCATCAGTGGTTTTGACCACACGGGGTAGTTAAGGAGTATGGATGGTTAGGTTGGGTTGCATGTGCATGTTCATGTTTATTAATAAAATGTGTATGAGTTGTATTTTCCTGGTGTGGGATTTATACACTGAGTCTTGGTGACTCACCCCCTTTCCCTTAACATTTTGCAGATGAGTAGAACGCGGAGATGGAGCCGGAGAGGACTCGAGGCGGCCATGCTTGTCGATGGATTTAAATTCATTTTGTTAAAGTTAATATTATTCATTTTCTAAGTTTTTATTTTGGGATTGTAATAAGGCCGCTATTATTATTTTGGATGTTTATTTTACTGTTTTATTTTGCTTATGTTATATTACAAATGGAATTTTGTAAATATTAATTAAATCGGTTAAAAGTAACTTTTCCAACTTAATAAACTTCTACGGGTTTTTAAAGATGTTACCATCGAGTAACAAAAATGAACCCAGTCCACTATAACTTTGACGATTTTAAAATGCTACATGATCAAATGTTTTCAAAAGGGTTTATCAACCCAACTGTATTTATAAAAAGCCCAACTAAGTTTTCAAACACCGTTTTCATACCTTGGCCAAATTTTATCAAGTTTCACCAAATTCTTAAAATGTTTCAAATTATTTTACTCCTTGACATACCAAATCCGGTCAGGACTCATGGGTCGGGTTTGGGGTGTTACATTTTTGGTATCAGAGCCGGGTTCAAAACTTCGGTACGTGGGGGCAAGAGCCCAAAATGTTTTAGTTATGATAGTAGGCCTTATTAGAATGTTTTGAAGCTGTTTTGGCTTGAACGACATGGCACCGAGTCTCAAGCACCTATCCGCCTGTAAGTAATTCTATCCATTTCTCTGTGAATTTTGATGAGGGGTAGAAGGGTAAATTGGGAACGTAGACTACTAGAGTAGAAACTATTGAACCTGTGGCTAGCATACCTCAACTATGCATAAGATTTAATAATTGCCTAAACAAACCACATGAGTTGTCACTAAGCAAAGGATGTGGCAATCATTATCGCATGTCTAGGATTGGATTCGATGGGGCACGGTATTTAGCGATCCTTGTGACTCACCTCCTACTCACTCGAATCCTACAGTGCGTAGTAACGATTCATCCTAATGAGGCGACACACTCACAAAGCTAAACTCGATAACTAAAACCCGAAAGGACTAGCCATTTTCTTTACGAAGTAATTAAAATCTTGTTTTTTTAAAAAGACCCAAATACCCTCGGTTTGAAAAATGACCAAAATACCCCAACTTAAAATTACCAAAATACCTCCATTATGAAAAATTTTAAATAGAAAATTTTCAAAATATCCTTCTTTTGTGAAATCACTTAGAATCCAACTTTTGAAAATCATTTTGTGAAGATACCCTGATTATGTGAAATTACTAAAATACCCTTAGGGGTAAAATTACGAAAATGCCCTTGATTTATGATATACCAAAATACCCACGATTTTAATCAAAAATTTCATCACATAAAAAGTGCCCAAAAACCTTAAATTTTAAAAACGTCATGATTTTAGAAAATTACAAAATTGCCCCCAACCAACAAAATTACCAGAATGACCCTAATCTTCAAAAATTTTGCAACATCACTGTTTTGGAAAGTACAATTATCAAAAAGAGCCCTCAAAGTTTTACAACCTTTGAAATATCCCTGAATTCTAAAAATTTTACAAATTCACCCCGATTTGTGGAAAATTATCGAAATACCCCTGAGGTCCAAAATTTTTGAAATACCCCCGGTTCAAAATTTTTCCAAATATCCAGAATTTAAGAATCTCAAAATGTTTTGACAAAATTATCCGAAAATTTTATTTTTTGAAAAAAGTTACAAAATTACCCATGTAGGACAAATTACGAAAATACCCGGGTAGTGGAAAACAATCACAACTGAAATCAACAACGTCTCTTTGAATGAATGAATGGAAGCGTGTGCATGTATGATTCTGAAAGAACCACTCCTAAACTCTTGCCATAAAATTCCTTCGGATAATCAAGTGAAATACTAATGCATAAAATTCTTAAGCAGATAAACGCGATCGTTAGAATGAGTTCAAGAGGTAAATGGACGTCCGCCGCGTGGCCGTGGTAGGGGTAGGATGACCTTGTCGAGCCAAAAGGTCCGATCACGATGCTGAAATGAGATCTTAGGATCTGTCGGCGAGAGATGAGTTCAAGATCGACCGGTGGTAACGATGTTGTATCACAAATCGACATTACGGGTATTAGAGCAGGTTCTTTGAGGTTTGGTGCGGTGCAGAGCCCACAAATCGTGGTTGAACGACTCCGCTAGCAGGCGGAGGTATTTAGAGGAGTTTTGGAGTGGCCTTGATCTTGGGAATATTGGTTGGAATCCACCGAAAGGATTATGGGTGACTTGGATTTCACGGTGAGGAGAAGTTGAAGGTATAATTTCTTTGCTTGGGATGAGTCATATCGGTGGTGGCTCACCGTAAGGGATGGAGCAGTGGCGAAAAATCTTACTTAGGAATTCTTGAGGATGCCTACGGAAGAAGTATATCGGAACCGATTATGTGGACGACAATGAAAACTTTCTTGAACTGGTTCAAGGAAATAAAACGATGGTAGTATGAAATTTGAGTTTCTCCGGTTGAGTAGGTATGCTCGTGGTATTGTGGGTACCGAGCATGAGTATGTGGTCAGTTGAAGATGGCACGAGAGATGAGTTAAGGATGATGATAGCTCCACAACAGAATGAGAGTTCATTGTCCTTGTGGAGAAGTCTAAGGTTCTGAAGGGGTAAGACAGTCGGTCAGGCGAAACCAAGATCGGAATTAGAATAAGAGGAGCTCGGGACCTTCAAAGTTTTTCGGTAATCAGCAGAAGAGGATAAGGTTTGGTGGGTCGATCAAGTCGCTAGGCACCCAAATGCTAATCCTCAATGGCATACGATGTGCTAGGTGTGGGAAGTCTCACAAGGGGGAGTGTTGGAATGGTAATCGGGGATGCATCGAATGTGGGTCTATGGAGCATCGAGTTAGAGACTGTCCGAAGAAAGCGGCTAGGCGAGATCTAAGGGTCGAGTTGGGCACCACAGAAGGATAACCAACAAACCTCGGAGGGTTAGTGGTGCGAGGAAGAGGAGGTAATAGTCTTTGGCGAGAGGTCGTGGACGCAGGGGAAATAATGGGGTAATGCGAGGCTAGACAACTGGTTTGTCTATGTCGCGAGTCAAGAGGAGGGCGGCGCTTGCAAGCGTCATAACCGTATGTTCTTGATCTCCGGTGTGCCTTATAATACCTTGATAGACATTGGCTCAACCCACTCGTACATTGCTAGTAGTGTAGTGGAAACTTTGCATCTAGACTCTGAGCTTCCTTCTAGAAAGATGATTGTATTAAGCCCGCTAGGTCACTCCGTAGAAGTAAGTAAACTTTATAGGGATGTACCCCTAGAACTCCAAGGGGTCGTATTCTTGGCTGATTTGATGGAACTACCGTTCTGAGAGTTTGACCTAATTCTCGAGATGGATTGGCTAGTGAAGTATCGAGGCTAGCACGGATTGCGCGGACTAAGCGCATGGTGTTAAAGACCGAGGAAGGTGATGAGGTGGTGATGATAGGTAAATGGAGATTACCTATCCAACTTGGTTTACTTTGAAGGCGGAAAGAATGGTGAAGAAGGGTTGTGAAGCATATGTGGTTCACGTCACGCATGGAAGCTAAGGATGTTCTTTGTGAAAGATGTTGAACGATGAAGTGACTATGTGGATGTGTTTCTAGAGGAACTTTGGGTCTACCTCCCATGTGAGGTAGAGTTTGGGATAGATCATTACGGAAACCGTGCGATATCATAGCTCCGTCTTAGAATGGCGCCAAAGGAATTGGTGGAGTTGAAGGAACAAATTTAGGAATTATTTGATAGAGGGTTCATCCAGAGCCAAGTGTATCGCCTTGGGGAGCTCCAGTGCTTTTTGTCAAGAAGAAGGATGGAGCGATGAGGATGTGTATAGACTCTGAACAACCGAACAAGCGATAATTAAGAACCGATATCCTTTGCCGGGATTGACGATCTGTTCGATCAACTCAAAGGGCATCGGTGTTCTCTAAGATTGACCTTAGGTCGTGGTACCATCGACTTAAGGTGAAGGAGGTTGATGTCCACAAGGCGGCATTCCAATACTCGGTATGGCCACTCTGAGTTTACGTAATGCCTTTTGGTTTGACAAATGCCGGCGGTGTTTATGGACATGATGAGCGGGTTTTCCAACCCTATCTAGATCGGTTCATCGTGGTCTTCATAGACGACATCTTGGTGTACTCGAAGTTAGAAGAGGAGCATGACGAACATCTTCGTGTGGTTACATAAGTTCTAAGGAGAAATAGCTATCGCTAAGTTAAAGAAATATGAGTTACGGCTCAAGGAGGTAACTTTTCTAGGACATGTTGTTTTGGTAGGGGTTAGGGTGGATCCCGTAAGATTGAGGAGGTATTGGAGTGGAAGCCACCAAAGTCTATTACGAAAATTCAGAGTTTTCTTGGGTTGGCTGGATATTATAGGAGATTAGTGGAGAATTTCTCCTTAATCGCAAAGACCGATTGACTAATTTGTTGAGAAAAGGAGTTCGTTTGTATGGGTTGAGAAGCGACAAGAGAGTTTTGATAAGTGAAGAGGATTACGTGAAGCGATTTTAATTGACTGAGGCGGAAGGAGTTCATTGTATATTACGATGCATCACATCTTGGTTTAGGGTGTGTGTTGATGCAAGAAGGAAGGTGGTCGCTTATCGTCCACGGCGATTGAGGCCTCACAAAGTAATTATCTGACACATGACTTGGAATTGGCTGCTATGGTGTTCGCTTTGAAGATTTGGAGGCACTAACTGTATGGGGAGAAGTCGGTGGTGTACACAGATCATAAGAGTCTGAAGTACCTCCTGACTCAGAAAGATTTAAATCTGAGGCGTGAGGTGGATTGAGTTGTTGAAAGACTACAATTGCTCAATCAATACCATCTAGGGAAGGCTAACGTAGTAGCGATGCTTTGAGCCGAAGGTGGTAGCGGTTCTGAGCAATGTTTGCTCATCTCCGAGTCTCTATGAGGATGGGAGCCTTTTGGCGGAATTGCAAGTGAAGCCTTCTTGGATTGATGAGGTCAAAGAAAGCGCGTTGACCGACGAAGCTTTGAGTACTCGGAGGTTACAAAATCTGAAATGGTGAGGCCGAAGGTTTCGGTTTAGGCGATGATGGAGTGTTGTACTTTCAAGGAGAGTATGCATGCCTAAGGATGATGAGTTAAGCGGTGAATCCTTAAAAAGCTCATAGCGATGTATACGCTATGCACCTGAGAGCGACAAGATGTATCGGGATTTAAGGGAAGCGATTTTGGTGGCGTGTCTTAGCGGGAAGAAAGCAGAGTTAGTGGGCAAGTGTCTAACATGCCGGTGAGGTTAAGGTGAGCATCAATTGCCATCGGGCTGATACGATCGGTAAAGATTCCACGGTGGAAGTGGGAGGAAATTACTATGGATTTTGTAAGTGGGCTTCCCCTTACGTCCAGTAAGAAAGATGCCGTATGGTTGGTTGTGGACCGGTTAACTAAGTCGGCCCATTTCATACCGTTAAGGGTGGACTATTCACTTTAAAGGGTAGCTAAGTTGTATATCATTTGAGATAGTGGGTTACATGAGTCTGGGTGTCTATTATTTGGATCGAGATCCTCGATTCACGTCGAGATTTTGGAAGGCCTTACATCGGGAGTTAGGCACAAGGTTGAATTTCAAAGACGGCTTTTCATCCATGATCGATGGACAATCGGAGAGGGTCATTCAAGTGTTGGAAGACATGTTGAGGGTTGTGTGTTGGATTTCGTGGTAGTTAGGAGGAGTACCTACCATTGGCGAGTTAAACATAACAATAGTTATCAGCGAGCATTCGAATGGCACCATATGAGTGTCAGTGGTCGGAAATGCCGTACTCCTACATTGGGCGGAACTAGGAGAACGTCGGATGTTGGGTCGAGTTAGTGGCGGAGATGGAGGATAAGGTTAGAGTAATTGGGCTCGTCGAAGGAGGCATCGGATGGCGAAAATCTATGCCGATTTTAAGCGCGAGAGAGTTGAGTATGCTATGGGGATAAGGTCTTCTTAAAGGTATCACCTTGGAAGAAGGTGCTAAGGTTTAGTCGGAAGGGCAAGCTAAGCCCTAGGTTCATCGAATGTATCTGATTGCTAAAAGCCTTGCGGGACCGGTAGCTTACCGGCTTGAGTTCTTGCGCAGAGTTGAGCGAGATCCATGATGTCTTCCATGTTTCAATGCTGAGGCGCTATCAATCGGATCCCTCACACGTTGTGCCGGTTGAGGAAATTGAAGTGAGCCCGGACTTGTCTTTCAAGGAGGAGCCGGTGCAAATCTTGGATTGAGATTTTGAAAGTTCTTCGGAGGAAGTCAGTGCCTTTGGTAAAGGTGTTATGGCGGAACCATGGTACGGAGGAGGCCACATGGGAACCCGAGGATGTGATCGTGAAGAATACCCCCACTCTTGATCCGTAATTTTGAGGCCTAAATTCTTTTTAAGGGGGTAGAACTGTAGCACCCTAAATTAGGGGTTAATTGTAATTTAAATATTTTCCCATGTGTGTGCTTGAAGAATTAAATTCTAGGATTTATTTGACATGTTTTAATGTCTAAAAATAACCCGAGCTACATGACCTAATATTAAAAATTTCTTTTTAAGTGTGTAAAAGGAGGGAGCTAGGTGAGTTAGGGCTTAAGTAAAAATTAGGAGAAGCATGACACAAAGAATGGGCTTGGCACAATTGGTTTGGTGCATCTAAGAGTGTTGCAAGGGAGGTCTTGGGTTTGATTCATGGGAGATACAAGGGGGAAATAAGTTTTATTTTTGCGTTATGGTTGGGCTAGGAAGGCCTTATAATTAAATGAAGGAGGTTTGTGACATGAAAGACAGGTTGGTGGAGTGGCTTGGGGCGCCACTTAAAGGGCTTTGGTTTAAGGTCTCGGGTTCGAGACATAAAGGACACAAGAGTGTTTTATTTTTGGGGTTTGTGGCGTTAAAGGAAAGAGGGCCAAGAAGAAGGTTTTAAAAATAAATAAGGAGGCTTCATGACATGAAAGTCAATTGGGGAAAGATGGCAAGGCGTTAAGAAGGGGGCTACTGGCGATCGCTCTTTAGGTCTTGGGTTGAACCAAGGCAATCTTAGTAGCTTTTATTTTTATACAGCGTGAATGAGAGAGTGTTGGCTTAATTTTGGACTCTTAATTTAATTTGGAAGAGTAACTATTAGTGTTTTATTTTCATCATAATTGTTGAAGAGGTGTATAGGAGATAATTGGAAGATAAATCTTGCATTATCTTGGATAATTAAAGGCTGAAATTATCACCATAGGGAGGGGTGTTGGCCAAATTTTGGACTCCTTGGGAGGGGCTGTCCATATTCGGTTTAACACCTAGAGAGAGGGGCCAAAATTCTTCAATTTTTCTTTTCTTTCTCCCAAAGTCTGCTTCTTGAATTCTCCCTAGCCATAGAAGGCAAAATTCTTCAAAAATCCCTTGCTTCTTATTTTTTCTACTTAGCCGAACCTACCCCCTCCTTCAACAAAAATTAGCACCTTTCATTTGTGTTGGCCAAATCTTCTCCCCTCCCTAACTAAGGTCTTTGCCGATTTTAATAAGTGTGGTAAGGATAATCACCTCTTTTAGGTACAAGGTTATGGCGAATGGCCTATGATTCTTACTAATATGATTAAAGCGATTGTAGGAAGCCATAGCCATTAAGGAAGCTTTGAATTTATTCTCCTAAGGTAAGGTGGTAAGTAACATTAGGCTATAGGCTTTGGTTATGTATAAATGTACAAGCAAATTTTAACATGTGTTTTGGGTAGGGATCTTGAAGACTCAAGTGACAAATTCGGATTTGGTAAGTTGGTGGTGGTTAAGTAAATTGACCAAAGGCCATATTTTTAGTACAAGAGATCCTTGGGGTTATTAACATGGCGAATAGGCCTAATGTCCCCAATTATGTTGTTGGCGATTATAGGTTAAGAGATCTAGCGTTGAAGATCGGATCTTTGGGATCTAGGATTCGTGGTAGAAACAGGTGTGTAAGAACTCACTACATACTTTATTAATTTACATGATTATTGTTGTTGTTATTCACCTTTTTGGTAGTGTTTTGCTTATGGCTAAGCATGGATTCCGAGGAGTCCCTAACTTGTGATTTTGATATATGATTTGCATGCCATCACATGATGTTAAATGCTATGACATGATATATGATAATTGATATATAAGCATGTGATGGTGGGATTGATGAGAGGAGGGGATGATTTTATGGATCGTCGTCGTTGGTTTTGACCACAAGATGGGTTGGCCCCATCAGATTATTTGTGACCTATGGTCATCGGTGGTTTTGACCACACCGATTGATAATTTGCGACTAAGTCCCAAAGTGGTTTGGTACCACCGATGGTTTTGACCACACTTGATAAATTGTGACCTATGGTCATCGATGGTTTTGACCACACGATGGGTTGGCCCCATCATTTAATTTGTGACCCATGGTCATCGATGGTTTTGACCACACGGGTAGTTAAGGAGTATGGATGGTTAGGTTGGGTTGCATGTGCATGTTTATTAATAAAATGTGTATGAGTTGTATTTTCCTGGTGGGGATTTATACATGAGTCTTGGTGACTCACCCTTTCCCTTAACATTTTGCGGATGAGTAGAACAGGAGATGGGTAGGAGAGGACTCGAGGCGGCCATGCTTGTCGATGGATTTAAATTCATTTTGTTAAAGTTAATATTATTCATTTTCTAAGTTTTTATTTTGGGATTGTAATAAAAGTAGTTATTATTATTTTGGATGTTTATTTTACTTGTTTTATTTTGCTTATGTTATATTACAAATGGAATTTTGTAAATATTAATTAAATCGGTTAAAAGTAACTTTTCCAACTTAATAAACTTCTATGGGTTTTAAAGATGTTACCATCGGGTAACAAAAATGAACCAGATCCACTATAACTTTGACGATTTTAAATGCTACATAATCAAATGTTTTCAAAAGGGTTTATCAACCCAATCAGTATTTATAAAAGCCCAACTAAGTTTTCAAACCTTTGTTTTCATACCTTGGCCAAATTTTTCAAGTTTCACCAAATTCTTAAAATGTTTCAAATTATTTTACTCGTGACATACCGGATCCGTTCAGGGACTCATGGGTAGGGTTTGGGGTGTTACACTTCCAAGAGTTCCAACAAACCAAGTCTACAAGAAAACAACTTTTGATAGTTTAAATGCTTTTTGCGTTACATTATAAAAACAAAAAAAAGGAGCTTACCCATTCAAAAAGAATATGAAACAATCCAATTATTAGATAGAGTCGTCATTAATAAACTCAAAGAACAAAAATACAAATATGTCCATTTTGGATTAGTCCAAGTTGGTGTCAAACCTCTTAGTGTTGATGCCACTAAAAATACATCAATTTTAATTATCTTAAGAGACCAAAGACACATCATGTTTAATGACTCATTATTAGGAACCATAGAAACAAGCCTATGTCTAGCCCAATACATTTTAATTGTTATCCAAATTTTATGGTATCCTTGACCGATAAAAATATTTTACAATCTTTGACCCTCCAAATACATACCCATAACTACAAAATACTTCTCACAATGCGGAGGTATTAACATTAGTCTATAGGCTCTATTTCAAAGCTATGTATTCTGTAGTTAATACCAAGGCTTTACTCCAAAGTCCAAAAGGAGAAACCCTCTTAATAGAAATCGATACTTCAAGATCTCATACCACAATCCCGAGAACAATACAGTGGCATGAAATAAACCTTCCTGATAAGTGGAAACTTGAGGATGCTACAGGCCCTGTGGCACCAACTGTAACACCCCAAACCCAACCCAAGCACTACAACCGGATCTGGTATGTCACTAAGGAAATTTTGTAAAACATGTCGCATTCTCAGAAAAACATTTTGGTAAAGTTAAACCTTTTATTAGGGAAAAAAATTATAATTTATAGTTTTAAATAAAATATGCCTTTATGAATTAAAACCCAAATTTAAATACATGCCTTAGTTCAATTAAAATAAAATTTAAATAACTAAAAGTAATAAAAGCCCGTAATAAAACAAAATATAAACTGGTGGCCCATGGCCTTATTACAACGAGATTTAAAATCCATTAAATAAGAATATAAAATAATAACTAGAATCTTTTCTTTGGATCCAAATGTTCTTTCGCATGGCCACCTTGCGCTCTTTTCGACCGGTCAGATGCACTAAATGCTACAGAAATGTTAATTAATTGGTGAGTCGAGACTCGGTGTGCAACCCTCATGCACCATTGGATTTGGGCCTTAGCCCATAAAACTAAAATAATCAGAATTAATATACAAAATAAAAAAAATATGCAAGCCTAACCCAAATTCTAGGTTTCCATCCGCTACTACGCCCGTACCACCATTCACACCTTTGGGGATTTCTACAATCAACCAACACCGCTGCGCCTTGATGGCGGTCGTCTTTGCTCATCATCGATCATGGCCGTAATACTTACAACAGAATCACGGCAAAAGTCGCTACAACAGATCACGGTAAAACCGCTATAACGGATCACGGTAAAACAGCTACAGCGAGATCACGGTGAAAATCGCTACAACATATAACTTCCTCCTTTCATCAAACCCAACCCATGCAATCACATAAAATCAATATACTTATATCGTTTAATCGAACATTCACTAACACGATGATTTGTTTTTACCCTCTTTGGGTTTCCTCTATTATGCGGGATTTTGGCATTTATCAAAACATATAGGACTTATAATCATCTATTAATCAAGCAGATCTAGATGGTGGGAAAGTGTTACACACCGATATCGCGAAATCAATATTCTTAGTCGATATCCTTGTTATCTCGATCTACAACTTTGCTCAAAAAGACGGAAAGATGTGAAAATAGAGCCTCTCCTTGAAATCCCAAAATAACACGACTTGAGTATTCTTGATCTTTGACTTAGAGATCTAAGCGTTGGACTCCTCTATTGTTTTCTTGATTCGGCACAAGAGACTTTCTTGAAGAAAATTCGCAACTTTCGGAGGTAAGATCTAAGAATTTTATTTTTAGAAGATTTAAGAATTGAAGAGATGGCTAAAAGAGATTTGGCCAATGAATATTAAGGAGAAGAATAGAATAATAGAGATGTGATTTACAATATTTGGGAGTATGATATGAGATTGGGTGATATGAGAGGCGGGGAGTATGATATCTGTGTCTTTGGGACACTATGTCTTTGGGACACGGAGGTTTGGCACCTTGATGGTTTGGTACCACAATGATATTTTGTGACTTTGGGTCACCAAAGGTTTAGCACCTCGGCGTCTCGTCCAGTGGCTTAGTACCACAAAGGGTTGGCCCCACAGCTGATTATCTGGGATTGACGCCGATGATTTGGTATCACACGATGGGTTGGCCCCATCATCGGTTTGTATTGCGGTCACGGTGATTTAGTATCACATTGTGTCTTTGGGACACGTGAGGTTTGGCACCTCATTGCGACTCGTCCCCTCGTGGTTTGGCACCACCGTGGGTTGGCCCCACTTATGAGATATGGGATCGTCGCTAGTGATTTGGTATCACACGATGGGTTGGCCCCATCATTGGATTATTGTGACTTGGTCACCAAAGGGTTTAGTACCACAGATGGATATCGTGACTTTGGGTCACCAGTGGTTTAGCACCACCGGTGGTTTGGTACCACAGGGGTAGAAAAGCGATATGGTTGGTTAGGATCGGGTGCATTGCTTGCATTATTCTTATGATATGTGTGTTGGCATGTTATCTGGGAGAGGAATTATACACTTTGGGTCTTGCGACTCACTCTCTCCTTTGACTTTTTCAGGTGACACTTAGTCGCGGACATGGGCCGGGATGGACTCGAGGTGCTCATGCCATGCTAATAAAGATCTGCTCGGACTTTTATGAAATTTTGGTACTTAAGTTTTTATTACTATCTGGATTTATTTGGGTTGTAAATGGCCTTTTTAAGTTATGTTTGTTTATGCTTAAAGTAAATGTTTAATATGCCTTAACAAACTAAGTGGGTTATAACATGCTAAAATTTGAAAGGATAACGATTTCAAAACTACAAAGGCGATATTTTAAACTATACCATCGGGTATCACACCGACTTGGAATAAGGAGAACTCTAATGTTTCTAACTTAAACACGATTTTCTACTAAGACAAAATGGTTTTGTAACAATGATAAACAACTCAAACTTCTTAACGAGATAAACTGTTGTGTCTACCCAAATAAGTAAGTTTTAAAATTTCTGGGTTTTCAAATACATCATCAAACTTCAATCAAATCTACTCGAGTTTTCTTCAAATGCACAACCTAGCGAGGTGTTTTCCCCAACTTTTAAACTCAAACCTAAACCTCTCAAAAACCTTTTCCTATAACATACCAGATTCGGTCGTGGTGTATTGACCGGGTTTGGGGTGTTACATTTGTGGTATCAGAGCCAAGTTCAAAGGCTCGGCTGTGGGCTCGAGGCCCAAAATGTTTTCAAAAGTCTGTTTTAAGTGTTTTATTTTAAAAAAAAAGTATGGTTTGAAAGGCATGACACCGAGTCACCGGCACCAATCCGCCCAGGTAAGTACCCCGTACTATTGCTTGTGATTTGTTGGATGTAATATGATGGAATGGCTAGTGATAGTAAGATTACCTTAGAGACTGAAACTGATAGGACTCTGTGGACTCGCGTAAACAAAGCTTCTTTAAAAATTCATAAGACTTTGCCTTTAAATAGTGAAATAATGACCGATACATAAAATTCTTTAATCGAGACACGATTTAGTCATGAGTACCGAGGTGGGCGTGGTGCGTGGGCGTGGTCATGATAGGATGACCGCTTTACGAGCTCGTAGGTTACGGTCAGGTTCGAGAGAATGAGGTACGGTCCATACCACCGGAAGTGGTGAGTTCAAGAGCGGTCGGGCGATGACGCAGTGATGTCCTGACGATGCAATGGGTTTTAGAACGGGTAGTCGGAGTAGGTGGAGGCGTAGGAGCTAGGAAATCGTGCTGGCGACTTGAACAAATGGGGTTTGAATTCTTCCGGTGTCTCGGTGTTGCTCCTAGCCTCGCCGAGTATTGGTGAAGCTAACGAGCGGATCATGGATGATCCGGACCTAACGGCTAAAGAGAAATTGAAGGGGATCGTATCACTTCTCGAGATGAGTCATACCGATGGTGGCTCCTTTGTTCGGAACGTACCGCATTGGAAGATCGACTTGGGACTATTTACGGGCCGCTTATCGGAAAAAGTGCGTCGGAGCTAATTATATTAATGAGCGTGAAAAGCATTTACGAGGTTAGTTCTGTGGAGCAACTGCGGTCGTAATCGAGGCGAGTTTACGGTGAGTCGGTATGCGGGGTATGGTGGCCACCGAGCATGAGAGGTGCGTTCGTTTGAGGATGGCTGCGAGACTAATTAAGGTTGATAATTGCGCCCTAGTAGGAGCGTGAATTTCTTTGTCCTAGTTGAAAAGCGAAGGTAGCCGAGGGCATTAAGGAATCGTGAGGCGGTATGGATAGAAACCGAACACAAGAGGAGTTTTGGATCTTCCGTGTCATCGAAATCGCAAAAAGGGCTAGACCGTGGGGTGAATCGATCGGTAGGTTTGTTCTTTGCTAGGCAAGGACCGCCGCAGATGTAACCGCTATGGGAAGGCTCATTGGGAGGATCTTTGGGTGATGGTAGAGGTTGTTTTGAGTGTGGATCATTGGACCACCGCGTGAGGGTCTGTCTGCAAAGTTAGCTAGGATTCATCGGAGAATCGTGGTCGTGTCGAGTCTGAAATAATAGACCACTGCAGAGGGCCGAGGTAATGGCAGGGAGGTAATGGGTGCAGTCGGGTCGTGGAGCACCGGGTAGAGTGCGAGTAATTCTGAGACCAGACAGTAGGGGCTAGTGTATCTTGCGAGGCAGAGAAGAGGGCGACGCACCTGGACGTCATTACGGTACATTTTAATCTTTGGTTCTCCATTCTATCGCTTTAATTGATGTGGGTTCAACACACTCGTATGTTGCAAGTAGCATAGTGAAGACCATGGATCTAGACTACAAAATATCTTCTAGGCGGATGACCGTAATAAGCCCTCTAGGTCACTCTGTAGTGGTAGATAAAGCGTATAGAGGCGTACCTCTAGAACTCGAGGGTATCTTTTGAGGTGATTTGATGGAACTACCGCTTGGGGAGTTCGATCCGATTTGAGGATGGATTGGTGGTTAAGCACCGTGCGAAGTTGGATTGCGCTGACTAAGCGCATGGTTCCGAAACAAATGAGGGTGATGAGGTAGCTCGATCGGTAATAAGAGGAATTATCATCAATGTGGTATCCGCCCTGGCCGAGAACATGGTCGAAAAGAATGTGAAGCGTATGTGGTTCATGTGTATGCCCTGGAGGATATGCT
Organism: Gossypium rotundifolium; assembly: GCA_025506655.1. Lineage (NCBI taxonomy): Eukaryota > Viridiplantae > Streptophyta > Magnoliopsida > Malvales > Malvaceae > Gossypium > Gossypium rotundifolium. The sequence goes on from CP106728.1 coordinate 39,747,350, forward strand.
ACGAGGTTGTGTATTGGACTTTAGGGGTAGTTGGGAGGAGTGTCTACCGTTAGCTGAATTCGCCTACAATAACAGTTACCAAGCAAGTATCAAGATGGCACCTTATGAGGCGTTATGCGGTGGAAGTGTCATTCACCTACTTGTTGGACGAGTTAAGTGAGCGTCGGTTGTTGGGACGAGTTAGTTCTTTGAGGCCAAAGACAAGGTTAAGTTGATTCAGGCTCGATTGAAGGAAGCTTGGACCGACGTAAGTCCTATCTTAGATCTTAAGCGAGAGATATTGAATTTATTGTGGGAGATCGGGTTTTCTGAAGGTCTCACCGTGGAAGAAAGTATTAAGGTTCTAAGGAAAGGCAAGCTAAGTCAAGAGGTTTATTGGGCCGATAAGGTCTTGAGACGAGTGGGACCGATTGCATATCGATTCGAGTTGCCGCAGAGCTAAGTCAAATTCATGACGTGTTCCACGTTTCGATGCTTCGGCGGTATCGCTCAGATCCATCACATGTGGTAACAGTGGAAGAAATTGAGGTAAACCCAGATATGACCATGGAGGAAGAGCCTGTTCAGATTTTAGATCGGGATGTGAAGATTCTGCGTAAGAAGTCTGTGCCCTTGGTTAAGGTTCTTTGGCGGAATCATGGCGTGGAAGAAGCGACGTGGGAACCCGAGGATACGATGAGACAGCAATACCCGCAACTCTTCTGACCAGGTAATTTCGAGGTCGAAATTATTTTAAGGGGGTAGAACTGTAATATCCCGGGTTAAGGGCTATTTTATTTTTGGCATTGTTTGCATGTCTATGGTGTGCCATGTTGTTGTTTGTGTGGTTTCGGGGCTTAGATGTAGGCTAGGAGTGTGCCTGAGTAGGTGGTAAAATTTTAGTTTTGGGCTTTAGGGGATAGGAGCTGAAGGTGCTGGGGTTTATAATTAATTTAAGTGAATTTTTAACACAAATGAGGAGCTAGCAAAGTGGCAAGCAAGGCGCCACTAGGAGCATGTGGTTGGCGTCAAAGGCAAGGGAGGAGAGGTCTTGTGTTCGAGTTGCATAATGCCCCATTTTGGCTCCCATTTTGACGGCATGAAGGGAAGAGTTGTGGCAAGTTTGAACTCTGCCTTGGACTTTGTCAACTCTTTCAAACGGTGGGTGGAGAGTGAAAGTAGGATGAAGACTTGGTCTTGGTATTTGAAATGGTGGTTTGAGAGTAAATGGGGGAGATTTGGCCGGATTTGGTGAGAGTTTGGGGGGAAGGAATGTGTGGCCGGTTGGTGTTTGGAAGGTGCCGAAATTGCCTTTTGACATGTGTGTTTTCGGTCACTTGCAAATAGCCTAAGCCGAATCTTTTTGTTCTTCTTTTCATTTTGGAAACCGAACCGAAGTGCTCCCATCTTTGCCGAATTTGCTTGCTGTTCAATCATTTTTTTAGTAGTAGCCGAATGTCAAGAAAACTCTCCCATTTCATTTGGCATTTTTGAAACCGAAACCAACATTTTGTTTCTTTTCAACTTGAGCCGAAACTAGCTCCTTTGACTCTCCCTTTTCTGCTCATATTTTCTTTTCTTGGAACCGAAAACCCAAAACATTGGTGTTGCCGAATTTGCTTGTTGCTTCCATCTTTTTCTTTTTGTTTTTGTAGAAGCCGAATGCCTCTCTCATTCCCTTTCTTCTCTTGTTACTTGTAAACCGAAACTAGCCTTCTTCTCTCCCTTTTTGACCGTAACACATTTCACCAAAAACCTACTTCTTCATCTAAATCGAAAGCTACCACAATCAAACCCTTGCCGATTTTGGTCATTAGTAGCCGAAAGCTCTTTCCTCTCCCACTTCCCTTCCTTTTGTTCATTTGGTGTGTCAAACATCATTCTCCAAATACTTTTCTCTACTTCTTTCATTCAAAACAAGAGCACCTACCTCTTGTTCACTCTTTCTTCCTTGTTTTCTTTTAAACTCTTCTTTTCGGGATCAAGGGTGTTAGCGAACCTTCCTTGGTATTGGCGAATATTAGGTGTTGTTGGGTGCTTGGTTACAAGTGGTTGGTAGTGGGTAAGTGTTGGTAATGGCCCTTTCTCCTTTCTCCGGTACTTTGTCAATGTTAATATGGTTAAGTCTGGATTTCAATATCTATTAAAGGTGTTAACTTCTTGCTATGGTAATCGCTTTTAGTATAGGGTCCTTGGGTTCGAATCAAGCAGGAGGCTTCTTACTCTATTAAGCAATCGGTAAGTGGTGGTAAGAAGGGTGTTTGGATCCGATTTCGTTTAGTTTTCTTTAACTTAAGTCATGAGGAGAGATTAACCATTATTCTTTTCTAGGGTGTGATCGGTTGGTAGAAGCATTATTGGTTGGGTTGGTTGGAAGCCAACCATTCAAAAGTAGGGTTTAACGCAACCCTTGGGTTATCTACTTTGTTGGTAGAATGGTATAATGAGTTAGTGTTAACCCTTTGTTGGCGAATGTAGGATCGGTCGTTGAGGTGATCAAAAGATTTCGATCGGTTCTTAGGAGTTAATCTTGATATATCGGTGTGTAAACCAACACACTATCTTAACTTAATAATGTGATAACTTTGTTTGTGTAAGTGAAGCAGTGTGATTGATTATCTCGATACCCATTGAGGTATGGATACGGATTCGGGTAAGTCCGTTTCATTATGAGTTATGTGATGATGATGATATCATGATTTTTGATACCTTGAGATGCCATATTTAGCATGTGAGCATGATAGCATGATTGCACGATTTTGCATCTAGCATGATATGAGATTGGGTGATATGAGAGAGGGGAGTATGATATCCGTGTCTTTGGGACACTGTGTCTTTGGGACACGGAGGTTTGGCACCTCCGGTGGTTTGGTACCACAATGATATTTTATGACTTTGGGTCACCAGAGGTTTGGCACCTCGGCGTCTCGTCCCAGTGGCTTAGTACCACGATGGGTTGGCCCCGATTGATTATCTGGGATTGGCGCCAATGATTTGGTATCGCACGATGGGTTGGCCTCATCATCGGTTTGTGATCGCGGTCACCAAAGTGATTTAGTATCACATTGTGTCTTTGGGACACGGAGGTTTGGCACCTCATTGCGACTCGTCCCGTGGTTTGGCACCACCGTGGGTTGGCCCCACTTATGAGATATGGGATCGTCGCTAGTGATTTGGTATCACACGATGGGTTGGCCCCATCATTGGATTATTTGTGACTTGGTCACCAAAGTGGTTTAGTACCACAGTATGGATATCGTGACTTTGGGTCACCGGTGGTTTAGCACCACCGTGGTTTGGTACCACACTGGTAGAAAAGCGATATGGTTGGTTAGGATCGGTGCATTGCTTGCATTATTACATTATGATATGTGTGTTGGCATGTTATCCGAGAGAGGGAATTATACACTGGGTCTTGCGACTCACTCTCTCCTTTGACTTTTTCAGGTGACACTTAGTCGCGGACATGGAGCCGGGATGGACTCGAGGTGCTCATGCCATGCTAATAAAGATCTGCTCGAACTTTTATGAAATTTTGGTACTTAAGTTTTTATTACTATCTGGTTTTATTTGGGTTGTAAATGGCCTTTTTAAGTTATGTTTGTTTATGCTTAAAGTAAATGTTTAATATGCCTTAACAAACTAAGTGGGTTATAACATGCTAAAATTTGAAAGGATAACGATTTCAAAACTACAAACGCGATATTTTAAACTATACCATCGGGTATCACACTGGGACTTGGAATAAAGGAGAACTCTAATGTTTCTAACTTAAACACGATTTTCTACTAAGACAAAATGGTTTTGTAACAATGATAAACAACTCAAACTTCTTAACGAGATAAACCTGTTGTGTCTACCCAGCGAAGTAAGTTTTTAAAATTTCTGGGTTTTCAAATACATCATCAAACTTCAATCAAATCTACTCGAGTTTTCTTCAAATGCACAACCTAGCGAGGTGTTTTTCCCCAACTTTTAAACTCAAACCTAAACCTCTCAAAAACCTTTTTCCCTATAACATACCAGATTCGGTCGTGGTGTATTGACCGGGTTTGGGGTGTTACACTCGTGGACCGGGTTTGGGGGTGTTACAATTTGGTATCAGAGCCCAGTTTAAAACTCGGCTTTGAGAGTTTTGGGCCCAAAAACATTTTTTTTAAGGTGGGCTTTTCAAAGATTTGGGCTTTCATAAATTTTTGAGTTTATTCGGACATGGCACCAGATCTCAGGCAAAGTCCACCAAGTAAGTACCTCTAATTGTTATGTAAATTATTATATGATTGGTATGTGAGTATGATGGGAACATAGATTAGTGAATTAAGTTATTGAACTTTAGGATTAGCTTACTCCAACACAGAATTGCATAAAATTTTAAAGCCTAATTAAACAAACCTATGAGTAAGTCGCCGAGTTAGGGTGTGCCAAACATTGTGCGCATGTCTAGGATTGGTTTGGTGGGAGCTTGGTATTTAAGCAGTCCTAGTGACTCACCTCCTCTCCACTCGAATCCTACACAGTGCGTAATAGCAGTTCACCCTAACCAAGAGGACTTATTCACAGGCTAAACTTCGATAATTAAAACCCGAAAGGGACTAGTCATCTTGTTTTATAAAAACCATAAGTTTTCAAAATTACTCATTTGATTTGTAAAACCATTTTATACTTGGAAAATTTTTCAAATATTTTCTTTTACAAAATTACCCAAATACCCCTAGGTGTAAAATTACCAAAATGCCCTTAGTTTATAAAATTACCATACTACCTCGACTTTTTAAAAACATTCTTACTTTACAAAATACCAAAACTCCTATTTTACAAAATAGTAAGATACCCTGATTTGGGAAAATTTACTAAAATGCCCCTAAAAATTACCAAAATAACCCCAATTTTTGAAATTTCTGCAATATCATTGATTTGATAGAATTTTTAAAATAACCTCGAGATTTGTATATTTTGGAATGCCTTTGACTTGTAAAGATTTTCAAATTGACCCCGATTTATTACCAAAATACCCTGTAGGACAAATAACTAAAATACCCCTAGAATATGAATGGAAAAAGATGTTCGAATGATGAATGTGTGTGTGATGGATATCATTGAATGTGTGTGTTTCTCTAAATTAGGGTAGAAAACTTGAAATGAAAACTCTGAATGATCGAAAGAACTACTATTAAGCTCTTTTCATAAAATTGCTCGCGGATAAACAGTGGAACAAATGCTAATTCATAAAATTTCTTAATCAGATTAAATCGCGATAGTAGACATGAGCTCTAGGGGACGTGGTCGTAATGTGTGAGGCCATGGTAGAGGCAGAATGGCTATATCAGAACCCGTTAGATCGGGTCAAGGGTCTGAGAATGAGGTACCACCACCACCATCAGCTGTTGGTGTGGAGCAGCAAGATCAGACGGGGGATGATGCTATATCGCAGGTGGCGCTGCGAGTTCTGGAGATGGTGGCAGGAGCATGTGGAATTAGGGGAGCTCAAAAATCGGTACCCAAGCGTCTTCGAGCCAATGGAGCTGAGGTGTTTCGTGGCGTATCTGGTGTGGCACCCAATACTACTGAGTATTGGTTGGAGGCGACCGGACAGATTATGGATGAGCTTGATTTAACGGCTGAGGAGAAAGTGAAAGGAATGGTGTCACTTCTTTGCGATGAGTCATATCAGTGGTGGCTCACAGTTCGGGATGGTGCTACAGTTGAGGATCTCACTTGGGAGTATGTTAAGGCGGCTTACGGAAGAAGTATGTTGGTACACATTATATTGATGCACGAGAAAGGCTTTTCAAATTTGGTTCAAGGAACAAACCCGTATGAGTACGAGGTGAATTCCTAAGGTTGGCCAGGTATGCTTGAGGAGTAGTAGCTCTGACATGAGCGATGTGTCCGATTTGAGGATGGACTAAGGGATGACTGAGGTCATTGATAGCTCCACGGCAGGAGGCGAAAGTTTGTCGTATTAGTAGAAAAGACTAAGGTGGCCAAGAGGAATTAAGGACTCGTGAGATGCAATGAGATAAGGATAGGAACCGAGATAAGAGGAGTTTTGGACCGTCGAAATTGTCTAGGAGCCTTCAGAAAAGACCGAGGGTTAAGAATTCTACTCGTGTTGCTAAGCCAGCTACTGGAAATTCGGACCGTCCGTGTGCTCGGTGTGGAAGGTATCATGTTGGCGAGTGCTGGAATCGGGATCGAGAGTGTTTTAGGTGTAAGTCTAAGGCTCATTTGATTAAAGATTGTCCTCAGGATCTGAATAGGGCTAGAAACGGTGGGTCGTGGTGGTGTGCACTGAGACGCAGGTGATCGATAATGACGAGGGTCATAGTGCGAGGCAAGTGGAGGAAATGGTTTGACCAAGGTCGTGGAGCACCGGGGAGAGGAGTGAAGGTGCAGATCTTGAGGCGACCAAGGTTGGTTTATGCGACCAAAGCGTCGCGAGGAGGAAGATATGCGGAGGTGACAACGAGTACGTTCCTCATTTCTGGAATACCCTTTATTGCCTTGTTTGTTATAGAGCTAGTTCGTTCTTGTGTTGCTAGTGAAATGTATGGAACCTTGAGTGTGAACTTTGAGACTGCTGTAGAAAGTATGTTAGTTTTATTAAGATCGGAATCTGTGACAAGAGCGTGAGTGTGGTGAGTAAGGATGCACGACTGTTAGTTAGTTGGAAATTTCGAGGACAAAATTTCTTTAAGGAGGGTAGAATTGTAATATCCTGAATTAGGGGTTATTTGTGATTGTATTGTTTTGCATGAGTTCGGATTGTTGTGTTGTTAAGTGAGATGTTCTAGGGCTTAGGAATAAGCCAAGGGTAGGCTCATTTGTAGGAAAAATTTTATTTTTTAAGCTTTAGTTAAAGGGAGTTGAAGAAGCTAAGGGTTAAGAGTAATTCATGGGGAATTTTAACACAAGTAACCAGTTGGCAAAGTGGCAAGGAGGCACCGGAGGCACCACTTAGGGCTTTGAAAGGTGGCATACAAGCATTGAAAGAGGGCTTAGGTTGAATCCATGGATGGACTTAAGGTGACTTTTATTTTGCATTTATATGGCATGTGTTGGTCAAACTCTAATTAAGGTAAGGTTGGACTATTGTCTTTTATGGTTAGTAGACTAAGGAATAAGGCAAGTGCTTATTTATTGTATGGTATCAAGGAATTTTGGTAGGATAAGGGACATAAGGCTTGAAGTATGGAGTGTTGTTTTGGAAACTTTTCTATGGCCTTTTGACCATGAATGTAGGCTGTCTGATGGACTAGGGGGTTGGCTTAATTCAATGTGATTAGGAGGAAATAAGGAGAAATTTAGGAGTGAGTTTAATTCAATATTAGTTTGAATTGATGGAAAGAAGAATTTTGAGTGTGGAGGCCGAATGTAGGTCTCTTTTCGGTGATAATTTTTGGTCATGAGTGGGGGGGAATAGCGAATTTCCTATAAGAGGTCTAGAAGTTCTTTTTCGGTTCTCTTTCTTTCTTTAGTATTCTCTTTCGAAACTTTCTTTTCACCCTCGCCATTGCCAAAATTTGCACCCTATTTCTTGACCAAAAGTCGAAAGTTGGAAGTCATTTTGTGCATCTTTTTCTTTTTCTTTTTAACTTATTTTCCTTCCATTCACTTCCTAAAACCAAACCCATCCTCTCATTTGTAACAAAGTGAAACCTCTTCACCTTTGTTCTTCATTGTAATTCTCTAACTTTCATCTACACTTCTTTCCTTCTTTTCAACCTCGGTTCTATACCTATTTTGTGATAGTTGATTATCCCATCTCCATTTGGGAGTTCTTGCGAATCTTTTAGAGCCTTTAGAGGGGGAGGTGTCGACATTCCTTTTCATCAATCTTCCAATCGGTTTGAGTATAGTAAGCATTTTCTTAGCAATCAATTCTCTTCTTCTTCATTTAGTATCTGAAACCAATGGTTGGCCTTGGTTTCTAAGGGATGGTCGAATGTATGAAGAGTCATAATGTTGTGTTTCTTTTGTGTAGCCAGCGGTGAGGAGCCTCTTGGATTCGACTATTGAGGGGTAAGGTGGTAAGTGATATGTAGTTCGACCAAAGGCCATCTTCATGGATTTATGGTGTAAGTAGATTCTAACAATGGTTAAGTAGGGATCTTGACATCTTGAGGAGCAAGCAAATATTTGAGATTTAGTCGAGTGTGCCAAAGCAATACATAGTTATCGCCTTTGTTCTCTTGTTGTGTGTATGTGTTATATATATAAATATGTATATGATGTGCATGGTAGCCGAAATAATGGCTAAAAGGCGGATACCCATGGTGGGTAATCGATTAAGCAGTCGATACTTTATGACAATAAGTTTCCTATGGTATCTGAATGAAATTGTGATAGCATGTGATGTATGCTTATTTTAATGATATTGTGGCATGATACATGGGGCTTGGGATGTGACTATTGAAGGACAAGGAGTACATTTATATGCGTGGTCCGATGTTAGCCTTGTGCTACATTGGCGCTTGATGTTAGCTATGTGCTTCATCAAGGTGGGATGTTAGTCATGTGCCTCACCTCAGCGGATGATAGTTGTGTGTATCATCAGTAGATTGAGGATGACCTAGGGTCACCTCGAGGATATTGATATGTGGGGCCACTTGGGTGATCGGTGGGTTAGCCACGGCCTCGAGCGATGGAGTGCCAAGGTAGGTGTGTAATGGATGGATACTAGGTTGGGCTAGGCTTCATGCTGCATATTTATGTATGTGAATTTGTGTGTATATGGGCCAAGCCCATATGTGGAGACATGTGAAATAACTATGCCTTTGAGTCTGCTTGACTCACCCAAATTTTCTTACCAACATCGCAGGTGATTACGTAATGCTTGGACCGGGTCGAGCGGATACAAAGGTGGCCCATGCGAAGTTGTTTTCCTTATTTAATAAAATTTATATTTCAGATATTTTCAAGTATCCATTTATTGTAATAAGGGCCTTATAGTATTTGTTATTATTTTTATTATGGATTGATGATTAAACTACTATGTGGAAATGAGTTTATGATTTAGCAACTTACACTTTAAAATATATGTTAAAGTTTTAATCGGAGAAATTGTAATAACTTAGTTTTATTTGGAATTTTAAAATACCGAGGTTTTACAAACAACCACAAATTTTTAAGTTTTACTTTTAAGTCAAAAAAATTTTCCAACGTTTTCTGCAGTGACATATCAGATCCGGTCAAGGCTCGTGGGCTGGGTTTGGGGGTGTTACAAGACAAGTGAACAGGAAATATTCTCTGGTGCAAGCGATAGATATTCCACAGCAAAACGATAAGATTCTCTAATACATGAATAGTAATTATTCTCTGTAATTTGTATTTTTGTAATCAGAGAATATATTCTCTGAAAAGTTTCAATTATGTAATCAAATTTTCAAATATGTAAGGGATTGAATTTCCCGTTTCAAAGGATGTAAAGAGGCAATGGCCCTCTATAAAAAGCTATCAGATTGAGAATAAAAGGCATGACTTGAACTAACCATTTCAGTTATCAAAATTCTTAAAGTTTCTCCAAATTTTAAGTTTTCAAAATTTAAGTTTTTAAATTATTTTCCTTTTCAAAAAATTTACCTTTTTCAAGATTTAATCAAATTATAATTTCAAACGATTCAAACTCTATTTCAAAAATTATCACATTTCAAACGCCATTTCGAACGATTCAAACTGAACGATCTGAGGATGGAGTTTGAATCGTTGAATCTCGAGTTTGAATCGTTAAAATGGCGTTTGAAATGTGATAATTTTGGAAATAGAGTTTGAATCGTTTGAAATTATAATCTGATTAAATCTTGAAAAGGTAAATTTTTTAAAAGGAAAATAATTTAAAACTTAAATTTTGAAAACTTAAAATTTGGAGAAACTTTAAAACTTTGGAGAAACAAATTTTGATATAAAATGGTTATTTCAAGTCGTGCCTTTTATTCTCAATCGATAGCTTTTTATGAGGGCTATTGCCTCTTACATCCTTTTGAAACGAGAAATTCAATCCTTACATCTTTGAAAATTTGATTACATAATTGATTACATAATTGAAACTTCAGAGAATATATTCTCCGATTACAAAAATACAAATTACGAGAGAATAATTACTATTCATGTATCGTAGAATCTCATCGTTTTGCCGTGGAATATCTACTGCTTGCACCGAGAATATTTCTGCTCACTTGTCTTTTTTTTTTCGGAATATTTACTATTTACGCGACTTGTCTTTTCTTGCGGGGAATATCGTCGAGAATATTTCACATTCAACGAATCTTATCTTGCATCATTTTTCTTGGTTACGGTGATAATTCTTGAAGTGGTATCATCTGCAAGATCTACCGCTTTTGATTGAAGACGAAGACTTTTCATCTTCGGATTTGGAATCCATTGAGCTAAGCATTTCAGCCATGAGTTTTTTATATTCCTTCTTGGTCTTGGCTTGAGCTAACATAGCACTAGCTGTCGATTTTGCTTCGAGGAATTTTGCTGTGGTTTGATCGAAATGCGACTTACATAATTGATTATTGTTGAAAAATTGTCCAAATATTTTGAATCATATTTTTCATCATTAAACTTGTCCCACCATTTAGTTCTAAAGTTTCAAAATAGTAATGGAATTCCAGTACATTGATCTTGTTTATAGGAGTAATTCCAAGAAACAATGCAGGAAATGCATAGTTTTGAGAAAAAATGGATTGTTCTGTAAATGTGCTTTTGGTCAGGTTCAGGGTAAAATTTGTCAAAGAACTTGGGCCATAAATTTTGAATTTTTCCTGGTAGGATCTCAAAAGATGAAGGTCCATACCAATTCTACCATTGTTGGAACCAGTTTGGGAATTTGAATTGGGTATTGTATTTGAAATATATGAGCCAAGAATGTCTCATGTGCTTGTTGTTCATTAAGAAGGCATTGTACCATGCCATTTGGTAATCCCAATATGTAAAATATGGGTAGTGGTCAATTTTGGTGGTAAATTTTGCTAGAAATTTCTTTGGAGAATTTGGGTTTTCACTCCAATCCCTTGGTCGAAGAATTTTTAGTATTTGGGTACATTGAATGGGTAATAAAATTTGGATCTTTTGGGTCTGCATGTAGTGTTTGAAAAATACTAATCCAGTTTGAACCAGTATGTTTTCATAATACTGTTGGGGCTTTTGAGAATCCAATGGTTTGAAATGCCATCCATTGAAAAGTTCTTTTGCAAGTAAATGTGGAGGTTTTTCAAAATTCTTCCTCCATAACAAGAATTTTTTCAAAACATTTGTTTGGAAAATATTGTGAGGATTTTGTGTAGCGATCAGTGAAGATCTGCTATTTCTTTTGGAAAAAACTTCTTGGAGAGATGTCTCTTTTAAAACATTTTTGAGAGATTTTGGTTTGTGTAAAACAATCTCTTTATTTTTTGAAATCTTTACTGCTTCACTAGCAATTTGTTTGAGAGGAGTTTCCTCTTTTATTTGAGAAAAGGCCAATGCCACTTCTGGGGATTGAGAAAAGGACTCAATCCATTTTTTGATTTGAGAACCAATTTCATTTGGATCTTGTGCATCTTGAACGATTGTATTTTTGGAGGATTTTGATGATGACGATGATTTCTCATTTTCTTCTTCATGGCAAATTTCATACCATGACTTAATTGGTTTTAAGGAAATTTGGGTTTTGGATGACTCTCCTATTTTCCTTTTCCTTTGTCTCGGAGTTTGGGTGGCATTTTGAAGAAACTCTCGGTGAGAAAATCAGGCAAAAATTAGTTTCTCCTTTGATGTATTCAATATCAAAATCAAATATACTCAAAATTACTTGCCATCTTGCAAAAATCTGTTTTGAGGTAATATTTTGAACATCATTTTGTAAAACTTCTTTTGCTAATTTGCAATCAATTCGTAAAAGAAATTTTTGATTTAATAAATCACTTTGGAATTTTTTAATGCATAAAACAATTGATAAAATTTCTTTTTTAATAGTACTATAATTTTGTTGAGTTGGATTCGATTAATACGGAAGTAAACTGGACTATTTGCTCTTTCCCCCCTTTGACTTGTTTTAGGATCCCACCATATCCTATTTCAGAAGCATCTGTTTCTAAGATTTTGGGGGCATTTGGATCGGCTAAATATAAACAAGGAAGCTTAGTAACTTGTTTTTTAGTTTGGGTGATAATATTGGTGTGGTCATTCGTCCAAGGTTGTGGATTCTTTTTGAGCCTATCATATAATAGTTTACATAATTTGCTAAGACCCGGATAAAAGTATATGACATAATTAAGGCTTCCTAAGAATCTTTGTAATTGGACTTTGTCAAGGATTTGGTCTGGGATTTTATTAGCAAACTCTATGGATCTTTCTATTAGGGTAATAGTTCCTTGGGTAATGTAATGACCTAAAAACCTTACTTTGGTTTGGAACAAACTTATCTTGGATTTAGAAACTACTAAACCATTATTCTTTATGACTTTTATAAAGATGGATAAATGTTTCAATTGTTTTCTAAATTTTACGAAAACACTAATACATCATCGATGTATACTATTGTGAATTGAGAGTATTGGTAAAAAATATCATTCATTATTCTTTGAAATTCGGATGGAGCATTTTTTAATCCAAAAGGCATTACATTCCATTCATATTGTCCAAATGGTACAGTAAATGACGTTTTATATCTTTCTTCTTCTTTTATTTGGATTTGCCAAAATCCGATTTCATGTCAAATTTTGAGAAAATATTTGCATTACAAAGTTTCAGAGCAAATCTTTCTTATTTGGTATTGGGTATCTAATCCATTTTAAGGCTTGATTGAGAGGTTTGTAATTAATTACTAATCTTGGTGTTCCTCTTTCAAGTTTTGCATTTTTTATTACATAAAATGCTGAACAACTCCAAGGAGAACTATTTTTCCTAATTAATTTTTTATTAAGAAGGTCTTGTATTTCTGTTTTACAAAATTCTTTCATTTCTTTGTTCATTTGTATGGGTCTTGCTTTTGTACGTATTTGTCTTTCATCAAAATTGTTTTCATATGGTAATGTTACTTTGTGTTTTTCCTATTCCGAGAAAGCATTAGGAATGTCGAACAAATTGTTGATTCTATTTCTTCTCTGATTTGATTTATCCTTTTTGTACTTCTCTTTTTCTAATTGTTCACTCAATTTTTAAAACATATTTCTTCTTTTAGAAAAGAGATTTGTTTACATTTATGATTAATTAAATTATTAATTTTCCCACTATGGATGGATAAAAATTTTAATAAGTTGAGATTTCTTATCTTTGGTTTTTCTACAAAAGGAAATTCTACTTTAGTTTTTAAAACTTTGGTGGAGATAGAATTATTTGTTACTTTGTAAGGTTTGAGTAGGGATATGAATGGGGTTCCTAATATGACATCTTGGGTAATGTCTTTTACCATTAAAAAACATGGTTGATATTTTATACCTTTGTTGGATATTTCTGCATTGGGAATTTTGTAAGTAATTTTTAATTTTTGTACCATTTGCAGCTTTAAGAGATTCTGATGTTTTGTCATAATATTTTGTTGGAATTATCCCTTCTCTAATATAGTTTTGGTCCGCTCCTGTATCAAAAAGGGCTATTGTTTCTAATTGAAATTCATTATTTATGATAATATTTATTTTTATTAAATATCTTTGAATAGATACTTCAGTTAGAACCATCATATATTCTTGTGTATTTTCTTGAGTTCAGAACACCCCAAACCCGATCAATACACCACGCATCAATCTCGGTATGTTATAGGGAAAAGGTATTTGAGAGGTTTAGGTTTCGTTTAAAAGTTTGATGAAAACTCTTTCGTATGTTTTGTTCTTGTAGAAAACTTGAGCATGATTGTTTAAAAAGCGATAGTGTATTTGAAAACCGAAAATTTTGAAAACTTAATCGATATGTAAGTAAAACAAGTTTATCTCATTTAGAAATTTAAGTAATCCTTGTTGTTGCTTAAACACATTTTAAGTTAATAAGAAATCACATTCAAGTTTGGAAGACAATTGAGTTTCATTTATTTTGAATTACGATTGTGATACCCGATGGTAGCGTTTACAACATCTCGCTTGCGGTTTGAAGAAAACTTCATCTTTCCAAGTTTTAGCAAATTTTAACCCAATTAGCTTGTTAAGGCATATTTGAAAGTAACTTTAAGCATAAAGATAACCAAAGTAAAATTTTAAAAAGGCCGTTTACAAACCCAACAAATCCAAAATGAAAAATAAATAAAGCAAAGTACCAAGTTTAAAATCGCAAACAAATCGACTTTTATTCATGGCATGGGCACCTCGAGTCCACCCCTACTCCATGTCCGCGGTCTAAGTGTCACCAAATGATAAGGGAGAAGGTGAGTCATGAGACTCGGGCATAAATCCCCTCCCTGTATATGCAACATGCTAACACACATCATAACAAAGCAATACAATTAATGCACCGATCCTAACCATCCGTAACACCTTTTCTACCCAAAGGTTGTACCAAACCACCGGTAGTGCCAAACCAATCGTGACCCAAAGTCACGATATCCATCAATGTGGTGCCAAACCACTTTGTGACCCAAAGTCACGAATAATCAATCAGGGGCCAACCCACGTGTGATACCAAATCACTCGCGACAATCCCAGTATCTCAACAGTGGGGCCAACCCACGGTGGTGTTAAACCACGAGGACGAGTTGCTATGAGGTGCCAAACCTCTGGTGTCCCAAAGACACTAGTGTGATACCAAATCACTGGTGACCGTAGTCACGAATCATATGATGGGGCCAACCCATCATGTGATACCAAATCACTAGCGTCAATCCCAGTAAAATCAACCGTGGGGCCAACCCACCGTGGTGCTAAGCCATCGACGAGACGCGGAGGTGCCAAACCTCCGTGACCCAAAGTCACAAAGTATCATCTGTGGTACCAAACCACCGGAGGTGCCAAACCTCCGTGTCCCAAAGACACGGATATCATATCCCCTCCACTCATATCACCCCATAACACATCATACTAATGCAAATCGTGCAAATAATGCAATCATGCTCACATGCTCAATATGGCATCTCATAATACATACACCATAAATCATGATATCATATATCACTCTGAGATCTCGTAATGAAACGGACTTACCGAATCAGATCCATACCTCATTAGGTATTACATCAGTCAACCATACTGTTTCACTTTACACAATCAGGTTATTAACATATTACTCAGTAAAAAGGTGTGTTAGTTTACACACCTGTTAAAACGCACGCTTAATCCCAAAGAACCGGTTTAAATCCCTTGATTATCTTGCTCCTAAAATCGACCAAACACGAGATTAGTCACTTATACCATTCGGCCAGAACCATTAAACCAAAGGGGTTAGCGTTTGAACCCTTACCTTGCAAATGGTTTGGTTTCCTACCAAACCCGAACCAACAATGGTTCTATTGACAATCGGCCTCCCACCGAAACACAAACAATTAGCCTCACAAGCCTTTGGCATAACAAACTCTAAAAGAAAGACCATTAAAGCAACCTCTTTACCACCACCTACCCAACGCTTAATGAGAAGGAAGACTCTCTTGCTTGCTTCCGAATCCAAAGGCCCTAACGAAATGATCAAACAACAGTTAACTCCTTTCAACCAAAACCAACATCAGCCCTAACCAAACCAAAATCGACAAGCAAACAAGGGAGAAAAGAGATGGCCTTTCGGCCACAACTCACCTTCTTCAAACGATTGAACCACCAAACGATATTATCACCACACTTAGATTCGGCCAAAGTGCGAAACTAGAAAGAAAAGGATTCGGCCAAGGTGTTTAACACTCCTATGTTCGACTTTGAGTGGGAAGAAAAGGGAGAGTAGAATGAGAAGAAATAGAAGTTGCGGCAATGGGGTTTGAGAGAAGAAAAAGGAGGTTTGAAGGGACAAGTTGAGAGGGTTTCGGCTTGAGAGAAATGGGAAGAACAAATGGTGACAAACGGCTAAAGAGTTTTGGAAAAGAAAGAAAATAAAAGGGTGAAGAGAGGGAAGGTGCTTTCGGTTTGAAAGAAGAAGAAATGGAGGAAGGTATTTTGGAGAATGGGGTTTCGGCTAACAAGGTTCCAAGAGAAGAAAAGTATGAGAAGAAGGGGATACTAGTTTGGTTTTCATAAAATGAAAATAAGAAGAGAATATGGCAAAGAGCATTCGCCACAAACACCAAAACAAGAGAAACAAAGCAATTTCTTGTAAGCTCAAGGGTTTTAGTCTTGGATTTCAAGAAGAAAAATGAAGGAAATCACTGAGTTTGACTTAGGCTATTGACAAAAAGAAAAGAACTTTGCTTACTAAGCTTGATGAAAATGTACCAAAATGCAAAGTGCATTTAAACACTCCTACTACACCAAAACCGCCACTCACCCCCAAAATCTCCCCAAAATCCGCCACAACTCCCCAAACACTCCAAGCCACAACTTCAAATCACCTTGAACAAGTCAACCTCCACCAATCACTCTCCACCCACCATTCAAATCATTTGACTTGGTCCATGGCGAGTTTGAGCGCCTACAACTTCTCCCTCCATGCCGTCAAAATGGAAGCCAAAATAAGAGCACTCAACTTGAACACAGGACCTCCTCCCGCAAGTGGCGTCACACACACAAGCCTCAAGTGGCGCCTATCCCGCCACTCCACCACTTATTTGTTATGCCAAAATTCACCTAAAATATTTATAAACCCCACTCCTTCAGCTCCTCTCACCTAAGCCTAAAACAAAGATTTCTCCTACCACTCAAGCTTACACTAGGCTTACAACTAAGCCCCACAAACATCAAAACAACAACATAGAAGGCCAAACACATGCAAACAAAGCCATAACAAAAATAGCCTCTAACCCGGGATATTACAAGTTCGAGTTCAGTTTCTGACAAACTTTTTTCTGGGATTTCATGTTTTAAGGATTGCATTTGTTTTTTCATTTCTTGTTGTTCCATTTTAAGCTGAGAAAGTTCTAATTTAATTTGTTTTATTTCTAACTGCAATTTAGAATTTGTAATTTGTCTTGGTTTTTTTCATATTTATTAAATATTATATCTTGTATATTATACATTTGTGATTGACTAGAAATAATTTCTTTTTCTTTTTCGTTTATCTTTTAATGATGATTTTAATTTCAAAAGGTATTCTCTTTTTAGTTCGGGTCTTGAATTTTATCAATAACTTCAATCATAAATTCTTGGTCTTTGGTTAACATATTAATTGAGGTTCATTTTCATCATCGTAAGATTGGGATGTTGTATGTAATTGGTCTATTTGTAATTAAATGCTTTTGGTAGATGTATCATTTTCAAGAAGTTGTTTCTAAGACAATCTCATTTAATTTTTGTTCTATTTCTTCATTTAGATTTAAATTATTAATTTTTCTTTTAATTTTACAATATTTTGAAATGTGTCCTAGTTTTCCACATCTATAATATTTTATTGTTTTATCAATTTTGTTTTCTATTTTTGTTGTTTCTTTTCTTTCTCGTATTTTCTATATTTGGGTTTTTATAATATTTTGAAATATTATTTTTCCTATTTTTGGTTTTGAGGTAGCATGCTTTTCAAGAAGAAGGTTCATTCCTAATATCAAATTGGTGGCAAAATGATCCTAATTCTTTTCTACATTGATATCTTTCTTTCTTAAGTTGTTTTGTAATTTTAAATCTTGACAAATTTTAATCCTTCTTTTGAGTGAAACTAATTAGTTCACCATATGTAAGCTTTTCATATGGAATAATACCTTTATAATTTTCTCTTATTTGATTTCTAACTTTTTCTCCTAACAAAGTAGGAAGTCCTGCTAGAAACTTTTCTTTCCAAAATGGTTGTTGGTTATCAGATCTTTGCATAACTCTAGTCATAAAGACATATTTATACCATTTAAAATCGGTTAATTTTTTGCATTTTAAATTTGATAATAATTCTGAATTTTTGTCTTTAAGATGAGAAGGATCTCCTATAAAGTGTTTAGAGATTGAGAAAATTAAAGTTGCTCTGATCTTGGATTTCTCTTCCTTGTTCATCTAAAATAATTTTTCCTTGATCATCCTCTTTTATTGCTTTTAAGATTTCTTCTGTTGGGTTTTAGTGAGTGCATGATCCCACCATCCTTTTAATTGACCAAGAAATCCGAGAACCAAAAGGTTGGCTATAGCATGATCATTGATTAATCCATTTTGGTTTTGGGTTTTATAAACATTTGAAACCATCGTCATTTGTTGTAATAAACTAAGAATATTGTATTCGACATTCCATCTATATTCCATTCATAAATTGTATTAGCATTGTATATATTTTGGAAAAACAGGTTTTTCTTCTATATTAAGATCAAAAAGATGGTTTTGGATAATATAATCTTTTGGTTCTTTCCAAGCCATCTTGTTAATTTGTTGTTCATCTGACTGGTCAGAGTCAGATTGGGAGGATTGGTGTAATGTATTTACTGAATGTTGGGCTTGCATTGGGGTATCAGGTGCAATTAATTCAGACTTGTAACTTTCCAAAGCATCGAGTCTATTTTGGATTTCACAAGAAATCATTTTGGGGTTTTGGAAAGGTTTTGGAATCTCATAAGGTGTAAATATTGGTTCTTTAGAACTTTTTCTATTACCTCTTTTATTGGTTCTTTCTTAATAGGTTGACTTTCCACTAAATTCTCAATATAATCTAATTGTTTTCCTATTGTATGAAGACTGATATTTGTATAGTTGTTTTGTTCTACTATCATTTTAATATCTTTTGATGAGATTTGTTATCCTGCATCAGGAGCTCTCATTATTAAAGGACTTGCTTTTAATCCAATATTTTTGTGAAGGTATTGAACCTCCATTAAAAGGGGATGTCAAGATTCAACTTCTCCTTTATTAGTTTGCCATCTAGTATTATGTTTTATTGTATTAACAGATTCTCATAATATTCTTCAAACCATTCAAAGAATTTTATATGAATTTTATGGGTATTCATAAATTCACAATATTCTTGAAGAATGTTTTCTTTTTATCATTATAATTTTAAAGTAATCTTCTCTTTTTTGCTTATTTTTGTTGGAATAGAAGTGTTTTCTACACCATTCTTTATTTATCTCAAAAGTTTTTTCTAAAACACATATTTCTAAATTTTCTCCTTATCTTGGATTATTAGTCATTGATGAATTTGTTGGTGACATATTAGGTGAATTTTGGGGACTTTCTTCTTGTCCGGCATAGATAGGTTGAGCTATGTTTGAAGAATTATCTATTCCTTGTAAATTGGTTGTAAATGTTGTTGGGATAGAAGAGATGAGGCTCTAATGTCCTAAAATCTGCCGTTGTGTTTACGGATTTGACTCTTCTTCTAAATTTAACTTCCTAAAAGTTGTGCTAGTACTTCCTATTTTAAAGGAATGTCTTGGAGGCATTCTTTTGGCTCGTTGAATATTAATTCAACTGTGCCATCTTGGTGTTCAGAGATTTCACTTAATGAAGTGTTTCTTATTGGTGTTGGTGCCACAGTGCATAGCACCCTCAAGTTTCCACTTATCGGGAAGGTTTATTTCATGCCACCGTATTGTTCTCGGATTGTGGTATGAGATCTTGAAATCTTGGTTTCTATTAAGAGGGTTTCTCCTTTTGGACTTTGGAGTAAAGCCTTGGTATTAACTCTGAAATACATAGCTTTGAAATGGAGCCTATAGACTAATGTTAATACCTCCGTGCAGAAAGCATTTTGTAGTTATAGGTATGTATTTAGAGGGTCAAAGATTGTAAAATATTTTTATCGGTCAAGGATACCATAAAATTTGGATAACAATTAAAATGGATTGGGCCGGTACATAGGCTTGTTTCTATGGTTCCTAATAATGAGTCATTAAACATGATGTGTCTTTGGTCTCTTAAGACAATTAAAATTGATGTATTTTAGTGGCTTCAACACTAAGAGGTTTGACACCAACTTGGACTAATCCAAAATGGACATATTTGTATTTTTGTTCTTTGAGTTTATTAATGACGGCTCTATCTAATAATTGGATTGTTTCATATTCTTTTTGAATGGGTAAACTCCTTTTTTTTGTTTTTATAATGTAACTGCAAAAAGCATTTAAATTTTCAAAAGTTATAGTCTTGTAAACTTGGTTTGTTGGAACTCTTGGAAGAGTCCAATTATCAAATCTTTGGGGAATATTTTCATAATCTTCTTCTTGTTTATTAACATTGTTGTTTGAGGTTTGGTCGGACTCTTGGGATTGATTGGAAACAAAGCTTACAGAAGAATTGGTTCTTCTAAGGAAGGGAAACATTCTTTTGTTTTCTTATTTCCTACAAGGGGGTTCTACTATCAAGATTTTCGGATTATTAGAGTTGCCTACAGGGATACTTTGTCCTTGACACGCCTAACCCATGGCTAACTGGACAGTGTATCAATACTCAGCAAAATAGTAATACGTTAATAAAGACAGTTAAACCAGAACTTGAAAATATTGAAAACAAATTGAATATTTTCAAAACTTAAAAATATCTGCTCCTCCTTGGCTCTGATACCAAATTGTCCCGAGAACAATACAGTGGCATGAAATAAACCTTCCTGATAAGTGGAAACTTGAGGGTGCTAAAAAACGCCGCTAAAAGTCATGTTTTTAGTGGCGTTTTCAGAAAAAGCACCACTAAAGGTTAAGCTTTTTGCGGCGTTTTTAGAGAAAGCGTCGCTAAAGGTCATGCTTTTAGCGGTGTTTGTGGAGAAAAGCGCCGTTAAAAGCCTTGACTTTTGGCGGCGTTTGTGGGAAAAGAGTCGCTAAAAGTCATGACCTTTAGCGGCATTTTTGGGAAAGTGCCACTAAAAGTCATGACCTTTAGCGGCGTTTGTGGGAAAGCGCCACTAAAAGTCATGACCTTTAGCGGTGTTTGTGGGAAAAGCGCCGCTAAAAGTCATGATATTTAGCGGCATTTTTTTCATAAACGCCGCTAAGTTTATGGTGTTTGTTTTAGCGGCATTTTTTGCGGTGCTTTCGAAAGCCCCGTAAATAGTATTATTGGCGCTTATAAACGCCACTAAAAGCCTAAAAAAAGGCCGCTAAAAGTCTTTTTTTGGTGTAGTGTATAATGAAATTTAAATACATAAATACATCATATTAATAATGTTATAACTGTAAAACAAGATTTGATCTAAAACTTAACAAACCATAAAGTAGGATCTGTCATGTCAAATCATTAAGAACAAAACTAAATGCGAAAGCGTACTTGATTCCATTGATTTCTTGGAATCTTTAGATCTTATGGTTTTGATCTTCCAAATTAGCACACAAGTAATTTAGAGAAGGTCTCTTTTTTGAAGATGAGATGTCGGAGAAGTTACTTATGTGTAATTTAAGGACCATAACCCTAATATATAGCTTTTGCACATTAACCTGAAATCTAATCAACCCATCATTAATTAGAAATTAGTTACTACAATATCTACACATATTTGACCCATACCTTATTGAATAACTAAAGCCTAGTAAACCTTAGCCAAATTAGATCACATTTAATTTGGGTTAACCTTTTATGATAATAAATAAAATATGTAATTACTATTATTATATATGTGATGTCCATATTTTCCAACAATCTTCCACTTGAACCACATATATATTTATCAATTACTCTATAATTACATGTAATTATATCTAACTTTACGAGCTTAAAAATTTACTATTGTAAGACCCCAAACCCGGTCTAAACACTACAACCAAATCTGGCGTGCCACAGAAAAGAAAACGTTTGGAAATCGATTTGTTTAAGAAAAAAAATCGTTGTAAGATTTTTGAGAAAACGTCGATGTATTTTGTATCGTGTAAAACATGTTGAAACTTGGTTTGGAGAAACTTAGTTGTCATATTGTTACTCCATATTAATTACTTAGTCTTTGTATACAAAAAAAAAAAAAACAAGTATTTATTTAGCTTTTGAAAACATCTATTTCATAGCTTAATCAACATATTAAATAGAAACTTTAAAATCAACTAAATAAAAGAACCCAAATAAAACTTAAGCGGCCTTATTACAGAATTGAAAACCAAAATTTAATAAAATAGCTAAGTCCGAAAGGAAAACTTTGAAATAAACCAAATGCTGTGCATGGCCATCTCGAGTCCGCTCTGCTCCATATCCACGATCTAGGTCTGATTCGCAAATGTAAATCTAAGGGGTGAGTCGTCTAGACTCGGTGTACAAATCCCCATCCCAACAAGTTATGCTCTTACACAAATTCATACACTAATATGCAAGTCATGCAACCCATCCAACCTAAGCATCCATCCGGGTCTCCCAAATCTACCCTTGTGGTACCAAACCAATGGTGGTGCCAAACCACCGTAACCGGTTACAAAATATCATATGTAGTACCAAACCACCGTAATTGAAGCTACAAAATATCATATGTGGTACCAAACCAATTGGTGGTGCCAAACCACTGAGACTTAGTCACAATTTTTAATATGTGGGGCCAACCCATCAGTGATACCAAATCATCGTGACAGTCGATAAATCATACTCCCCCTCCTCTCATCACCCATAACACATATTTATGGTAACAATATCAGTATGATCATGCTTAACATACGAAAATCATGCATACAAAATATCATGCTCTCATAGATCACAATCAACGCGAGAAATAGTAACAACTTACCCGGCATCCTCGCTTTTACCCACAAGGGTAATTTAGTAACCATTGCCGTCATTCCGGATTTTAACAACACACAACATTTACATATTAAGTATAGAAAGTGTGTAAGAGTTACACACCTGGTTTTCATACTAACGTTTTTACTGCTTCTACGCTACTGTCACTTAACACTACCACTATCAGCCTACGATCTACTTCTGATGTCGGCCCATACTCTAAAGGCCAATCTCGCACTCCCGATACTGATCGTTTCTTGTACTTTGGCGTTGGGTTTACAAATCTAACCCCTACTGCTTGACTGTTAATATTGTCCATGATAACACCTCGGTCACTAAACTAATCAACCCGATGAGATCAATAAATAAACACAGTGTTTAAACGAAACCCTTTCCTAGCTTTGGATCCCAAAGTCTTTACAAAATGTCACCACCAACCCACCTACATTCACCAACACCCATATATTAAATCAATCCCTGAAACGCAACCAATTGAGTACCACAACACATTCGGACAAAGGGGAAAGAACAAGAAAGGCCATTCGGCCAAACCTACCACCACCTACCTTCGGCTTTTTCACCAAATCGGCACCTCTGACTATAGCAAGACAGGATTCGGCTTCTAGAGGCAAAGAGTGAAATCGACAGGGCCTTTGGAACAAACGATTCGGATTAGAACTTGATAAAATAGAGAAATTACGAGAAAGCAAAATCCGAAACTCTTCAGATTAAAGAGGAGTATTCTCGCTTATGGTGCACCTTCGAGAAAAAGAACCCACTCTTGCAGATTCACTATGGAGGAAAATGATGGGGACCGTGGTATTGACTTTGAAAGAAAAGATCAAGAGAAAAGAAAGTGTTGGAGAGTGGCGGCAAAAAATTTGAGACAATAGGAAGAGAGGATTTTCGCTAGCGAGTAGGTGAGAAAGATTAGAAAAGAAAAGATGAAAGAAAGATGAACACTTTGGCTTACAAAATTGACACACATGCACACACCTCATAGTTGGAGTTTTGGCCAACTCTCCCTCTCCCGATAGCCTTTATCCCTTATCTCATCCATCTATTATCACATCCCTTATCTTACCTTTAGAAGAGCCCACCTTAAAACCACCTCTTCCCCTTAATTATAAGCTTTAACACTTAAAATAAAAGAAATAAGGCTCCTAAATGCAAATTTCTATGTCAGTCCACCCTTTCCCTTGAAGTACCGAAATTTGACCCATCAATTTGGGCCCCAAGCGCCACACCAGCCCAAACTCCTCCCTTGTGACACCATCCTCATGTCCACTTAAAGCACCTCCAAATTTTGGGCCACAAGCCCACTGCTACTAAACATAATAATTTGCAAATAAATTATCGCTAGCACTATTTTTAATCAATTTAACTTGATTTAAGCCCAACCACGAGCCCAATACACACCTCAAAGCCTTTAACCTACTAACTTATCCATGCAACATACCAAAAGCATAGACCCACCAAAATCGGGATATTACGCTTCTACCCCTTAAAAATAAATTTCGCCTCAAAATTTACTCCGTCAAAAGAGTTGAGGGTATTGCCGTGATAATATCTTCTCGCTCCCAAGTCGCTTCCTCGATCCATGGTTCCGCCATAATACCTTCACCAAAGGAACTGATTTTCTACGTAAAACCTTAACATCCCGATCCAGGATCTGCACTGGTTCCTCCTCAAAAGACAAGTATGGGCTCACCTCAATCTCCTCCACGGGCACAACATGCGACGGATCTGAGCGATAGCATCTAAGCATAGAAACATGAAACACATCGTGGATTTGACTCAACTCTGGTGGCAACTTAAGCTGGTAAGCCACTGGTCCTACTCGCTTCAACACCCGATAAGGCCCGATAAACCTAGGGCTCAACTTGCCTTTCCTACCAAACCTCAGAACCTTCTTCCACGGCGACACCTTCAAGAAAACCTTGTCACCTTCTGCAAACTCTATATCCTTTCGTTTAAGATCGGCATAAGATTTTTGCCTGTCCGCTGCTTCTTTCAACCGAGCTAGAATCACTTTCACCTTATCTTTTGTCTCTGCAACCAACTTCGGACCTAACAACTACCGCTCCCCTAACTCCTTCCAACATGTAGGGGTACGACACTTCCGACCATATAACGCTTCGTATGGTGCCATCTGAATACTTGCTTGATAACTATTGTTATACGTAAATTTTGCCAACGGTAAGAATTCTTCCCAACTGCCTTTGAAATCTAAGACACAACCCCTTAGCATGTCCTCCAAAACTTGAATCACCCTCTTTGATTGTCCATCTGACTGGGGATGAAATGTCGTACTGAAATCCAATCTCGTGCCTAGTGCTTGGTGCAAAGCCTTCCAGAACCTTGACGTAAATCTAGGGTCTCTGTCTGAAATAATCGACACTGGCACCCCATGCAACCTCACAATCTTCACTACATATAGTCTTGCTAACTTCTGAAGAGAATAATCCATATGCACAAGTAAAATGAGCAGACTTCACGACGGTCCACAATCACCCAAATTGAATCCTTCTTGGTAGGTGTAAGGGTAGCCCACTCACAAAATCCATTGTAATCCTTTCCCACTTCCATTGTGGAATCTTAATCGGTTGCAACATACCTGACGAAAACTGATGTTCAGCCTTGACTTGCTGACATGTTAGACACTTACCCACAAATTTGGTTACCTCCCGCTTAAGGCCAGCCACCAAAATCGCCTCCCACAAATCTGGTACATCTTACTACCTCCCTTGATGCATAGCATATGGATCGCTATGTGCCTCCCGAAAACCTTCGCTTAACTCCACATCCTTAGGCATACACACTTTTCCCCAAAATGTAACACTCCATCGTCGCCGACTATACCCTCCAATCCATCGTTTACACTTGTAACCTTTGTGCGCCAAACTTTATCCATAAATTATTTTTCCTTAACCTCGTTAATCCATGTTGGCTTCACTTGCAATTCCGCTAACAAGCTTCCATATCATACGACTAAGGTGAGCAAACATGGCTCTTAACTCGCCATCGCTTTATTTACTCAAGGCATCTGCTACCACATTAGCCTTTCCGGGTGGTACTCAATCGAAAGCCATAGTCCTTAATACTTCAATCCACCTTCTTTGCCTTAAATTTAACTCCTTCTCGTAAAGAAGGTACTTCAAACTCTTGTGGTCTCAGATACACGATAGACTTTTCTCTATACATGTAATGTCGCCAAATTTTTAGGGCAAAAACACTGCAGTAATTCCGATCATGCGTCCGGTAGTTTACTTCGTGAGGTCTTAACTGCCGAGAAGCATACGCTACTACTTTCCCCTCTTGCATCAGCACACATCCCAATCCTGTATGGGATGCATCACAATAAATCGTAAACTCCTTCCCGACTTCCAATTGAATTAACACCAGAGCTTCCGTCAAAATCCTTTTTAACTTCTCAAAACTTTCGTGTTGCTTATTCGACCACACAAACGAAACCCCTTTCTTCAGCAACTTGGTTAATGGTGCTGCAATCAAAGAAAACCCTTCCACAAACCTTTGGTAATACCCTGCTAAACCCAGAAAACTCTAAATCTCCGCCACAGACTTCGATGGCTTCCAATCTAAAACTGCCTCAATCTTTCGAGGGTCCACTCTAATCCCCTCAGCTGACACCACATGACCCAAAAGGTAACTTCCTTCAACCGTAACTCGTGACTTACTAAACTTGGCGATAATCGCTTCTCCCTAAGAATCGCAACACCACTCGCAAATCGCGTCATGCTCCTCCTCCGATTTTAAGTACACCAAAATATCATCTATAAATACTACCACAAACCGATCCAAATACTACCAAACACCGTTCATCATATCCATAAATCTTCTTGAGGCGTTACAACCCGAATAAAGATACTAAAATTTATAGTACCAGATTGAGTACGAAACGCCTTATGGATATCCGCCTCATTTACCTTAAGTTGGTGATACCCCGACCTCAAATCTATCTTGGAAAAGACCGATGCTCCCTTAAGCTGGTCGAACAGGTCATCTATCCTAGGCAAAGGATACTTGTTCTTAATCGTCAATTTATTCAACTGACGATAGTCTATGCACATCCGCATTGACCTGTCCTTCTTCATAACAAAAAGCACAGGCACTCCCCAAGGTGAAACACTTGGCCGGATAAAACCCCGATCCAGCAACTCCTGAATATGTGCTTTCAACTCCACCAATTCCTTTGGCGCCATCCTATACGGAGCAATTGACACTGGCGCAGTTCTCGGTAGAAGGTCTATACCGAACTCCACTTCTCGATCCGGGGGCAAACCCAAAAGTTCTTTCGAAAAGACATCAATAAACTCATTCACTGTTCAAACACTTTCTATAGCCGGTTCTTTACCTTCTAAAGCACAAACATAAACTACAAACGCCTTATATCCTTTCCTTACCATCTTCTTCGCTTTCAGCGTGGACACTACATTAGATAGGTAATTCCTTCTCTCACCTATCATTACCACCTTTACACCCTCGACCATTTTTAGCACCATGCACTTAGTCAGACCAATTCGCTCGCCTCGGTACTTAACCAACCAATCCATTCCTAAGATTAAATCGAACTCCCCAAAGGGTAGTTCCATCAAATCTGCTTGAAACACGACCCCTTAAAGTTCTAGGGGTCATCCCTATACAGTTTGTCTACCACCACAGAGTGTCCTAGAGGGCTAACTACTGTCATCTTCATAGTAGATATCTCATAGGCTAAGTTCAAAGTTCCCACTATACTACTAACAACATAAGAGTGTGTCGAACCAACATCAATTAAAGCAAGATAAGGCAAATTTTTAAATTATAAACGTACCGGTTATGACATCCGGTGCATCGCCCTCCTCTCGACGCTATCGCGTAGATCAACCCAGTGTCTAGCATTAGCACCTCTAGCACCCTGACCAGTGCTCCATGGCCCCGTCTGCTACTGATTCCACCCCACTGCATTCTCGACCTTCCGTGGTTGCTTGGCCATCTCTCTTGAATTGACCACGCCCTGACCCACACTTGAGTCCTGCTAACTTCCATGACAAATCCCTTACCCGTGCTCCAATGACCCGCGACTCAAAACATCCTCTATTACCACCCAACATTCTCACGAATGAGACTTCCCACATCGAAAGCACATCGATGTGGGCTCTTTGAAAGCAAAGAAGCAGAGCTTTTGACCTTTGATCCCACCCACCAAATCTAGCCTTTTTCTGAGCACTTCCACTAGACCTTGATGGCTCAAAACTCCTTTTATCCTTGCCCCTATCCTGATTCTGTTTCTCGGTCCGCTTCTCCTCCTCAGCTATTTTGGCCTTTTTCACGAGAACGGCAAATTCTTTTTCATGCTGAGGTGCAATCAACACCCGCAGCTCATCTCTTAGCCCATCCTCGAAACTAACACAGCACTCATGTTCTGTAGCCACCATACCCCGAGCATACCTACTCAACCTCAAAATTTAGCCTCGCACTAAGGCACCGCTTATTCCCTTGTACCAAATTCAAGAACGCCTACGCTGCCCATCAAGATAACTAGCCTCCAATTACTTTCTCGATAGTCGCCTAAAATAATCCTGTGATATCACCGCCATCGCACCATCCCTGACCGTGAGCCACCACTGGTACGACTCATTCCAGAGAAGAGATACTATCCCGTTAAACTTTTCCTCAACCGAGAAGTCTAAGTCATCCATTCTCCACTCTGTTCTAACCAAGACTTCACCGTGTTGGGAGCCACACCGTAAACTCCCCAAATACTTCGCCCATTTGCCCGAGTCGCCAACCACGGATTTTGGGCTCAGACCTGCGTCTTAAGAACTCTTTCCAAAACTCGCAATACTGCCTGAGATACTGCATTGTTACCATCCATCTGATCCTAAAACTCAGCTTCTGCCGCCGGCAGATTCGGCATCACATTTTCGAACCCATGGCTAGACCCTACTGGCTCTGACAAAGCCATCCTACCCCTACCCCGGCCACGGGGTGGATGTCCTCGACCTCTTGTACTCATCTCCTCATTCGCATTTATCTGGTTAAGAATTTTATGAATTATTATCTATTTTCACTATTTATCCACGAACAATTTTATGAAAATAGTTTTAAAGTGATTCTTCAATTCAATTTATCTAAAGTTTCAGCTTTCAAGCTTATCTCCTAGTTCTAAGTATATTCATCACACAAACAACATCCATGCACCACATTCCATGAACAGGGGTATTTTCGTCATTTCACTACCCGGGGTATTTTAAGTAATTTTAACCTATAGGGTATTTTTGTAATTTTCCAAAATAAAGTTTTAGGTGATTTTTTCAAAATAAGGGTATTTTTGTAATTTTGCATTTCGGTATTTCGATAACTTTGTAAGTCAGGGGTAATTTGGAAATTTTACAAACCAGGGGTAATTTGGTAATTTCAAAACTAGGGTTTTTACAAAACAAGGTGCCTGGTCCCTTTCGAGTTTTAATTATCGAATTTAGCCTGTGAACAAGTCCTCATGGTTAGGGTGAACAGTCACTACGCACCAGGTAGGATTCGAGCGAAGAGGAGGTGAGTCACTAGGACTGCTTAAATACCAAGCTCTCCTTGAATCCAATCCTAGACATGCGCATGGTTGTTGCCACACCCTAACTCAGCGACTTACTCCCAGGTTTGTTCAATTATGCTTAAATCTTATTTAATTAAGAAGTTGTATAACTAGCCCTATGGTCCACTAGTATTATCATGCTTAACTACGTCTAAAGCCCACAAAGCCCAACATATATATCACAACAAGAGTTAGGGTACTTACCTGGGTGGATCAGTGCCGGAGACTCAGGTGCCATGCTTTCCAGAAAAATGATCATTTCACAAACTTTTAAAACATATTTTGGGCCCTAAGCCCACAACTAAGCTTTTGAACCGGGCTCTGAAACCAAAATGTAACACTCCAAATCCCGTCCAAACACTACAATCGAATCTAGCGTGCCACAGAAAAGAAAATGTTTGGAAACTGATTTGTTTTAGAAAAAAACTGTTGTAAGATTTTTGAGAAAATGTCGATGTATTTTGTATCGTGTAAAACATGTTGAAACTTGGTTTGGAGAAACTTAGTTGTCA
Organism: Gossypium rotundifolium; assembly: GCA_025506655.1. NCBI lineage: Eukaryota > Viridiplantae > Streptophyta > Magnoliopsida > Malvales > Malvaceae > Gossypium > Gossypium rotundifolium. Next base: position 39,777,067 of record CP106728.1, read on the forward strand.
TTGTACAGACCCATTTCACCCGGCCCGTTTTATAACCCAAAACCCAAAACTTAAACCCAAACCCATTTTACAACCCAAACCCAAAATAACCTAACCCAAGACCCAATAACACCTAAAACTAACCCAACATGGCCCAATTAGCCCAATGCCAAATCAGAAAAGGAAAAACCAAAACCCTAGCCCCTAGCACAAGTGGCGCCGCAAACCTAGTGCGCCTTACCACTTGCCTCGCTTTCATCATGGCCAAGATCGCCATGACTGTGCCCGCCATCACCATCGGCTGCAGTCGGCCACCGACCTCCACCGCCTCCACTTGATCGGCAAGACATTAAACAGACAAGAAAGAAAGCAATAAGAAGAGGCTATGAAAGCCGATTAATAGATTTGTAAAAGGACCTTTTCTTTTCTCCCCAATCAATAGAAAAAAACAAATTCAGAAACAAAATAACAAGTAGATATCAAACAAAGAAGAATCAAAAACGCATAAAAAGCCAGATCAGTAACGTTCGGAGGTGATTTTCACATTTTTTTCTTTTCTTTTTCATTCGTCGTTTCATTTTTTTTATTTATTACTCAATCAAAACATATATACATATGCTTAAAATATATAAAAAAAGAGAGAAAGATTTTACCTTTTCCAACCACTGCAGTGCGTGGCTGGCATGAGCTCAATGACGTCCGACTCATCGAATTCGGTCAAGTTCCCCCTGCAAAGAAAAAAGAAGAGAAAATTTTTTTTAAACAGCATCTGAAATGAATTTTTTTGGGGGTTTAGGGCTTTATATAGCCCCACAAAATGACATCGTTTTGGGGGCTGGCCTTTAACCCCAAAACGACGTCGTTTTGGCCTTGACCCGCGCTCGTGACCTGACCCAACCTAAGGATCCGCACGTTTTTGAACGGACGGGCTAATTGCACTTTTAGCCCTTCCGCATTTTTATTATTTTTAATTAGATCTTTGTTATTTTAAAATCGCCCTAACATTTAGTCGGTTTCCAATCGGCCCCCTCTTCTTGCGTTTGGCCAAAAAGGGATTATGCTGCGTGGTCCCTCCGTTTCCTCTGCGTGTACAAATCGGTCCTACTCTTTTATTTTTGTTTCATACTGACCCTGAAATTTTGTTTTATTTTCAAATTGACCCCCCCGAACATTGTTTTATTCATAACCTAACTCTAAAATTCCGTTTTAATTCCAATTTAATCCCTTTTAGTTAGTTCGCTTTTTGTTCTTTTATTATTACATACTATATTTTTATTTTATTATTACTATTACTATATTCATATTATTATATTGTTATATTTTGTATCATCATTATTATTTTATTATTATTACTATACTACTACTATTATTATTATTATTACTATTATTATTATAAATGCATCATTGTCATTACTCTTTATTTTATTATTGTTATTGCATTACTATTATCATTATATTTTTATGTTTTATTCATTTTTATCATTATTATTAGATTATTATTTTCTTATTAATATAGTATTATTTTCTACTTTATTACTATTATTATTATTATTTTATTTTATATATACTATTTCATTTTAAATTGTCATCATTATTTATCGTCATTATCATATTATTATTATTAGTACTCTTATATTTGCTATATTTATATCTCGTTTATCTTTCTTAATTTCATATTATTACTACATAAAATATATTTTGAAAATCATCATATTTCATTTTAAGGTTTTAGAATAAAGGTGATGTTTCGTATTTGGGAATTCGGAAAATAGTGCCCTAACGTGCTGGGTTGCGATTTTCCGTTTAACTAAATTACTTAACATCCCCTTTACGAAGTTTCACGAATCATGAGACGACTTTGATTACGAGAGATTAAAACATTATTTCCTAACGAGCTGGATGTGATGTTTATATCTTTTCGGGACAAAGAAATCTCAAGTTTTAACTCGAGCCCTTTTCTTTGATTTAATACGATACGATGCATTTTTTAAAAATTGCTACACTCCATTTAAAGGTTTTAAAATAAAGGCAATGTTTTGTATTTAGGAATTCGGGGAATAGTGCCCTAACGTGCTGGGTTGCGATTTTCCGTTTAACTAAATAACTGAACATCCTTTTGATAAACTTCGTAAAATCATGAGATAAGCTTTGATTACGAAGGTGTAGAATATCATGTCCTAACGTGCTGGATGTGATGTTTGTACCTTCTCGGAGCAAAAAAATCTCAAATATTCTAATATCTTTTAAAGGATCCGTATTTTAAAAACCTTTTCAAATTTTCGACATTAAGACACTAATTAATCATTTTGGTACCAATTTTGGGCGTATCGAGGGTGCTAACCCTTCCTCGTATGCTTGAACCGATTTCGAACTCATTTTTTGGATTTTGTAGACCAAAATCATTGTTTGGATAAGTCAAACTATTTATTAAAAACAACCGTTTTATGAGGTGGCCCGATCACACCTCAATGAAAAAAGGATTGGTGGCGACTCCCTGTCTTTTTCGCTTTAAAAACCCAAAGTCGAATCCCTTGTTGTTTCCAAAAGAATGGTTACGATAGCTTGGCAACTCCACTGGGGACCTTTTGGAGAGTCAAGCCATAAATTGATTACTTCATCTTTTGTCAGAATTTTGAAAGTTCGATTTGAAAATTACGATCTTTTATTGCATGTTGTTTTAATTTTGGCATTGCCTTTGCATTACCGTTGTGGCCGCACCTTTAAGTGGGAGTGAAAGCTACTCCTTCGTGAGCTTTTCACCTCCGCAGGATAGTGGATCGCTTTCGGATACATCCGTATTATGTCTTCGTGAGATTTTCATCTCGTGTAGCCATAGGAAATGTATTCCCGAATCCGAACTCGATCTATATGAGCATAAAATGGGTGAGGATCGAGGAATCTGCTAGTTCAGGTACCCTTACTTTAGAATTGAACCTCATATAGTAAGCCCTAAGAATCCACCCTAGGTAGAGCCGTGCCAAATCCTAGTGGTTACCAGATTGAGTATTTTTATTCTTTGCTTACTGTGTATGAAATACTGATTTGCTTTATTTTTATTTTTGCATGGCATCTTCATCAAAAAAAGTGTTGATTCACATTCAATTGCTAAATAGATAGCTTGTCATGGAAAGGGGGTTTCTTGATAGAGTGGAGGAAAATGCGGCCATCCGAATATGGGCCGAGACATTGCAACAAGAAAAAGGTGATAGTCTCATAGAAGGGCACGTGTCAGAATTATGGGACTTCAAACGTATCAGTGTAACTCAAAATAATTTTCAAGAGATGAAAGAGATATGGAGTCAAGGGGACGACGAGATTAAGTAACTATTCAACTGTCATTACGGTGATCTGCCTTATCTGCTCGACATTAAGGTAGACCAGCACTTATTCTGAGCTATAGCCCAATTTTGGAATCCTGCTTATAGTTGTTTTACTTTCGGGAAAGCGGATCTGGTGCCTACTATAGAAGAGTACACAGCTTTACTCCGTTGCCCAAAAATTCAAACGGACAAAGTTTATGCAAGGCCTGTTAACATCCCCACCTTTTTAAAAAAGCTGATGAATATTACGGGAATGAGTGAGTAGTGGGTTGCAGCTCGGATAAAACAATAAGGAGATTGTAAGTGCATCCCTTGGAGAAATTTAAGGGATTTGATCATAGCACATCCTGACGTGAAAAAAAGGGTTGACATTTTTGCCTTGAGCATTTATGGACCCATTATTTTCCCCAAAGCTCTAGGGCATGTAGACAAGGCGGTCTCAGACTTATTCGACAGATTAGATAGAAGAGTCACACCCGTTCCTGCAATTTTGGCCGAAACTTTTAGGTCCTTAAGCGCGTGCCAAAGAGCGAAGGAAGATTCACTTGCCAGCCTGACTCTTGCTAGTATGGTTCAACGATCATTTTGGAAAGCGGAAAAGGCATCGGTCGAATCTTCTCGAGGACTATTCCCGCTAAAAGAATTAGCGACCACGCCAAGGCGAGACGATCTTCTGAAGAAAATGGATGACGATTCGCAAAACCTACAAGAAAAAGACGTAGAATGGAAAGCTCCTTTAATGATCCCTAACGAGATCCTATATCGGTGTAGAGATTTTGAATGGGTTCCTCATCGGGAATATGGGAGCTATCGGATATGCTCCTCCTCCTCGTCAAAGACAGACGAGATGCTTTATACCGCAACACAAGGTCTAATTTAGTGCGAGTTCGAATATAAAGGAGACAATTGTAAGAAAAGAGTTCGTGAAATAGTGAATGCTTGGAGTCGGACTCACAGGATGAAAAGGTTTGCCACTAACCTGATGACAACCCCTGAATATGACCGATGGAAGAGTCAGAGAATCAATGACAATATCCCCACATCAGACCAAGAAAACGCCCGATCGATGGAAGAGCACCTGCAGGTAATCCCGTCGGAGCTCGAAATCATCAAACAAGATTTTGAGAAAAGGAATGTGGAATTAGGAAAAGGATAGAACAATTAGAAGAAGAAAAATGCGAGTTAGGGTTGGATGTTGACATTCAAGTTTGAAGCCAGAAAAGTCGAGGAAAGGGAAAATAAGGTAGGAAGATTTGGACAGTTTGAAAATGTACTACAAGATGTCACGAAGGTCAATGAAAATTGTTGAATTAGGAAAACGTCGAACAATGGCATCAAGAACTGAAAGAGGAAAGACATAGAGCCGATCCAATGGGAAAGGGAACTCAAGAGATACTCAAGTTCGAAGCTACTCTAAAAGAAGTTTGGTAGAAACTTCGTAACGAGAAAGAGGAATTAAAGGCTCGGTGATGAATCTGAAAGATCATTGTATCGAAGATCGTGGCAGTAACTCGTGGTCTAATTAAAGGCTAGTCTGAGTAAAATTGAAGAAATGAAAGCAAGAATCAAGAGCTAGAATCTACTTTACATGGTTGTGAGCTACGGTGGAGCTTCTTAAAGTCAATGAGGAGCGTTGAGCAAAGAATTTCATCACTCTCGAATCAAGTCGAGATCGGGATTACATTATGGGGAAGTGTGGCTCAAGTGCGAAGTGGCGAATCACTTACAAACCTTAGCAGTCCGAGCTGATGTATTAAGTTTATTTTACGAATCAAAGTCAGAGCAAGGTCAAGAGTTAGCTGGGCTTCTGGAAGAAGTCAAGGCCTTAAGTATTAGGGCGAGGCCTTATATGTAATCCGTTTTATGTAAAGAAACTTATTTTCTAGAAAAGTTATTCTAAAAAGAAATTGAATCAGAATTAATGCCTTTTTTTTGCATACATTTCATGCATCAGAATCACATTGCATCATGTGTATTAAATCTCACAAAGGAACCTTAAATTATGATAGTGACCCTAGAACATCGGTACAATACGCAAGGCAAAACAAAAATCATGGATCAAGGAATGGAGAGACTAGAACAAATCCAAAAGGAAATACAAGAGCAGATGCAAGAACGATTGATTAAGATACAACAGGACATGATGGAACGAATGCAGGAATCTCAGAGCAATATGATGAATCAGTTGGCGCAGTTGTTGGCCAATGAACGGGAGAAAGGAAAGGGCGTTGCTACTAGTTTGGGAAACGATAACGACGACCCTATTTACCCTCCGGGTTTTACCCCACCTAATACCCAAGTGCCACCGGGAGGCATCCCCAAAGAACGCTCACATTATTAGACCACAATATCGAGGTTGGTACTGCGATACCGACCCTCCGCCGATCGGTTCGTACTAACCTGTGGAAAGTCTGCTAACCCTATGGTCCCCGATTTCGATGAATTGGCAGAAATGGACAAGGCAAAAATAGATTTGTCAAAGCAACTTGAGAACCGTTGCAAGTGGCTAGAAGAAAAGTTTAAAGAAATAGAAACGGCTGACCATCGTTACGGGATGGACGCTAAAGACTTAAGTCTGGTCCCGAACTTAGTCCTCCCGTCAAAGTTCAAAACACCAGAGTTTGAGAAATATAACGGGACTAGCTGTCCTGAGGCACACATCACAATGTTCTATCGGCGGATGGAGGAGCACCTTAATAATGACCAGTTACTGATTCACTGTTTTCAAGATAGTTTGGCCGGGTCTGCCGCCAAATGGTACAACCAGCTTAGTCGTGCCCAAATCAAGACGTGGAAGGACCTGGCACAGGCCTTCATGAAACATTATGGCCATGTAGCTGATATTGCTCCTGATAGAATCACGCTCCAAAATATGGAGAAAAAGCCGGGCGAAAGTTTTAGACAGTATGCCCAGCGATGGAGAGAGGTAGCAATACAAGTGCAGCCACCGCTCCTGGAAAAGGAAACCGCCATGCTCTTCATTAACACCACAAGGCCCTTTCATAACTCATATGATAGGGAGTATGACCAAAAGCTTTGCTTACATAGTAATGGCGGGAGATGATCGAACATGCCATAAGGGCGCAAGATCGAGGCAGAGAAAGCACTAGGAGGCCGCCGCCCAAGAAGAAAGACGGTGAAGTAAATAACGTGAGCACACACAAGGCGATCACGGTTAATCGACCAAAGGCGCCACCTCTGGACAATAAGGTCCTAAGACAGAATCGGGAACCGACCGAATCTTCAAAAAATTCAATTCACGCCAATTCCAATAACGCACAAGGAGCTATACTAGACCTTGTTCAATGAGTATATCGTATCCCCATTCTATTTGCAGCCATTACAACCGTCATACCCTAAGTGGTACGACCCTAACGCTCAATGCGATTACCATGCAAGCATAGCGGGGCATTCGATATAAAATTGCCTTGCCTTTAAAAAGGTAGTCGGGAGGCTAATAAAGATGGGGGTCATAACACTCGACGACTTGGCAAAAAAGGGGAACCCACTACCCAATCACGAGGGTGGAGGGGTAAACACGATTGGCGAGGAGGGGGTGAAAAAGATCAAGAAGGACATCACGGAGGTAAAAACCCCATTGAGAGTAGTCTGGGAGGAAATGACAAAGAGAGGATTGACAGATTCAGATCCTGCGAAAAACTGGAAGTATACAGAGAACTACTGCGAACTCCATAAAACAAAAGGGCACGAGATTCAAGAATGTGCCCAGTTTAGAATCTTAGTGCAAAACCTTATGGACAACAAGGAACTGGAGTTTTATGAAGAAGGAGTAGAGGAAAGGAATGTATGTGCGAGGAAGAATTGATGAAGCACGAATCAATCACCCAAGAATCATTATCTCATGAAACACGTAAGGTGGTACAGGAAAGGTCAAGATTATAATTCAGAGACCTGCTTCTTTTCCCTACAAAGACAGTAAAAAGGTACCCTGGGAGTACAATTGTAATATAATGATACCAAGGGCGGAAAGCTCCACTAGCATTTCAGAGGAAGGCAAGAATAAAGGGTCCTATACACGCAGTGGGAAGCGGTATGACCCTAAAAATAAAGGAGTAGAACCAGTGAAACCAAAGACTATGCTGACTGGGCCGAAAGAGGAATCAAGCCCACTCAATAAACTCAGAAAAGAGGAGGAGGCCAAAGAATTCTTGAAATTCTTGAAACACAATGAGTACAAAGGTGGTAGAGCAGTGCAGAAACAATTAGCTCGCATATCCGTGCTAGCCCTGCTGTTAAGCTCGAAAGTACACCGTGAAGCACTGATAAAAGTACTGGATGAAACTTATGTTACTAAGGATATATCCGTTAATAAATTAGATCGTCTGGTTAGTAACATAAGTGCTGATAATTTTACTTACTTCAGTGATGATGAAATCCCACCAGGAGGCATGGGGTCAACGAAGGCCTTGCACATAACTACTCGTTGCAAGGGATACACTCGCCAAGCGTGCTAATAGATAATGGGTCAGCTTGAATGTCCTACCACCGCTACACTCAAGAGGTTGTTAATAGACGCTTCTCACATGAAAGCATGCGTAACATAGTGAGAGCATTTGATGGCACCGAAAGAAGAGTGATGGGAAGAATGGACGTGCCATTATTGATCGGGCCTAACACATATGAAGTAGATTTTCTAGTCATAGACATCAAGCCCTCTTACAAGCGCTTGTTGGGAAGGCCTTGATTCATTCGGCGCAGCGCCGTTCCCTTGTCATCGCACTAGAAATCAAGTCGGTAATGTAAAATCAATGGTAACTATAAACATCAAGAAGACATCATAGCAATCGTTACCAATGAAGCGCCATATCCGAAACAAGTGAGGAGGTCATTGAATGTTCCTTCCGATCCTTAGAGTTTGTCAATGCTACTTTCATCTCGGAGGGAAATGAAGTCCCACTGCCTTAGCTATCCAAGACCACGAGGATAGGCCTACGAATGATGATAGGAAAAGGGGCTCTACCAGGAAAAGGATTGGGGAAACATCTCCAAGGGAAAGTTCAGATACCGATGCTGAAAGAGAAAAGAGACCGTTTTGGCTTGGGTTTCAAACCAGATGCGATACAAATGAGGAAAGAAATAGAAAAGAAACAAGAAAGGAGAAGGGCAAGGTTGAACAGAGAGGATGTTAAGTGGGAATCAATGAAATTCCCCCACATATTCCGTACCTTCGTGTCAGGAGGAATAATCTACCCGGAGAATCTTCCTCACATCAATGCCATACACGATGAGAAAACTGACCAAGGAAACCTATTGGGCATTCACCCGTATGAACCTGGAAGCGTTCTAAACAATTGGACTGCAGAGGAATTTCCTATAGTTTTTAGAGATTATACAGAGTAATATTCAGAACGCACTCATTGTTTTAAGCCTAGAAACAATGAGATTTCTTTTGTAAAACAGGCTCATGTTCGGATATTTTGTTACAATGAAATGCATCTTTAATTCTAACAAACTTTTTTCATTTCTTGTTCCCATTCATATCATGTGAATAGTCATCCTTCAATTCATTTATTCTTTGTACATCCATTGATACCCATCACAGGTCCCTAGCCATCAATAATATGAGCAACGATACTACAGATTCAAAGGTCTGTTTTGAGCAAGATATGTGTTCAGAAGAATCTCAGGATTTTGAAAATGACAGAGAATGTGACTTGCTTCCAAATTTGTTGAGAATGGTAGAGCAAGAAGAAAAACATATCCTACCGCATAAAGAGTCGGTGGAAGTGGTGAACCTGAGAGAAGGACAAGAAGTGAAGATCGAAGCTTGTATCACGGTAGAGACCAAGCAATGCCTCATCGAGTTACTCCAAGAATTCAAGGATGTATTCGCATGGTCGTATCAAGATATGCCTGGATTAAGCACTGATATCGCAGTACACCGGTTGCCCATAAAAGAAGAATATAAGCTCGTCCAACAGAAGCTTCGAAGAATGAGACCGAATGTTTTGTTAAAAATAAAAGAAGAAGTCAAGAAACAATTTAACGCCGGATTCTTGCAAGTGGTTAAGTATTTAGATTGGGTGGCTAATATCGTCCCTGTCCCAAAGAAAGATGGGAAAGTGCAAATGTGCGTAGACTACAGGGATCTAAACAAGGCTAGCCCAAAAGATAATTTTTTGTTGCCTCACATTAACACCTTAATAGACAATACGGCGGGTTATTCGTTGTTCTCCTTCATGGATGGCTTCTCAGGATACAACCAAATAAAGATGCATCCTGAAGATATGTATAAGACAACATTTGTGACCATGTGGGGGATGTTTTGCTACAAAGTGATGCCGTTTGGGCTAAAAAATGCGGGAGCGACATATCAGAGAGCCATGGTAACCCTATTTCATGACATGATGCACAGAGAAATTGAGGTTTATGTCGACGACATGATCGCCAAATCCCAATTCAAGAGGAACATGTGCAGTCTTGAGGAAACTATTCTTGAGGTTGAGAAAATTCCACTAAAACTTAATCCAAAGAAAGTGTACCTTGAGCTCACCGGGAAGTTGCTCGGATTTGTGGTCGATAAAAGGGGATTGAGGTTGACCTGCACAAAGTCAAGGCCATACAGAGTTGCCTCCACCACGCACTCCAAAGAGAAGTTAGAGGTTTCTAGGAAGGTTAAATTACATCGCTTTGGTTCATTTCACAACCGATCGAGAAATGTGACCCCATATTCCGCCTTCTTAAGAAACGCAATCCGTGCATGTGGGATGAGGATCGCCGAAGACTTTCGACAAAGTAAAGCAATACCGTCCAATGCCCCAGTATTGACACCGCCTCATCCAGGCAGGCCGTTAATCCTTTATTTGACAGTGCTCGATAATTCAATGGGATGTGTGCTGGGTCAGCATGATGATTCAGGAAAAAGAGAGAAGGCAATATACTACCATAGTAAAAAATTCACTGAGTGTGAAACAAGGAACTCGTCGATCGAGAAACTATGTTGTGCCTTGATTTGGACAACTCGAAGATTGAGGCAGTATATGTTGTATCATACGACATGGCTTATCTCGAAGCTAGATCCTCTGAAATACATGATGGAGTCTGTCGATTTGAACGGGAAGATAGCCAGATGGCAGATTCTACTTTCTAAATTCGACATAGTCTATGTGAACCAAAAGGCAGTAAAAAAGAGTGCTATAGCGCAGACTTTTTAGCCAGTGAGCCCTGAAGATTACGAGCCTTTAGACTTTGATTTCCCTAACGAAGATTTGATGTATGTGGCAAACACCGGAGAGGGGCCTCGAAAGATCATCCTTGAAGCTGAATTTTGACAGCATCAAATGTCAGTGCAATGGAATTAGGGCGCTCGATATCCCCAAAAGGAGACCATTACCCGCTTGCTTGCAAACTGGACTTCGATTGCACTAATAATATGGTTGAATATGAAGCTTCCGCTATCGAACGTAAAATCAGAATACTGGAAGTGTATGGAGATTCTGCCCTCGTAATCTATCAACTTAAAGGGGAATGGGAAACCAGGGATCCAAAGCTGGCCATCTACAAAAGATTGGCCTAAGATTTGATCAGAGAGTTTGACGATGTCACTTTCTGTTATTTGCCCAGAGACGAAAACCAGATGGCTGATGCTCTGGCTACCCTAGCCTCCCTGGTCCAAACAAACGAGAATGAGGATATGAAGCCTATACGAATGAGCATTCATCAGGACCCAGCCCATTGCTATAATATTGAGGAAGAAGAGAAATCGGCCTACCATGGTACCACGATATACTGCGGTATGTGAAAAATCGTGAGTACCGGACAAGCAATCGAGAATGATAAAATGACGTTGAGAAGACTAGCTTGTGAATACGTCCTGGATGGAGAGGCCCTATACAAGAAAAGGAAAGATCAAGTCTTCTTGAGATGTGTGGATGTCAAGCTAAGTTAATCTGGAAGAAGTCCACGAAGGCATCTGCGGAACTCACGCCAATGGTTTCACAATGGCGGACAAATAATGAGGTTTGGATATTATTGGTCCACCATGGAAGGAGATCGATCAACTATGCCAAAAATGTCATAAATGCCAAATTTATGGAGACAAGATTCATGTGCCTCCGTCACCTTTACATCGCTATGACTTCCCATGGCCATTTTCCATGTGGGCATGGATGTCATCGGACCAATCTCACCAAAAGCTTCAAATAGGCATCGGTTCATCTTCGTGGTCATCGACTACTTCACCAAGTGGGTAGAAGCCGCCTCGTATGCTAACGTCACTAAGTCAGCAGTCAGTCGGTTCTTGAAGAAAGAAATCATTTGTCAATATGGAATGCCTGAGAGGATCATATCAGACAATGCATTGAACCTAAACAACAGTACGATAGTGGGAGTTTGCAGCCAATTCAACATTAAACACCACAATTCGTCTCAGATCGTCCAAAAATGAATGGGGCGAAGGAAGTAGCCAACAAAAACATCAAAAGATAGTGGGAAAGATGACCGAGACTTACAAGGATTGGCATAAAAATTACCGTCACTCTATGCTTATCGAGCGTCTGTCCGAACCTCTATTGGGGCAACGCCTTTCTCATTGGTCTACGGGATGGATGCAGTTCTACCCATTGAAGTGGAAATACCTTCCTTCGAGTATTGTCAAGTGAAGTGGATGAAGTGAATGGATCTAGGCTCGATATGATCATTGAACTTAATTGAAGAAAGAGATTAAGGGCTATCCGTCACTACGATGTACCAAAAGTGAATGATGCGAGCTTTACGACAAAAGGTTCGCCAAGGAATTCCACGAAGGGACCTCGATTGAAAAAGATCCTTCCCATACAAAAGGATTTCGAGAGAAAAATGGATGCCGAATCGGGAAGGACCGTACTTGGTAAAGAAAGCTTTCTCGGGAAGGGCACTGATTCTGATCGAGATGGACAAAAAAGTTTGCCTAACCCCGTGAACTCAGATTCAGTTAAAAAATACTTTCCTTAAAATAGAAGAGGCCAAGGTGAAAACCCGCAAAGGGCACTTTGAGACTTCAAAAAAAAAATGGAGAGGCTAAGGTGAAAACCCGCAAAAGGGCACTTTGAGACCAAGGGACTTTTTGAGTTGAAAACCCGAAAAGGGCAGCTCAAATTTTGAATAGACACGTTGCGATCTTGCAACGCTATAATCAACAGAAGAGGAAGCACGTTACATATCGGGGCATCAACAAAATACTTTGAGTCTTCTAAACACATGACAGGCTCAAAGCAGTCTTCTTGAAGTTTGTATATAGAAGCCCAATTGGCGATGTCTAGGGCGTCTGATCCATGTTGTTTATTTTACCATTTTTTGTGGTTCCGTTTCTTCGTAAAAAGGGATATGTCCCCAGTCAACTTTATTTGTTTCATAGATAATTCATTTTAATTCTCTTTGAAATCAACCTCATCATTATCCATCATTAACATGTCGCATTGAAACAATAATTGATGAACTAACGATTTCACAAAGGAAAGTTCCACGAATCACTCTGGAAATATCTAGACAAAATAGGAAACTGAAACTGAACATTTGTTTAGAACTTTCACGAACACAGGATAAAGACATTGGAGAAAGGGGGTCTTAATGGAGACCATTTCTTCGAAGTTTCTCGCCCGATTCAGTAATTGTGGCAAGGGTGAATCATGTTACTTGGTCACTTAGAAAAAGTATGACAGGCTAATTTTCGATAAGAAAAGGTTCAAAGACCCTAAAACAAACCAGGCCGAGCATTCTTCAAATAGGAGTTGTGACTCCTGGGGAAGACAGCTAGAAGTCAAGGCAGGCCCATGTTCTAAGGCCTAAAATAGGCTCCGAAATTTCCACATGGGCAAGCCATTCATGCGAAAATGGTCACTGAGAGGGAAACGAAGATAAAACCTTGACAGACAAATGAGTGATAACACCTTAAATAGGAATCATACTCATAACATTCTGACTCATCATACTCATGGCATCCTAATCATTAGGCATAAGTACATAATCATTCTACAGGTTACGTCCTCAAGAGGACAAAGGCGGTTGAGCGATCTCGTCTCTCCGAGTTGCGGGGAGCGGATCAAAGATAGCGATTTGAACTTCCCAAGCCGCAGGAAGATCAAGATATCACTTAGTGGTCCCCGAGTTTGCGAGGATCAGATTGAAGAAAGTAGATCCGACATTCCCGAAGTTGCAGGAAGCAGATCGAAGATTTAGTCTGGTGGTCCTTGAGTTTGTAGGGATCAGATTGAAGAAAGTAGATCTGACATTCTTGAAGTTGCAGGTAGCAGATCGAAGATATCAGTTTGGTGGTCCCTGAGTTTGCAGGGATCAGATTGAAGAAAGGAGATTTGACGTTCCTAAAATTACAGGAAGCAGATTGAAGATATTAGTCTGGTGCTCCCTGAGTTTGCAGGGATCAGATTTAAGAAAGCAGATTTGACGTGTAACATCCTGATATTTAGGGGCTATGCATTTTACATAATTGAATGATGTTGCATGCTTAATCATTATTAAGTGCAATTTTGGAAGTTATTTAAGCTTCATTTATTAAGTGAATGCTTTGTTAAACTTTTAATTTCTATTAATTAGAGAGAGAATTAAGCTAATAAGGCCTTAAGAATTGATGATGAGAAGTTCTAGCATAAGTTAAGTAATTGGCAAAGTGGTTAAGATGCATGGATGTGTGCTTAAGGTGTAAGGTTCGAATCTCCTAGCTAACATTAGGGAGATTTTTAATTTTTTTTTTGTTTTCTTCCTTGTAAGTGTCGGCCAAGAATATTCTAGAGTGGATGAGCTTTCATCCATTTTTGGCTAGTTGACCATGTGAAAAAGGAAGTTAAAAACTTAAGGCATGAAATCATAAGTTGGTGATAAGATGAAGGGGACAAAGGCATGATATTGGGCTATGTTTTGGGGATGTGTTCATGGTCAATTGACCATGAACCTAGAGCAACATGGAGGCTAAAGGGAGAGGTTTATTTCTTTGATAGCAAATCAAGAGTGGATAGGGAAGAAACAAGGAGGAAAAAGGGGGATATGTTGGCATTGATGTGGCCGAATTTATGCTTTGCCATTAGGGGGAAAAAGTTAGCCAAAAGTCTTTGTTTGTCCATCTTTTCTCATTTTCTTCAAAAATTCTCTCCTAGCCGAATTTGCCATAGAGTTTAGGTAAAAACTCTCTTTTGTTTTAGCTTTCATCTTTTGACCAATTTTCTTCATTTTGGTAGAATGTACCTTAGACATTTTGGTACATTTTCGCTTTTGATTTAGCCTCAATTGCTTGAACCAAATACAACTTTCTTTCTCCCATTTAGTTTTCATTTTGAAACCAAAACCACAAAGATTAAGCACCATTATTCTTCTTCATTTACTCTCCTCTTGCGAATGCATCTAAGTTCCATAGTCAATCTCCTTCTCTTTGATCATATTCTCTTTTCTTTTCTTTTCATCTTATTTTCTCTTATCTTTCTCTCATTGTTAAATCACCATTATCATTTTCTTCTCCTCTTTCTCTTTACTTCCTTCTCTTTTCATTCTCTTTCTTCTTTCCTTCTAAACCAAACCATCATATTGAAACCACCATTTTATTCTCTTTTGTGAAGGCCAATCATCATATTCTTTTCTTCTTTTCAAAGTCGAACCTCCAAGTGATCAAAGTGAGATTCTATCAATTATTTTCATCATTCTTTTTTTAGCAAACTTAAAATCATTATCTTTTATTTCTCTCCTAGTCAATCTTTTGAAAAGATTTTTCAAAGATCTTTGTTGAAGACAACCTTTAAGAGACCATTCAATCATCAAGGTAAGACTACTATTTTAGATAATATCAATTTCTTTAGATGGATCACTAATCTACGTTATTTTAGGCGATCTAAGATCAACAAGATAGGTAAGAAAAGGGTCATGAAGTGTTTGGAAGAGAGGAGGTATTCCTTTACCATCGAACTACAAACGAAGAAGCAGATATCGGGGTTAGAGACTTTCCACCGGTTGTGGACCTCTACAAACGAGGATCGATTATTCAAGTAGTGCGTACAACCAACCACTTTACGTTGGTGGAATATCGGCGGTTTTGATCCATCTAGTGGAGAAAACCGCAAATAACTCGCTATTCGTGAACTGAGGGTAAGGATTTAGATCCATCGTTTATAAGTATAGTTTTGCTAACAATAGTTTATACTAACCGAGTGTATTAATCAATTAGGTGTGGACGAGCAAGAGGGTATTGTTCTCACTGTTACTAGGTGTGTAACCATACATTAAAATTTCCATAGATTTATATTATTAAAAGTGATTATATGATAATATGTTTGTTTATGGATACCAATCATTGGTATACAAAATTCGTATGTTACCTCAATATTCCGCTTATTTTGCTATATGCATTAATATGAAATAAGCATGACTATATTATGATTTGTAGATAAATAGCATGAAAATCTGATTTGATATGTATGTGCATGGGCATATGGGTATATTTGATAAAGGAGGAAGTACTCTGGTGGTTTTACCACATTTCGGTGACTTCGGTCACATATGTGAATTTGGTGACTTGGTCACGATATTTGACTCCGTGGCCGGTCACATATTTGGCTCCGGTGACTTGGTCACATAATTGACTCCGGTGACTTGGTCACGTATGTGAATCTGGTGACTTCGGTCACGTATTTGAAATTTGGACTTGATCAGTGACTTCGTCACATCTGCTTTTGGTGGCTTTGCCACAATAAGGGCGATGTGCATGTTGACCGCAAAGAATCGCCTTCGATGGTGTGTAGCGGATGGAGGGTCGATTTAGTAATCCCACAAAGGTAATCTTGGTTGGTATGGGGTGTGTAGCGGATGGATATTTAGGTTGGTAGGGCTTGCATTTCATACCATGTGCATAATTATGTAACATTGTATTTTTACTCATTGATCATTATGAAATGGGCCTTTGGGCTAAATTTGAACTAAATTGGGCCTTTGGGCTAAATATGAGTTAAATGGGCCTATGGCCATATGTGAAAGTTTTGGGCTTAAAAGCATTTGATAAATGGGCTTTTTAATGTGTGTTATACATTGAGTTTATAACTCACCCATTTTTTATGGGATAACTTTTCGATAATTCAGAGTGCGATGGATCGAATCAACAAGGAATTGAGGTGGCCAAAGCTCAAACAATGACGTTTGGAAATTTTCCTATTTGAACTTTTTAAGTTAATTTCTATTATTTAGACTTATTTTTGGTTTACCAATTTTATGTAATAAGGCCACTATAAATTATCTTTAATTTTGTGTTTGGATTTATTTTAAATTCGCCATGAATAATTATCAAATATCTAAATGGTTTTTTCGATAAATCATTTAAAATGTGTTTGTTACTATTGTATAAATGTTTTCAAAGAAATTTTTCTTAAGTTTGGTTTCCTTTTGATTTTATTAATTCCTCCTAAAAATAATGTTTCCGCTTAAAGTTTTACTTGAGGAACATACCAAATCCGTTAGGCTTTTTGGGCTGGTTTGGGGTGTTTCATGACGTTCCTGAAGTCGCAGGAAGCGATCAAGATATCATCTAGTGATCCCTGAGTTTGCAGGGATCAGATTGAAAATAGCAAGATTTGACCTTCCTAAGGTTGCAGGAAGCGATCAAGACATCACCGGTGATCCCCGAGTTTGCAGGATCGATTGAAGATAGCGATCTTGTCTCCTTGAAGTTGCAAGAGCAGTTCAAAATGCACCTTATCTCCCTAAAGTTGCAAAGTGAGCGGGTTGAAGTTGCAAGTCTTATCCCCTAAAGTTGCAAAGGAGCGAGCATAGAAGATGCTTAAACCTATCTCCCCGAGATTGCAGGGAGCAAATTGAAGTTATGTGTCCTATCTCATTGAAGCAACGATGGAATAGGATCGAAACGACAAGATGCGGTGGATGAATGAGGCTACCAAGAAAAGAGCACCAAAGAAGTTACAACCACCGAGACCGGGCAAATGGGTCTTTTCAATGTCTTTGCTCTATTCCGTTACGACAATGAGCAAAGAGGGCAAATGATGCACCCATTTCACCCGCCCGCTTTATAACCCAAAACCAAAACTTAAACCCAAACCCGCTTTTACAACCCAAACCCAAAATAACCTAACCCAAGACCCAATAACACCTAAAACTAACCCAACATGGCCCAATTAGCCCAATGCCAAATCGAAAAGAAAAACCAAAACCCTAGCCCCTAGCACAAGTGGCGCCAAAAACCTAGTGCGCCCGCCCACTTGCCTCGCTTTCATCGCGCCAAGACCGCCATGACCAGTGCTCGCCACCGCCATCGACAGAGTCGGCCACCGACCTCCACTGCCCTCCACTTGACTCGCAAGACATTAAATGCACAAGACAGAAGCAATAGGAAGAGGCTATAAAAGCCGATTAATAGATTTGTAAAGGACCTTTTTTTCTCCCCAATCAATAGAAAAAACAAATTGAAACAAAATAACAAGTAGATATCAAACAAAGAAGAATAAAAATGCATAAAAAGCCGATCAAGAACGCTCGGAGGTGATTTTCACATTTTTTCTTTTCTTTTCATTCGCTGCTTCGCTTTTTTATTTATTACTCAATCAAAACATATATACATATGCTTAAAATATATTTATAAAAAAAGAGGAAGATTTTACCTTTTTCGACCATCGTGCATGGTGGCGTGATTGTTGAGCCCATGACATCCGACGAACCAATTTCTACCAAGTTCCCCTGCAGAGAAAAAAGAAGAGAAATTTTTTTTTAAATAGCATCTGAAATGAATTTTTTTGGGGGTTTAGGGCTTTATATAGCCCCACAAAACGACGTCATTTTGGGGGCTGGCCTTTAACCCCAAAACGACGTTGTTTTGGCCTTGACCCGTGCTCGTGACCCGACCCGACCTAAGGATCCGCGGGTTTTTGAACGGACGGGCTAATTGCACTTTTAGCCCTTTCATATTTTTATTGTTTTTAATCAGATCTTTGTTATTTTAAAAATCTGGCCCGAACATTTAGTTCGGTTTCCAATCTGTCCCCCATCATTGCGCGCTTTGGCGAAAGGGATTATTATGCGTGGTCCTTCCGTTTCCTCTGCGTGTGCAAATCGGTCCTACTCTTTTATTTTTGTTTCATAGTGACCTGAAATTTTATTTTATTTTCAAATTGACCCCCCCGAACCTTGTTTTATTCATAACTTAACTCTAAAATTCCGCTTTTAATTCCAATTCAATCCCTTTTAGTTAGTTCGCATTTTATTCTTTTATTATTACATAGTATATTTTATTTTATTATTACTATTACTATATTCATATTATTATATTGTATATATTTTGTATCATCATTATTATTTTATTATTATTACTATACTACTACTACTATTATTATTATTATTATTATTATTATTATTACTATTATTATTATAAATGCATCATTGTCATTACTCTTTATTTTATTATTGTTATTTTATTATTGTTATTACATTACTATTATCATTATATTTTTATGTTTTATTCATTTTCTATCATTATTATTAGATTATTATTTTCTTATTAATATAGTATTATTTTCTACTTTATTACTATTATTATTATTATTTTTTATTTTATATATACTATTTCATTTTTAAATTGCCATCATTATTTATCGTCATTATCATATTATTATTATTAGTACTCTTATATTTGCTATATTTATATCTACGTTTATCTTTCTTAATTTCATATTATTACTACATAAAATATATTTTGAAATCATCATATTTCATTTTAAGGTTTTAGAATAAAGGTGATGTTTCGATTTGGGAATTCGAAAAATAGTGCCCTAACGTGCTGGGTTGTGATTTTCCGTTTAACTAAATTACTTAACATCCCCTTTACGAAGTTTCGCGAATCATGAGACGACTTTGATTACGAGAGATTAAAACATTGTGTCCTAACGAGCTGGATGTGATGTTTATATCTTTTCGGACAAAGAAATCTCAAGTTTTGACTCGAGCCCTTTTCTTTGATTTAATACGATCGATGCATTTTTAAAAATTGCTACACTCCATTTAAAGGTTTTAAAATAAAGGCAATGTTTTGTATTTAGGAATTCGGGGAATAGTGCCCTAACGTGCTGGGTTGCGATTTTCCGTTCGACTAAATAACTGAACATCCTTTTGATAAACTTCGTAAAATCATGAGATAAGCTTTGATTACAAAGGTGTAGAATATCATGTCCTAACGTGCTGGATGTGATGTTTGTACCTTCTCGGAGCAAAAATATCTCAAATATTCTAATATCTTTTAAAGGATCCGTATTTTAAAAACCTTTTCAAATTTTCGACATTAAGACACTAATTAATCATTTTGGTACCAATTTTGGGCGTATCGAGGGTGCTAACCCTTCCTCGTGCGTAACCGACTTTCAAACTCGTTTTCTGGATTTTGTAAACCAAAATCATTGTTTTGATAAATCAAGCTATTTATTAAAACAACCGTTTTATGAGGTGGCCCGATCACACTCAATAAAAAAAGGATTGGTGGCGACTCCTTGTCTTTTTCGCTTTAAAAACCCAAAGTCGAATCCCTTGTTGTTTCCAAAAGAATGGTTACGACAGTCATATTGTTACTCCGTATTAATTACTTATTCTTTGTATACAAAAAAAAAATATTTATTTAGCTTTTGAAAACATCCATTTCATAGCTTAATCAACATATTAAATAGAAACTTTAAAATCAACTAAATAAAAGAACCCAAATAAACTTAAGCGGCCTTATTACAGAACTGAAAACCAAAATTTAATAAAATAGCTAAGTCCGAATGGAAAACTTTAACCAAATGCTGTGCATGGCCACCTCGAGTCCGCTCCGGCTCTATATCCACGATCTAGGTCTGATCTACAAAATGTAACGGAAGGGGTGAGTCGTCTAGACTCAGCGTACAAATCCCCATCCCAATAGAAGTTATGCTCTTACACAAATTCATATACTAATATGCAAGTCATGCAACCCATCCAACCTAAGCATCCATCCTCAGCTATTTTGGCCTTTTCCACGAGAACGGCAGATTCACTTTCACGTTGAGGTGCAATCAACACCCGCAGCTCATCCCTTAGCCCGTCCTCGAAGCTAACACAGCGCTCATGTTCCGTAGCCACCATACCCCGAGCATACCTACTCAACCTCAAAAATTTAGCCTCGTACTCGGGTATCGACTTATTCCTTTATACCAAATTCAAGAACGCCCTACGTTGCCCATCAGTATAACCAGCCCCCTCATACTTTCTCTGGTAGGCTGCCCTAAAATAATCCCAAGTGATATCACTGGCCACTGCACCATCCCTGACCGTGAGCCACCACTGGTACGACTCATCCAAGAGAAGAGATACTATCCCGTTAAATTTCTCATCAGCCGAGAAGTCTAAGTCATCCATTATCCGCTCTGTTGCCTCTAGCTAGTACTCAGCTATGTTGGGAGCCACACCAGAAACTCCCCTAAATACTTACGCTCCATTTGCCCGAGTCGCCAACACGAATTTTCGCCCTCGCACCCACACCGCCTTGTAACTTTCCAAAACTCACAATACTACCGAGATATCGCATCGTTACCACCCGTCGATCCTCGAAACTCGACTTTACACCAGCAGATCCGCATCACATTTTCAACCCATGGCTGCACCTCATCGGTTCGACAAGGCCATCCTACCCCTACCCCGGCCACGCAGAGACGTCCTCGACCTCTTGTACTCATCTCCTTGTTCGCATTTATCTGGTTAAGAATTTTATGAATTATTATCTATTTTCACTATTTATCCACGAACAATTTTATGAAAATAGTTTTTAAAGTGATTCTTTCGAATTCGAATCTATCTAAAGTTTCAGTTTCAAGCTTATCTCCTAGTTCTAAGTATATTCATCACACAAACAACATCCACAGACCACATTCCATGAATAGGGGTATTTTCGTCATTTCACTACCCGAGGGTATTTTTGTAATTTTAACCTATAGGGGTATTTTTGTAATTTTCCAAAATAAAGTTTCAGGTATTTTTTTCAAAATAAGGGTATTTTGGTAATTTTGTAACTCGGGAGTATTTTGGTAACTTTGTAAGTCTGGGGTAATTTGGAAATTTTACAAACTAGGGGTAATTTGGTAATTTCAAAACTAGGGTTTTTACAAAATAAGGTGGCTGGTCCCTTTCGGGTTTTAATTATCGAATTTAGCCTATGAACAAGTCCTCATGGTTAGAGTGAACAATCATTACGCACCAGGTAGGATTCGAGCGAAGAGGAGGTGAGTCACTAGGACTGCTTAAATACCAAGCTCTCCCTGAATCCAATCCTAGACATGCGCATGGTTGTTGCCACACCCTAACTCAAATGACTTACTCCTGTGTTTGTTCAATTACGCTTAAATCTTATTTAATTAAGAAGTTGTATAACTAGCCCTATGGTCCATTAGTACTATCATGCTTAACTACGTCTAAAGCCCACAAAGCCCAACATATATATCACAATAAGAGTTAGGGTACTTACCTAGGTGGATCGGTGCCGGAGACTCAGGTGCCATGCTTTCCGAAAAAATGATCATTTCACAAACTTTTAAAACATATTTTGGGCCCTAAGCCCACAACTGAGCTTTTAAACCAGGCTCTGAAACCAAAATGTAACACCCGAAACCCCGTCCAAACACTACAACCGAATCTGGCGTGCCACAGAAAAGAAAACGTTTGGAAACCGATTTGTTTTAGAAAAAAAATGTTGTAATATTTTTGAGAAAACACCGATGTATTTTGTATTGTGTAAAACATGTTGAAACTTGGTTTGGAGAAACTTAGTTTTCATATTGTTACTCAGACATTACTTATTCTTTGTATACAAAAAAAAAAATTATTTAGCTTTTGAAAACATCCATTTCATAGCTAAATCAACATATTAAATAGAAACTTTAAAATCAACTGAATAAAAAGACCCAAATAAAACTTAAGCGGCCTTATTACGTAACTAAAACCAAAATTTAATAAAATAGCTAAGTCCGAATGGAAAACTTTGAAATAAACCAAATGTCATGCATGGCCACCTCGAGTCCTGCTCCGGCCCATATCCACGATCTAGGTCTGATCGCAAAAATGTAATGGAAGGGTGAGTCATATAGACTCAAGGTACAAATCCCCATCCCAATGAAGTTATGCTCTTACACAAATTCATACACTAATATGCAAGTCATGCAACCCATCCAACCTAAACATCCATCCGGTCTCCCAAATCTACCCTTGTGGTACCAAACCACCGGTGGTGCCAAACCACCGTAACCGGGTTACAAAATATCATATGTGGTACCAAACCACCGGTAACCAAAGTTACAAAATATCATATGTGGTACCAAACCACCGGTGGTGCCAAACCACCGAGACTTAGTCACAATTTTTAATATGTGGAGCCAACCCATTGTGTGATATCAATCACCGTGTGACATCGATAAGTCATACTCCCCTCCTCTCATCACCCATAACACATATTTATGGTAACAATATCAAGATGATCATGCTTAACATACGAAAATCATGCATACAAAATATCATGCTCTCATAGATCACAATCAACACGAAATAGTAACAACTTACCCAGATCCTCGCTTTTACCCACAAGGGTAATTTAGTAACCATTACCGCTCATTCAATTTTAACAACACACAACATTTACATATTATATAGAAAGTGTAAGAGTTACACACCGGTTTTCGTACTAACTTTTTATCGCTTCTACTCTCATCACACGACACTACCACTATCGACTTACGATCTACTTCGATGTCGGCCCACACTCTAAAGGCCAATCTCGCACTCCGATATTGATCGTTTCTTGTACTTTGGCGTTGGGTTTATAGATCCAACCCCTACTGCTTGACTGTTAATATTGCCTATGATAACTCCTTGGTCACTAAACCAATCAACCCGATGAGATCTAATAAATAAACACAGTGTTTAAACGAAACCCTTACCTAGCTTTTGAATCCCGAAAGTCTTTACGAAAATGTCACCACCAACCCACCTACATTTGGCCAACACCCATATATTAAATCAATCCCTGAAACGCAACCAATTGAGTACCATAACACATTCGGCCAAAGGGGAAAGAACAAGAAAGGCCATTCGGCCGAACCTACCACCACCTACCTTTGGCTTTTTCACCAGATCGGCACCTCTAACTATAGCAAGACAGGATTCGACTTCTAGGGGCAGAGAGTGAAATCAACAGGGCCTTTGGAACAAATGATTCAGATTAGAACTTGATAAAAATAGAGAAATCGCAGAGAAGCAAAATCTTGAAACTCACCAGATTAAAGAGGAGTATTCGGATTATGATGCACCTTTGGGAAAAAGAACCCACTCTTGTAGATTCGGCTATGGAGGAAAATGATGGGGACCAGGGTATTCGACTTTGAAAGAAAAGACTGAAGAGAAAAAGAAAGTGTTGGAGAGTGGCAGCAAAGAAAATTTGAGACAATAGGAAGAAAGGATTTTCGGCTAGCAGAGGAGGTGAGAAAGATTAGAAAAGAAAAAGATGAAAGAAAGATGAACACTTTGGCTTACAAAATTTGACTACACATGCACACACCTCAAAGTTGGAGTTTCGGCCAACTCTCCCATCTCCTGATAGCCTTTATCCCTTATCTCATCCATCTATTATTACATCCCTTATCTTACCTTTAGAAGAGCCCACCTTAAAACCACCTCTTCCCCATTAATTATCAGCTTTTAACACTTAAAATAAAAGAAATAAAGCTCCTAAAATGCAGCCTCTATGCCGTCCACCCCTTCCCCCTTGAAGTGTCAAAATTTGACCCATCAATTTGGGCCCCAAACGGCTACACCAGGCCCAAACTCCTCTCCCTTGTGACGCCACCCTTATGTCCACTTAAAGCACCTCCAAATTTTGGGCCACAAGCCCAGCTTGCTACTAAACATAATAATTTACAAATAAATTACTACTAGCACTATTTTTAATCAATTTAACCTAGATTTAAGCCGAACCCTGAGCCCAATACACACCTCAAAGCCTTTAACCTACTAACTTATCCATGCAACATACCAAAAGCACAGACCCACCAAAATCAGGATATTACAACTATCATATTCATAGGGTATTCCTAATCATGTATATTAACATAACCAAATGACTATATAATTACATGTAATTATATATAACTTTAGGCATTAAGTAAAACTAAATTTATCTCCTTTAGCAACAAGGGAGTCACCTGGTCTACAACCTTACATGCCAAACCTTTTAAATACTTTATTGATATAGCTCTTTTGTGACAATCCAAGAATACCCCGATATAGGTCTTGATGCATCTAAATTCCTAAAACAAAATAGGCATCCCCAAGATCTTTCATTTCAAAATGCTTAGATAAAAATTACTTGGTTCCATGCAATAAGCCTATATCATTAGTGGCAAGCAAAATGTCATCGACATACGAACCAGAAATATATACTTACTCCCACTAAATTTTTGATACACACATTCATCTCAAAACTGAACGAGACAATTACTTGATGAAACTTGTGGTACCATTGATGAGAAGCTTGTTTGAGTCCATAGATGGATTTTGTTAATTTGTAAATCGTATTCTTTAGGTCTCCCGACTCAAAGTTTTCTGGTTGTACCATATAAATTTTTTCTTCAATGTCATCATTGAAAAACGCAGTCTTCACATCCATTGATGAGTTCTTTAGGGTGCAAGCCAGTGAGTTACAAGGCTTAACACACGAACTTGCACACAGGCGTGTGGGGCAACTCAGAGAGTTACATGACCGTGTGACCCCTGTTTTGCAAATTTTGCATACTTTTTACTAAACTTTCCAAACTATTTCAATTTTATCCTAAATTGTTTCTAGGTTTTTTTAGAGCCTCGAGCGCTTGATTTAGGGACGTTGTGTATGAGTATAAATGGTTTGTGATGTGATTATTATATTTATTAATAAAATGTTCAAATATGTTTTATTGTTTTGTAATACTCGTAACCTTAATCCCAAAATGAGAGCAGAGTTAGGGATGTTGCACATCCAATGTAACTCAAGATCAAGATGAGAAACAAGCACCATGATTGTCCTAAAAGAGTCTTTTAATAAAACTAGAGAGAAAGTCTCTATAAAATCAATGCCAAACTTTATTTTCTGTATAGACTTATACTTTTCTTCCATGGCATCAATCCACTTTTGAGAGTCATAACTTTTTATGGCCTAATTGACATCCTCATGTTCTTGGAGAAATACAACATAATCATTTAAAATAGCATTTCTCCTCTCTCTCGTAGACCTCCTTAATGGAACTTGTTCTTGATGTTGTTGAGTTTGTTCTTTTGGAACAATTACCTCATCTTGAATAGGGAGTTGTTTAACATTGTCTTGTTAAGGATTTGCATTCACGTCTTGATTAATGATAGGTATGAGAACTTGACTATCATCAAAAGTGATAACCAAAACTGAGTTAGAATCCAATTCCTTTTCAAAACCAATGTCTCTAATCTTATTTCTCCCTCCAAACTCAACATCCTCAAAAAATGTTGCAGTTCCCATAAAAATATTCCTAATTGTGGGATCATAAAACTTATATCCCTTAGATCGCTTAGAATAATCAATAAAGTAGTTGCTCACTATTTTGGATTTCAATTTCTTTTCACGTGGCCTATAAGGTCTCGCCTCAAGTGGACATTCCCAAATTTGAAAGTGATTTAGATTAGGCTTTCAACCTATCCAAAGCTCATAAGGTGTTTTTGCAATTGCTTTAATGGGTACTCTATTCGAATGTAAGGTGTTGTCTTCGTAAGCACCGCCAAATGAGCATTTTCACAATAAGAAATGAGCTCATTTTGAGCTCATTTCTCCTTTTGGCGCTTGTAACTAATTTTAAATTTTTTAACAAAGACAGGAGCAATACCAAAACCATAAGAACAAGTAGTTCCTCAAAAAGCTCGATCTTAAGTGGCTTAAGTTTTGAAGCAACATGAAACATCTCTATAATGTACTCCCTCACATTTCCTTACATTTCCTTGACCTCTATACTTCAAAGACATCATATAAATCAAAAGCGATGTCATCTCAACCTTATCATTTTTGGCAACGTGTTTCTCAATTTTGTCAAGGAAAGCCTTAGCCTGAGTAATCTCTTTTGATTCTGTGCTCCTAAAGGCTTTTGGAATGTTGTGCTCATAATCATTAGACTCATGTGGTTTGAACGATCCCACCTCTCAAAATCCCTTTTAACATCAAGGGTGCTTGCCGTAGTGAGAGGTGCATGTTGTTTTTCCCTTAGTTCAAGGTCTATGTCCATTCCTTGAAATTAGTCACCATAAGCATTGTTATAAAATTTATATTAGCGATATTGTGATAGCGTAAGATGAATTAGTTGAATATATAACAAAATAGATAAAACAACCTTAAATCAATATTCATAAGTAAACAATAAATTCAAAATAGTGGCTAATCCCATCTCAAGATACCAAACACAACATTAATATCAAATCTTTGGACAATAATATCAATAGTAAGTGATACTCTTGTTGTAGCAATCAAACATTGACAATAAATGATGTCAAATAATGAATCAATCTTTGGACTAACTTATTGCTCATATAAAGTACCTAATAATTGTCACACATTTATCACCACAGTATGTCATTGACATTCACAAATATTAACTGACTTTTGTGTTAATTAATAAACGTATGAATCATAAAACATATAATCATCTAGATATTTTAAATAAACTAGTCTACTTAAAATAGGTCACTTTGGTGACATTTTGTTTCAACTAATCTATTTAAAATATTAGACATCCTTAATTAAATCATAAAGTAAAAATATGAATTTATTTCTTTCAAAATATTTTAAATTTGAGCCAAAATAATTTGAATAAAGTTAAATCTCATCTCAAGATATCGACACTCCATTAATATTTCATCTTTGGACAAAAATATTAACTTGCAAGTGATATGTTATTGTAGTAATCAAAGAAGGACAATAAAACATGTCGAACAATAAATCTTCCTTTGGGCCGATTTATTGCTCACATGTAAAACCGAAAAATCACACATGTTTATTACCACAGTTGTACATGTAATTTGGTTAAATATTAACATTCCTTTGAGCCGATCAATATTAACCTAAGTTACATGCACACAACCTTTTATATTTTAAAACAATTTTTTTATAACAGAGGTCACTTTAACACCTTCTTTTTTAGTTATATATACATATATAAACTCAACAAATTTCAAATTTAATATTTTCATAACAGACAGTTTAAAACTGAAATTTCTGATTATGTCAAATTTGCATAAATAACCAAAATAAAAGTCTAAATGGCACCATCATAAACCAAAAATCTTATTCTTTTACTATTAACTGAATCATTTATATTGTCATAATCTTTAAGAATATTAATTGAATAATTTATCTAGCATCCATTAAAGTTAATTAAAGTTGTAACAATTTAATCTCATAATAAACATAATCGTGACATAAAGTTCAAAACTTGACTACCTACGAACCATACCATTACATAAACCATACACTTAATCAAACAATAAAGTTTAATACACAAATGTAATTCACACATTCAACCAATCAAAACATGCATAAATTAATATATGTATATATATATATATATATATAAAGCAAGCAACGAGTTTGATATCATTAATTTTGATTTTTAACTGAACTATGTATAGCAAAATTAACAACCAAATACATACTTTTAATACCATAGCTATATATTGAAAAGTTTGTACAGTTCGTTTCCTCGTCAAACTCCGACAAACAATTTTGATTGATTTTGGAAGATATTGGTTTGATCTAAATCAAAAGAATCGTAAAGCTAGTATATGTACTTAATTATAATTATCAAAAAAAATCGTAATGTCGAAATCTTTTTGAATTAAAAAAAAAACGGGGATTGAATTTAAAAAAAACGGAAATGGAGTTGCCACCAATCCCTTTTTACTTAGGTGTGATTGGATCACCTTATAAAACGTTTTATTTTAAAACATTTGATTTTGGTCTACGAAATACAAGATAACGGGTTCGGGAGTCGGCTACGTATGAGGAAGGATTAGCACCCTCATAACGGCCAAAAATTGGTACCTAATCGATAAAATCATGTCCTAATGCTGAAAATTTGAAAGAATTTTAAATATGATTTCTTTTAAAAAAACTTGAACAATTTGAGTTAAATTTTGAGATTTCTTTGTTCTGAAAGAATACAAACATTACATCCAACACGTTAGGACATGATATTTTTAAATCCTTGTAACTAAAATCATCTCATGATTTACAAACTTTTATTAAAAAGGATATTTAGTTATTTAGTCAAACGGAAAATCGAAACCCAGCACGTTAGGGCACTATTTCCCGAATTTCTAAATACCAAACATTACCTTATTTTAAAAAATAAAGTTTTGGATAAAAAGTAGCAATTAAAATAAATTTAAAATAATTAAAATAAATGAATAAATAATGATTAAGCAATTAAATGGATAAATAAAAAGTTGTCAATCCAACTCCCGTAATATGAAGATATGACGAAATTCCTCCACCAAAAACTAACTCAAACAGAAGCAACTCAAAAAGAAATGAAGATGAGCGAAGAACAAAATAAGAACAAGCCACAGAAAATAAGAACGCAAAAGAGAGAGAAATTTGAGTAAATGCTCTCAAGAATTTTTATTACTTAAAACTCAAGTGTGTTTTACAATGAAGGGAGAGGCCTCTATTTATAGTTAAGCCTCCTCAAATCCAACGGTACAGATCAATTACATCAACGGCTAAGATTAAAAGGTATCTATAAATTAAATATCTAAGATTACAAAATCATATCTTCTAAGATTGCATATCATATCTAAGATTATATACCATATCTTCTAAGATTGCATATCATATCTAAGATTTGCATATCATATCTAAGATTACATACCATATCTTCTAGGATTGCTTATCATATCTAAGATTGTATATCCTTGAAGATTGTGTTTCCATATGTGTCAAGCTTGTAGATGGACCTTCAATCTTTTCAAGTAATGGGCCATTCCGGTTGGGCCAAATGATATATTTTGGACTAGACTTGGACTTTGTTTTTATTATTTTAGGTTTATTATTTTTTTGTATGGACCTGGGCTAAATTGGCCTATTACAGCTACCCCTCTTTGCTCATTGTCGTGTAACGAGAATGGAGCAAAGACTATAAAAGGACCAATTTTGCCCGGTCTGCCGAATCTTGACCTTTTGGCACTCGTCTTCTCCAAAATGGCTCCAACTCCACTGCAACTTTGGAACTTCTTTTTAATAATTCTGATGTCTCTGATCTGCTTCATACAACTTCAGGAAGGCAATATCCGCTATCTTTAATCTGCTCTGCTGCAAACTCAGGGATGCCAGATTAGTATCTTCGACCTGCTTCCTGCAACTTCAGGAATGTCAGATCTGTTATTTTAATCTACTCCCTACAAACTCAGGGATGCCAGATTGGTATCTTCGATCTATTTCACTGCAATCTTAGGAATGTCAGATCTACAATCTTCAATCTGCCCCACTACTATCTCGAGAGGACAAAATCTGAACTTTTCAATTTGCTTCCTTACTATCTCAGGAAGACTTCAATCTTCAGCCTGCTCTACTACTATCTCGAGGGAACAAAATCTGAACTTTTCAATTTGCTTCCTTACTATCTCGGAAGACTTCAATCTTCGCTTGCTCTACTACCATCTCTAGGAAAAAAATCAACTTTTGATTTGCTTCCTTACCATCTTCGTGAAGACTTCAATCTTCGCTTGCTCCACTAACATCGCTAGGAACAAAATCAACTTTTGGTTTGCTTCCTTACCATCTTCGGAAGACTTCAATCTTCGCTTGCTCCACTACCATCACTAGGAACAAAATCGAACTTTTGGTTTGCTTCCTTACTATCTTTCTGAAGACTTCAATCTTCGCTTGCTCTACTACCATCTCTAGGGAACAAAATCTGAACTTTTTGGTTTGCTTCCTTATTATCTCAAGAAGACTTCAATCTTCAGTTTGCTTCACTACCATCTCTAGGGAACGAAATCTGAACTTTTTGGTTTGCTTCCTTACCATCTTGAGGAAGACTTCAATCTTCGCTTGCTCCACCGCCATCTCTAGGGAACAAAATCTAAACTTTTGGTTTGCGTACTTACTATCTTCAGGAAGACTTTAATCTTCATTTTGCTCTACTAACATCTCTAGGGAACAAAATCTGAACTTTCTTCAATTTGCTACACCGCCCCTCGAGGACATGTCCTGTAGACTTGAATGTATTATGGATGACATTTGCATGAATGCAGAATGTCATGAGAATGATCCCAAAATGTACAATGATTAGGATGCAAAAATAGGAATGAATTTAATACTCCTAACTAAATAATATTAAGGATGACATTTGCATGAATGCAGATTGTCATGAGAATGATATCTGTTTTTTTCTTTTTTCTTTTAAAACTATTAGGATACAATGATCGAAATGAATCAAATGCTCCTAATTGGAAGTGTATGAATGATATTTACATGAGAATAATCCCTTTTTTACTGTTTAGCTTGTCACTACTCATAGTTTATCAAGGTTCTATCACTGATGCGTTACCATGCTCTCTTGTTCAGCTGGTATCTTTGACAGAAAACCCAAAAAACGATCATATTCTGCTCAACAAGCTTTCCCCGCTGTAATTCCAGAGTCCCTTCCCTTGAACCTTAGGACATAAAATTTGTACCTCCCACTGTAACTTCAGGAGAATAATATTTGGTTTCTTTCATCCAATCTGTTATCAATTAGAGGTATGAAATTTGAATGATCTTCAACCAATTCAAACTGTTACACCATTCCCTGGGTGTAACGACCAGATATATGTGCCTTTCAATATTTCCAAACCTTAGGCTTGATGTGCTCTAAACAATAGTCCTGTTTTAGGTTCCTATATTATTTAAAAACTTCCGGAGTAATGTACGAAACTCCTTTTATGAAAATATTATTATTCCAATAATCATTATTTCAATATAAAATGCTTGAAAAAGATCACAACAATGGACAAGAAAGAAATTAATCAGGAGCATAGCTCGAAACAAATAAGTTAATCAAAGATAACAAAGGAAATAAAAGAAATTGATTTGGGATTATCTTGAAATGAATAAAGCAATAAAAGATAACAAATTCAAAAATGGGTAAGATAGAAGCTAGGTACGCCAGATATCGCAGCCTGAGCTTCTCTGTTCAAACTTCTTGAGGACCATTTTAAACTCAATATGTGTTTAGGGGATCCGGAGTACTTTGTCAATGCCCCAAGACGTAGCATACTTCCTCATTGTTAATTCAGGCATAGCAATACTAACACATGCCCCATCTTTGGTCAAAATTTGAGTCGCCCTTTTTGGGTTTTCGGCTCAAAACTCCTTTGGTCTCAAAGCGCCCTTTAGGGTTTTTGCCTTGGCCTCTCCTTTTTCTTTTTTCTTTTTTTTTGAAATGAATTTGATTTTTTTTGAATGAATTTGAGCTTAAGGCACCCTTTGCGGGTTTTCACCTTGGCCCTTTTTTTTTCCTAAGTAAAATCCTTCTTGACTGAACTTGAATTCTCCAGATTAGGCAAGTCTTTGACATCCATCTCGGCAAATATCAATGCTCCTTTAGAACAGGCTCCTTCTTATTACATAAGGTCCTTCCCATAATCTGATTTCCTCTGAAGATCTTTTGTATAAGAAAGATCTTCCTCAACATCAGGTTCCTCTCGTGGAATTCTTTAGGATGAACCTCTTTGTCGTAAGCTTGCATCATCTAATCGTGATAGATAGCTTTTAACCTTTTCTTCGATTAGGTTTAATTGGCAAAACTATTTCCATTCCAATGTGTTGCCCTAACAAAGGTTCAAACCGACGTTCAATAAGACAGAAGGCAAATGGTAACTTCTTTATACCAATCTTTACAAGTCTCAGTCATCTTTTCTACAATCTTTTTTTTTTTGGCTGCCTTTGTTGCCCTATGATATGGCGTGTAATCTTTGAACAGACTACAAACTTTTGACTTTGTCGTTTTTGGCAATCTTTGTCGGCCCCTAATCTCTTTTTTTTTTAATTTAATGACTTTAACCTTGTAACATTGGCATATGAAGCTACTTCCACCCTCTTAGTGAAGTAAACGACGACCACAACGATGAGTCGATATTGGCTAAAAGCTTTTGACGAGATTGGCCCCATCACATCCATGCCCCACATATGGAAAATTTGTGAAGAAATGGAGAAGGCACATGAATCCTGTCTCCTTAAATACGACATTTGCGGTATAACCGATGCAATCCCCTTCCATGGAAGACCAACAGTGCCTAATCTTCATGTTTAGCCCCCGTCTTATTAGCCCAGGCAAGTCCTGATATGATCGTGCGAAAACATCTTTGAATGATGTCTCGCCTTAGTTCTGTGATGAGCTAGGTTACAATCTTTCCCTGAAACACCCCAAACCCGATCGACGAGCCTTGACTGGATCTGGTATGTTCCCCTGTGTAAATCGTTTCAAATTCTTTTGTTACTTAGGAAAAACTTGTGTGATTTGGAAGAAAGATAATTTTGGGTTGGGCTTAAGATGAAAATGGTTCATTTCATTATTAAAATCCTTTACTTTAAGTGAAAAACGTTTGGGCTTTGTTTTAAAAATAGATTTACTTAATCTTTTAATAAGTAAAAGTTTATAAGCTCAATAAATAAAAATGTAATAAAATAATTCTACTAAGGCCTTATTACATCAAATAATTCCTAAAATTTAAATTCAAAATACTTAAAGTAAAATAGTCCAAATAAAAGAAATTTGAACTTCACATGGCCTCCATTAAGCATCCGTCGGCCAGTCCATCACCGGTCGTCACCAAAAGTAATCCCACAACGGGTGAGTCAATGACTCAATGTGTAACCAACACTAAAATTTAATATTTCAGGCATACAATATCATACATGTTCATAAAACATTTAAACAATATGATGCAACCCGAACCCAAACCTATATGCCATCCGCTACACACCACCGCATCCATCCTCTTTACCGTGAGGACTACTAAGTCAACCCTCCTTCGCAACACTCCATATCGCAGTCTTAGGTCACCACATTCGTGGTCTTAGGTCACCACATTTAGATTTCTGTGGTCTTAGGTCACCACATTTAGATTACTGTGGTCTTAGGTCACCACATTCAGATATCACGGTCTTAGGTCACCGTGTTTGTGGTCTTAGGTCACCACATTCACTTCCCCAAAAATAAACCCATATGCCCCATATAATAGTAATATGCATAAATATGCCAGAGTTCACATTCTTATTCTTATTCTCATGTTACAATTAACATATTTCATAATCCTAGTAGGAGTAGGAAACGTACCTGAGTACTTTTGTACCATAGCATGGTACCTTAGCCATATTCACATTCTTATAAACATACACATATTAATTATTGCCATAAATCTTATTAAAAAGGAGTGTGGGTACACACAGTACCTTAGCCATATTCTTACACTTTCATATTAACACATATAATGAATTAAACCATAAATCTATTGAGATTTAGTGTGGGGTACACACCTGATTTGCTTAAGGTTTCTAATCCAAATCCCAAAAGCTTGATCTAATGCCTTAGATCTTAAATCTCTACATTTAATCAATCACTTAATACTTAGTAAAGAGCCATTCGCCATAAATCCAAATCCTAGTAGGATTAGTACACTTAAATCCTTACCTTCTTTGCCGATTGATGTCTAATAAAATGCCGAAACTTTGTATCCTTCTTTCTTGAAATCGGCAATCACTAGATTACTTGAATAGATTAGTTTGCTTTTAAATATTAATGAAACACATCTATTTACTCAACATGGCCTTGGCCGAATGCTATAGATACTTACCTTGTGGATTTTAAATCCCGAAACTCACCGAATAACTAGGGAACACGCAGCCTATGGTGTACCTTCGGGAAAAGAGCTTCTCCTTCCTTGCAGTCGACACTTAGTAAATCCCGAAAGATCTTGAAGAAATCGATTGCACCTTCACTTCAACCTTCAGAGATTCGGCTATGGCTAGATGATGATCTCACAATTTTAGGCTTTTGGAGGGATTAGAAAGAAAAGAGAATGAAGAATAAAGATGGATGATTCGGCTAGAACACAAGGTATTTCTGCTTGGCAAAAAAAAAAGAAGAAGAAGATTTGGTGAAGAGAATTAAGCAGAGGCTTTCAAAGAATAGAAAATAATGCAAATGGCCTCTTTTCCTTTTATAAGTAAAAATTACTAACTTAGAATCCGTGCTTGGCCATCACTCTTCTATTTTGATAGCTTTATCTCTTTAATTATCACCTAAAATAAAGGATAATTCAAAGAACTATCCTTACTTAGCCAAAATTATTAAACTCAAAGTCCCTTACTTGGCCATCACTTCTCCCTTATTTTCCTAATTAAAGAATAATTCCTCATTTATCTCTTGAAAATAATCTAAAATAAATCCATTATTTATCCCTTATTATCTCCTTGAAAATAATTTAAGGTAAATCATCATTTATCCATCTATTTATCTCTTAAAATAAAAAGAATAAAAGCCCCTAACTTATAGCCTTGTGCAGTCCCTCGTTGCTAGTCTCTCACGCAAAATAAAACTTTTATTTTGCTTCCTTGCAGCTCAAACCTTGGCCCAATACCCTTGTATGTGGTGCCATTTCAGAGGCCCTAAGTGGCATCTCCAGTGCCACTTTTCCAAGCCTGTTGTGTGTCAAATTCCTCCCATTAATTTTCTTAAGGTCGCCTTGTTTTAGTTTCCTCTTTACTTGAACATTTCCAAGTTTCCAAAATGTTCACTTTCCTAATTTAACTTGACATTTCCAAGTTTCCAAAATGTTCACTTTCCTCTTTTGAAACTTAACATTTCTAAATCATTTCTTACATTTCCTACATTTCCTTATATTTCCATACATTTCCATACATTTCCTTACATTTCCATACATTTCCATACATTTCCTTACATTTCCATACATTTCCTTACATTTCCATACATTTCCATACATTTCCTTACATTTCCAAGGTTCTAAAATGCACACCACATATCACAATAAACATGCTATTTCATAAAATTAAGCAAAATGCACATAATGGGATTCAACCTCTTCCTCAAAGTACTTCACTTGATGCCATAACCCTTGCACCTTAGGTGGCGTCCCTTGCCACTTTTCCACATCACTTCTTGTTTTAACTTAAAACCAATAATTGTCCAAAGCTTTCTCTTCCATCCTAGGATTTTAAAACCCTTAATTCACTTCCAAACACCGCCAAAACCTACTACTCATGAATTATGCACAAACGATAACCCCTAATCTAGGATGTTACAGTTCGCCTCCTTAAAAATAATTTCATCCTCGAAATTACTTACTATCAAATAATCGAATATCTTAACTCACCGCGCTACGCTTATGCTGCGCACTCTGATATTAATAGAGCCATCATACTTCCTAGGCAAATTTTTTTTTTAAGTTCACGTTCCCAAGAACTCATTTCTAACGTCACGATTTAATCTGATTAAAGAGTTTTATGCATTAGTACTTTGTTCCACTGTTTAACCGCGAACAGTTTTATGAAAAGGAGTTTAATAGTGGTCCTTTCGTATTCATACATGCACACAGTCTTTACATTCATACATCCATCAATCAATTATGAACTTTCGTTCATTCAGAGAAATGTTGTAGTTTTCATTGTTGTTGTTTTTCCACTACCCAGGGGTATTTTCGTAATTTGCCCTACAGGGGCATTTTCGTAATTTGTCAAAATAAGGTTCCTTGGTGATTTTTTCAATAAGGGTATTTTGGTAATTTTTGAAATCCTGGGGGTATTTCGAAAATTTTGAAATTACAGGGGTATTTCAGTAATAAACGAGGGTAAATTTATAAATTTTAATAAATCAAGGATATTTTGGAATTTACAAAACTTGAAGGTTATTTCTGAGAATTTGTTTTCCAAATCAATGATGTTGTAAAATTTTTTTGAAGATCGGGGGTCGTTCTGGTAATTTTGTAACTCAGGGGTATTTCGGTAATTTACAGGTTAGGGGTAATTTCGTAAAATTTTTTTCTTTCCATAATCAAGGTATTTAGATATTTTGTAAATTTAGGGTTCCTTTAAGCAAAGTAGTGAAATTTTGATAAGAACTGTGGGTATTTTGAAATTTCATAAATCAAGGGCATTTTTATAATTTTACCACTAGGGGTATTTTAGTAAATTAGTAAATCAAAAATATTTCAGGAAAATTTATAAAAATAATCTTTTCAAATCAAGAGGGTAATTTAGAAATTTTAAAACTAGGGTTTCCATAAAAATACGGCTAGTCCCTTTCGGGTTTTAGTTAGGGGTTTAGCCTGTAGCTAAGTCCTCTTGGTTAGGGTGAACCGTAGCTACGCACCAGGTAGGATTCGAGTGGAGAGGAGGTGAGTCACGCGGACTACTTAAATACCAAGCTCCCACCGAAACCAATCCTAGACATGCGCACCATGGTTACCACACCCTAACTCAGCGACTTATCCACAGGTTTGTTTAGTTAGGCATTTAAGTCTTATGTTTTTGTTGGGGTAACTAGCCCTAGGGTTCAAGTACTTATCATGCTAATCTACGTTCCATTTCTACCCTTCTACAATTCATATCATAAATCACACAAAAGATCGGAGTACTTACCTGGTGGACTTCGGGTCGGAGACTTAGTGGGCCATGCTAGAAAAACCTGCTTAATTCGCAAAAATTCTTTTTGGGCCTAACTTTGAAAACATTTTGGGCCTTAAACCCAAGGTCGAGAGTTTAAAACTGGGCTCTGATACCAAATTGAAACACCCCAAACCCGGCCAACGAGCCTTGACCGGATCTGGTATGTTCCCCGGTGTAAACCGTTTCAAATTCTTTTGTTACTTAGGAAAAACTTGTGTGATTTGCAAGAAAGATCGTTTTGGGTTGGGCTTAAGATGAAAACAGGTTCATTTCATTATTAAAAATCCTTTACTTTAAGTGACAAAACGTTTGGGCTTTGTTTTAAAAATAGATTTACTTAATCTTTTAATAAGTAAAAGTTTATAAGCTCAATAAATAAAAATAGAATAAAATAATTCTACTAAGGCCTTATTACATCAAGTAATTCCCAAAATTTAAATTCAAAATACTTAAAGAAAAATAGTCCAAATAAAAGAAATTTGAACTTCACATGGCCTCCACTAAGCATCTCATAGGCCGGTCCATCACCGGTCGTCACCGAAAAGTAATCCCACAACGGGTGACTCAACAGACTCAATGTGTAACCAACACTAAAATTTAATATTTCGGGCATACAATATCATACATGTTCATAAAACATTTAAACAATATGATACAACCCAACCCAAACCTATATGCCATCCACTACACACCACCCGCACCATCCCGCACATCGTGGGACTACTAAGTCAACCTCCTTCCACTACACTCCATATCGCGGTCTTAGGTCACCGCATTTGTGGTCTTAGGTCACCACGCTTAGATTTCGTGGTCTTAGGTCACCATATTCAGACATCGTGGTCTTAGGTCACCACATTCAGATATCACGGTCTTAGGTCACCGTGTTTGTGGTCTTAGGTCACCACATTCACTTCCCCAAAATAAACCCATATTCCCCATATAATAGTAATATGCATAAATATGCCGAGTTCACATTCTTATTCTTATTCTCATGTTACAATTAACATATTTCATAATCCTAGTAGGAGTAGGAAGCGTGCTGAGTACTTTTGTACCATAGCATGGTACCTTAGCCATATTCACATTCTTATAAACATACACATATTAATTATTGCCATAAATCTTATTAAAAGTAGTGTGGGTACACATTACCTTAGCCATATTCTTACACTTTTATATTAACACATATAATGAATTAAAACCAGAAATCTATTGAGATTTAGTGTACACACCGATTTGCTTAAGGTTTCCAATCCAAATCCGAAAAGCTTGATCTAATGCCTTAGATCTTAAATCTCTACATTTAATCAATCACTTAATACTTAGTAAAGAGCCATTCGCCATAAATCCAAATCCTAGTAGGATTAGTACACTTAAATCCTTACCTTGTCCGATTGATGTCTAATAAAATGCCGAAACTTTGTATCCTTCTTTCTTGAAATCGGCAATCACTAGATTACTTGAATAGATTAGTTTGACTTTTAAATATTAATGAAACACATCTATTTACTCAACATGGCCTTGGCGAATGCTATAGATACTTACCTTGTGGATTTTAAATCCCGAACTCACCGAATAACTAGGGAACACGCGGCCTATGGTGTACCTTCGGGAAAAGAGCTTCTCCTTCCTTGTAGTCAACACTTAGTAAATCCCGAAAGATCTTGAAGAAATCGATTGCACCTTCACTTCAACCTTCAGAGATTCGGCTATGGCTAGATGATGATCTCACAACTTTCGCTTTTGGAGGATTAGAAAGAAAAGAGAATAAAGAATAAAGATGGATGATTCATTAGAACACAAGGTATTTCACTTGGCAAAAATAAAAGAAGAAGAAGATTTGGTGAAGAGAATTGCAGAGGCTTTCAAAGAAGTAAAATAATGCAAAATGGCCTCTCTTTTCCTTTTATAGCGAAATTACTAACTTAGAATCCCTTACTTGGCCATCACTCTTCTATTTTGATAGCTTTATCTCTTTAATTATCACCTAAAATAAAAGATAATTCAAGAACTATCCTTACTTAGCGAAATTATTAAACTCAAAGTCCCTTACTTGGCCATCACTTCTCCTTATTTTCCTAATTAAAGAATAATTCCTCATTTATCTCTTGAAAATAATCTAAAATAAATCCATTATTTATCCCTTATTATCTCCTTGAAAATAATTTAAGGTAAATCATCATTTATCCATCTATTTATCTCTTAAAATAAAAGAATAAAAGCTCTAACTTATAGCCTTATGCCGTCCCTTGTCATAGTCTCTCACGCAAAATAAAACTTTATTTTGCTTCCCTCGCACTCGAACCTTGGCCCAATACCCTTGTATGTGGCGCCATTTCGAGAGCCCTAAGTGGCATCTCAGCCACTTTTCCAAGCCTGTTTGTGTGTCAAATTCCTCCCATTAATTTTCTTAAGGCTACCTTGTTTTAGTTTCCTCTTTTACTTAACATTTCCAAGTTTCCAAAATGTTCACTTTCCTAATTTAACTTGACATTTCCAAGTTTCCAAAATGTTCACTTTCCTAATTTAACTTAACATTTCCAAGTTTCCAAAATGTTCACTTTCCTCTTTTTGAAACTTAACATTTCTAAATCATTTCTTACATTTCCCTACATTTCCTCACATTTCCATACATTTCCATAAATTTCCATACATTTCCTTACATTTCCATACATTTCCTTACATTTCCATACATTTCCATACATTTCCTTACATTTCCAAGGTTCTAAAAATGCACACCACATATCACAGTAAACATGCTATTTCATAAAATTAAGCAAAAATTGCACATAATGGGATTCAAACCTCTTCCCTCAAAGTACTTCACTTGATGCCATAACCCTTGCACCTTAGGTGGCGTCCCTTGCCACTTTTCCATATCACTTCTTGTTTTTAACATAAAAAGCAATAATTGTCCAAAGCTTTCTCTTCCATCCTAGGATTTTAAAAACCCTTAATTCACTTTCAAGCACTGCCAAAACCTACTACTCATGAATTATGCACAAACGCATAACCCCTAATCTAGGATGTTACATTCCCTCTTTTCTAGGCTCAAAATATCCACTGACCTTTTGTAGAGTAGGGTCTATTTTTCATCTTATTCTACCATTCTTAACAAATCAGAAGATAAGTTACAATCTTTGTCATCTTCAAAGTCCTGAGATCCCTCTAGACACATATCTCATTCAAAAAGGGAGTCAGTAACAACGTCGCTCATGTCGTTGATATCTGGGTACCTAGGTACGAAGGAAAACAAATCCAAAGAATAAATGATTCTAAGGATGATTTTGTATGGAATAGTCATGAATAAAGAATAAAAGAATATGGTAAAAAAAAGAATATACAGTATGAAGAATAAAAAATTTGTTTAAAAAAGATGCATTTTATTGAAATAAAAAATTTGGACATAAGCCTATTTCACAAAAGGATCCTTATTGCCTCTAGGCTTAAAGCAACAAGCATGTGCTGAATATTACACTAAATTAGCTATAAAAATACAGAAATTCCTTCCACGGTTCTATTATTTAAAATTTTCCAAAGTATGTAAGGGCTTGAAAACTTTTATTCTTCGATTCCCTCTTCAGATATGTCATTAGGGATAACAAGTTTAGCAGGGATCCCGAGCCAACTTGAACAATCATGGGTACCCCAATATCAGCTTAACCTTGTTGAGGCCTAATTGTAATAGATAACCTTTAAAGATGCACCTCACGTTGTATCTGTACATATGGTGGGGTGAAACCCAGAGGATAGTCTTTATTATCCTCTCCGGCATTAGTCATGGGGCATTTTCCTTTGTCCATTGCCCCATTCAGTAGCTGAGTCATTTGAACCACCATATTCCATTGGGCTTCCATTATTTGGTCCCTCATATCTTGTTGGATTTTTGCCAACTGCTCTTGTAGCAGGTCTTGCACGTCTCTCTGGAACTATTTGAGTTTTTAATCCATTTTTTTAGCGCGTGTACCGTAACAGTGTTTAGTTCCCAGATTAACCTCCTCTCTTTCTCTGATAATTTCAACTAGTTACTTTCTTTATGGACTTGAATGCATATGATGTGATGTAATACAAATGCATGAAATGCAATGCAAAGGAATGAAATGCAAAAAGAGAGGTGTTGATTTAGAATTCAATTCCATTAGAAAAACTTTACTAGAAAATAAATTTCTTTACACAAAACGGATTACATAAGCAGCTTTGTCCTCATAATCTAAGTGAAAACATCAATACCCTTCTTCGCAAAAGA
Organism: Gossypium rotundifolium; assembly: GCA_025506655.1. Classification (NCBI taxonomy): domain Eukaryota; kingdom Viridiplantae; phylum Streptophyta; class Magnoliopsida; order Malvales; family Malvaceae; genus Gossypium; species Gossypium rotundifolium. The sequence goes on from CP106728.1 coordinate 39,818,312, forward strand.
TGTTATGGTCATGTCTCATGAACTTTTCCAATAGATGCCTCTTCTAGCTCATTGTTACTTGATCCAGGCTGTGACTCTTCACTCACTTATTTCCATAAAGCTCGTTAGCCTCTTCAAGAAAGCCAAGACGTGGTGACTCTCGAATAGTCTTTGTTAGCTTGAATCCTTGGGCAATAAAGTCTAGTATTCCTTCACGGGCTATCAGTTTTCTCTTATTGTGTTTACTTGAACTATATTCGGACGACCGTATTATAATCCACTTCATCAAAAAATCTATTTTCTTATGACCAACTCTTCTATTTAGCAATCAAATTTGAATCAACACCTCTTTTTTATGATGTGAATGCAATGAAATCAAAACAAAAGAAAACACGTTAGTATAAGAGAAATAAATAACAAAATAGGGTACCTACCTGGGTGACCACTAGGGTTCAACATAACTCTATCTAGGGTTGGCTCTTCAAGATCACTATATGTGGCTTAGCTCTTGAAACACCCCAAACCCAGCCCAAAAAGCCTGACCGGATTTAATATGTTCCTCGAGTAAAACTTTAGCAAACTCTCACTTATTTAAGAAAAACTTGATGATTTTTGAATAAAATGATTAACTTAAAGATCAAAGTTGAAATTTAATTGTAAAGTAAATTCGCATCTTCTTAAAACATTATTTTAAAAGAAATAATAAGTTAATGTAAAACTAAATTTAATGAAAAATTTATTAATATTATGGAAATATATTTTGTTTTCAAAGCGCTTTAAATTATTTATAAAAATCCATTTAGTTATTTAATTAATAATTATTCATGGCAAAATAAAATAAATCCAAACACAAAAATTTAAAACAGTTCATAGTGGCCTTATTACATAAAAATAGCAAAAAAAGCCCATAATAAAGTCTAAGTAATAAATATTAACTTAATAAGTTTAAGTAGGAAAATTTCCAAAATACTTTGTAAATGCATTGGCCACCTCCAAATCCTTGCTGACCCGATCCATCGCACTACGAATCATCTGAAAAATTATCCCACAAAAGGGGTGAGTTATAAACTCAATGTGTAACACATACATTAAAAAAGCCCACTAATCATACATATAGCCATAGGCCCATTTAAGTCATATTTAGCCCATAAGCCCATTTTCATAGTAGATTAAATAATAATCATTTAAAATCACATGGATATGTTCATATAATGAAATGCAAACCCATTTCACCTAAATATCCATCCGCTACACACCACCGTACCAACCAAACACACCGTGGGATTACTAAATCGACCCTCCATCCGCTACACACCATCGAAGGCGCTTCTTGCAGTCAACATGCACATCGCCTTATAATTTTGTGGCAAGGCCACGGAAAAATGTGACCAAGTCACCAGATTCAAAATATGTGACCGAAGTCACCAGATTCACATATGTGACCGAAGTCACCGGATTATGTGGTAAAACCACCAGAATACTTCCCCTTTATCAATTTTACCCATATGCCCATGCACATACATATTATTCAATTTTCATACCATTTACCCCAAAATCATAATATAATCATACTTATTTCACATTTTATGCATATAGCAAAATTAACGAAATATTGGGGTAAACATACCTGAATATCGTATACCACTGAATGGTATCCACAATCATTATCAAACATATTTTCATATAATCACATTTAATATATAGATCTATGAGATTTTATTGTAAGGTTACACACCTTATGACTGTGAGAACGATACCTTCTCGCTCGTCAACACCTAATTAATTATCACACTAGATTAGTATACACCATTACTAATAAAATTATACTATTGATGAGAGATCTATATCCTTACCCTCGGGTTCTCGAACAATAGTTATTTGTGGTTTTTCTCGCTAGATGGATCAAAACCCACCGATAACCCACCAACGAAAAGTGGTTCGGTTATACGCACTACTTCAAATAATCGATCTTAGTTAGCGAGAGGTCCACAACCCGGTGGAAAATCTCTTATCGCGATCATGACCCTTCGTTTGAAGTTCGATGGTAAACAGTGCCTCCTCTCTTCCAAACACTCCAGTCTTTGCTTCTTTTCGTACCTATCTTATTAGTCTCAAAATCACCCCTAAAATAAAGTTAGTTAATAAACTATCTAAAAGGATTAATATAACCGAAAGTGATATTCTTACCTTGGATGATTTCGAAAGGTTACTCTTAAAACGTTGGTTTCCAAAAAGATCCTTAAAAATCCCTTCCAAGGATTCGGCCTAGGAGAGAAAAATAAGAGATTTATGTTTCTAAATCGACTATAGTAAAAAGAGATAATGAAAACAATTGACAAAAACCTTACTTGATCACTTGAAGATTCGGCCTTGAACAAAAAGAAGAGAATAAAAAAATAGATTTGGTGATTTCGGTTTGCACAAAAAGAAAAGAGAAAAAGATAGTGATTTATGGCTAAAATGGTTTCGGTTTTCAATAAAAGAAAAGAAGAAAGGAAATCAAAATAGAAGATGATTCAGTTGACAAAAGAGATGAAAATAATGTTGATTTTGGTTTTAGTAGAAGGTAGTTTCAGTTGAGAGAAAGAAGAAAGAAAATGAAAAATGAAAGAAGAGAGAAAGAGAAGAAGAAGAAAAGATGATGATGAAGATGCTTCCAAAAGAAAAGAGATAGCTTTAGGGACCTATTTGCATTCGGCCAAGAGGGAAAAATTGAAGAAGAAGTAGTTCTTTGAACTTTGGTACTTTCGGCAATGAGGGAAAAAGAAAAGAAGAATGTTTTTCCAAACTTTTGATGCTTTTGACTAAAGAAGACAAGAATTTGAGAGAAAAGGTATTTTAACCAAAATGGTCAAAACAAAAGCCAAAACAAAGTAAAACTTTTACCTAATGTCATTAGCAAAATTCGCTAGGAGAAGAGCTTTTGGAAAAATGAGAAAAGATGTACAAAATGCTAGAGTTTTGGCCAACTATCACCCCTTAACTCAAGGTCAAATTCGCCAACTAGAATGCCAACATAATCCCCTTTTCCTCCACATTTCTTCCCCATCAACCCTTAGATTGCTATCACAATTAACCATCCCTTTAGCCCCTAAAACGATTAGGTTCATGGTCAAATGACCATGAAAAACTTCAAAACATTGCCCTTACTTCAAGCCTTTTGTCCCCCCATCTTACCATCCTTTCATGATTCCATGCCATATCTTCTAGCTTACCTTTTTCATATGGTCAATTAACCAAAATTAAAAGATGCTCATCCATTCTAGAAGAGTCTTGACCGACACTATAGGAAGGAAACAAAATAAAATCCTCCCATTTGCTAGCTAGGGATTCGAACCTCTCCCTCAAGCACTCATCCAAACGCCTTACCACTTTGCTAATTACTCATCTTATGCTTAAAACCCCTTGTCATTATTTCTTAAAGCCTATCTTGCTTAGCTCCATCTTAATTATTAAAATTAAAAGTTTCACTAAGCATTCACTTACATAATGAAGTTCAAAATGAACTTCCAAAACACACTCAATCATAATTAGGCATGCAATAACATTCAATTAAGTAAAGATGCATAACCCTAATTATCGAGGATGTTACGCTTCTACCCCTTAAAAATAATTTCGTCCTCGAAATTACAGCTAGAATAAGTGAGGGTATTGTTGTCGCATCGCTTCCTCCTGTTCCCACGAAGCTTCTTCCGATCCCCGATTATGCCATAATACTTTGACGAGAGGAACCGCTTTCTCCGTAAAACCTTTACATCTCACTCCGAATTTGAATTGGCTCCTCTTCATATGACAAATCTGGTCTTAATTCCACTTCCTCAAGCGGCACTACATGAGATGGATCCGACCGGTAACGGCGTAACATTGAAACATGGAACACATCATGCATTTGCTTCAATTCTGAAGGTAATTCTAACTGATATGCCACAGGTCCGACCCACTTCAAAACGCGATAAGGTCCTATGAACTCGGGACTTAACTTTCCTTTGACCAAATCTCATCACCTTTTTCCAAGGTGAAACCTTTAGAATACTTGATCTTCCACAAGAAACTCTATTTCCTTCCGCTTTAGATCTGCGTCGACTTTTGTCCATCGGATGCTTCTTTTAACCGAGCCTAGATTACCTTAACCTTTTCTTGATTCGGTCACTATTTCGGACCCAAAATCGGCGTTCCCTAATTCATCCAACACGTAGGAGTGCGACACTTAGTCCATATAATGCTTCATATGGTGCCATCCGAATCTTGGCTTGGTAATCTGTTATTGTACGCAAATTCGCTAACGGTAAGAACTCTTCCCAACTTCCACGAAATCCATCACACATCCCTTAACATATCTTCTAAGATTTGGATTACTCGTTCGACCGGCCGTCGATGTGGATGAAATGTCGTCTTGAAATCAATCGGTGCCCAAAGCTTCGATGCAATGCTTTCCAAAACCGAGACGTAAACCTCGGATCTCTATTCAAATAATCGACACCGGCACTCCATGCAATATCACAATCTCACCACATATAACTTCGCCAATTTCTGCAAAGAGTAATCAACCGAATCGGGATAAAATGTGTAGATTTCGCCATTCGGTCCACTATCACCCATATCGAGTTTTTCTTAGTAGGCGTGAAGAGAAGCCCACTAACAAAGTCCATGGTGATTCTCTCCCACTTCCTTTGTGGAATCTTTATCTACCGGAGCAATCCGAAGGTACTTGATGTTCACCTTGACTTGTCGACACGTTAAGCACTTTCCTACATACTCCGTAACTTCTTGCTTAAGACCAGGCCACCAAAACTGATCTCGCAAATCTCGGTATAACTTACTTCTTCCAGGATGCATAGTATAAGGGCTACTATGCGACTCCTGAAGAATCTTTTGCCTCAATTCCTGATCCCTCAGCATACAGACTTTACCTTTGAAACATAATACCCCATCACTGTTAATACTATAATCTTCTTATTTCCCATTTTGCACCTGCCGAAGCTTTACACTCAGATCTTCATCTATCAACTGCCTCTCTTTCACTTGACTCAACCATGTCGGTTTAATTTGTAATTCTGCCAACAAGCTCCCGTCATCGTAAAGACTAAGATGTGCAAACATCGCCCTTAAATCTGGCACCACTTTCTGACTTAGAGCATCTGCCACCACGTTCTCCTTGCCCAGATGGTACTCGATAGAAACGATCGTAGTCTTTCAATAATTCTATCCACCTTCACGCCTCAAATTCGGTTCTTTACGAGTCGGAGATATTTGACTCTTGTGGTCCATGTATATCATGACTTTTCCCCATATAAATAATGTCTCCAAACTTTAAGAGCAAAGACTACTGCTGCCAACTCTAAGTCATGCGTCGGGTAATTAACCTCGTGAGGTCTTAATCTGGAGACGACACGCAACTACCTTTCCATCTTGCATCAGAACACATCCTAATCCCGTGTGAGAAGTGTCACAATACGACAAAATCCTTTCCTGCCTCAGTGAATCAAAATCGAGCTTCAATCAAAACCCTCTTGAGCTTCTCAAAACTCTCTTGTCATTTATCATTACCACGAAAGGTACCTCCTTTCTTAACAATTTCGTTAAAGGTGCAAATATCGATGAGAATCCTTCGATGAATCTTCAGTAGTATCCGCTAACCCCAAGAAACTGCGAACTTGATTCTTCGACTTAGGTGGTTTCCAATCTAGCACAGCCTCAATCTTCCGAGGATCCACCCTTATCCCTTCCGCAGACACCACATGGCCTAAAAACGTGACTTCCTTCAGCCAAAATTCACACTTGTTGAATTTGGCATATAGCTTCTTCTCCCTTAAAACTTGTAACACAATCCGGAGATGCTTATCATGTTCCATTTCGGACTTAGAATACACCAGGATGTCGTCTATGAATACCACGACGAACTGATCCAAGTAGGGTTGGAAAATCCGGTTCATCATATCCGTGAACGCAGCTTGGGCGTTCGTCAATCCGAATGGCATTACCGTAAATTCATAATGCCCATATCTAGTTAGGAAAGCCGTCTTATGGATATCCACTTCTTTCACCTTAAGTGATGATACCCGACCTTAAATCAATCTTTGAGAATACCGCACTCCTTTGGTGATCGAACAAGTCGTCGATCCTTGGCAAAGGATACTTGTTCTTGATGGTCAGCTTATTCAACTGTCGGTAGTCTATACACATCCTCATCGACCCGTCTTTCTTCTTTACAAATAGAACCGGTGCTCCCCATGGAAACACACTAGGTCGGATAAATCCACGATCAAGCAACTTCAATCAACCTTAAGCTCAACTAACTCCTTGGTGCCATTCTATATGGAGCAATAGAAACCGGCGCCGCTCGTGCAATAATTCAATCCCAAATTCTACCTCTCGATCCGGAGGCAATCCGGAAGTTCTTCCAAAAACATCTACAAATTCATTCACGTCCTAACTCCCTCAACAGTTGCTTCCTTAGCCTCCAAGGCACTCACCAATATCAGGAAGGCTACACATCCCTTTCTAACCATCTTTTACGCCTTAAGAGCAGATACTACATTAGATAAGTAGTTCCGTCTCTCGCCCATCACTACAACTTCTTTGTCATCAGCAGTTCTTAAGGACATTCGCTTAACAAAGACAATCCACATTTGCACGATACTTTACAAGCCGTCCATGCCTAAGATCGGTCGAATTCCCCAAATGGCAACTCCATTAAATCACCAAAATCTGCGTCCCTTGAACTTCTAAAGGTACTTCCTTAAAAGTTTATCTATTACTCATGCATCCTAAAGGACTAAATATATCATCTTCCTAGTACGATCTCGAAGTCACATGCAAAGTTCCAGATACTTCACTAGTGATATATGAGTGAGTTGACCCTATATCTATCAAAGCAATAAAGGGCAACCCAGAAATTAGAAACGTGCAGTGATAACATCAAAAGTCCACTTTCCTCTCTCGCGATGAACTGCATATACTGGACACAGGTTTGTCTCGCCTCGGAGCTACCATCCTCGCTTAAAGTCTCGCGACCTCTACCGAACCATTACCCCTTCCATTTGGACCACGGCCCCTTATCATTCATTGCTCACCTCTGCCACTGATTAATGCCACGACACATTGGCGGTTCTTATCTGAATTCTTCGGGCAATCCTTGATCATATGGTCTTTAGATCCGCACTTGAAACATCCCCCGGTCTTTTTCCAACACTCTCCCGGGTGCATCTTCCCACATTGAGCACAAGCACGATGTTGTCCACCCGTAGCAGTCTGCTGACTTCGCGACCCATCATTTCTTGGTTTCTTCTGAAAATTCCCGGATGACCCTGAAGACCCAAAGCTTCTCTTATTCTTATTCTGGCCTCTGTCCCGGTTCTGTCTCTCGGTCAACTTAACCTCTTCAGCTATTCTTGCCCTTTCTACTAAGATTGTAAAGTCTCTTTCCCGGTGCTGAGCAATCATCACTGCAGCTCATCTCTAAGTCCATCTTCAAATCGACACACGTTCATATTCGGTAGCTACTATCCTCCGCATAACGGCTAAGTCGTAAAACTCTTCTTCATATTCACTATCGACTTATTGCCTTGCACTAGATTCGAAATGCCTTTCTCTGGGAGTCGATGTAGCTAGCTCCAACATATTTTCCTTCGAACTTAATTTTAAAATACCCCAATCCAAATAATCCACGGGTACTCTCCTTGATAGTGAGCCACCACCGGTAGGCCTCATCACGGAGTAGTGAAATAGCACCTTTCAATTTTTCTTCAAGAAGGCGTCTAAATCGTCCATGATCCTCTCGACTGCCTCCAACCAGTACTCCGCTACATTTGGGGCTACTCCAGATACTCCCCTAAAAACCTCAGCTCCATTTGATCTTAGTCTCTCAGCTACTGACTTCCGAGACCCATTTCCAGTACTAGCTTCTGCTACTCGTTCCAATACTCGAAGTACAGCTTGTGATACTGCGTCACCTCCTCCATTTTGCTCTTGAAATTCCACCCCAACAGCCGGTGGCGGAGCTTCATTCTCGGAACCTTGACCAGATCTAACTGGTTCCGACACAGCCATTCTTCCTCTTCCACGTCCACGACGACCACGTCCCCTAGAACTCATGTCTACTACGCGTATTATCTGTTTTTACGAAAAAGTCTTATGCATTAGAGTCTTTTCACTTTTTATTAAAAGAAAGTTTTATGAAACAGATATTCAGTGGTTTTTCCGTAGTAGTACACAAACACCTAGGGTCCATGTCTCTAAATTATAGTTTCCTTAGGCTTATCATACATTCATATCACTTATCAATAAGGGTACTTACCTGATGGATCTGGGCCGAGAATTTCGAGTGCCATGCTCTTATAAAACCATTTTAACTTAAGAAAACTTTCAAAAAGTCATTTGGGCCAACTTTTGAAAACGTTGTGGGCTTCAAAACCCAAGGCCGAGAGTTTAAAACTGGGCTCTGATACCAAGTTGAAACACCCCAAACCCGGCCCAAAAAGCCTGACCGGATTTGATATGTTTCTCGAGTAAAACTTTAGCAAACTCTCACTTATTTAAGAAAAACTTGATGATTTTTGAATAAAACAGATTAACTTAAAGATCAGGTTGAAATTTAATTGTAAAGTAAATTCGCATCTTCTTAAAACATTATTTTTAAAAGAAATAATAAGTTAACATAAAACTAAATTTAATGAAAAATTTATTAATATTGTGGAAATATATTTTGTTTTCAAAACAGTTTAAATTATTTATAAAAATCCATTTAGTTATTTAATTAATAATTATTCATGGAAAAATAAAATAAATCCAAACACAAAAATTTAAAAGCAGTTCATAGTGGCCTTATTACATAAAAATAGCAAAAAAGCCCATAATAAAGTCTAAGTAGTAAATATTAACTTAATAAGTTTAAGTAGGAAAATTTCCAAAATACTTTGTAAATGCATTGGCCACCTCGAAATCCTTGTCAATTCGATCCATCGTACTACTTAATCATCCGAAAAGTTATCCCACAAAAGGGGTGAGTTATAAACTCAATGTGTAACACATACATTAAAAAGCCCATTAATCATACATATAGCCATAGGCCCATTTAAGTCATATTTAGCCCATAAGCCCATTTTCATAGCAGATTAAATAATAATCATTTAAAATCACATGGATATGTACATATAATGAAATGCAAACCCAGCCCACCTAAATATCCATCCACTACACACCATCCGTACCAACCAAACACACCGTGGGGATTACTAAATCGACCCTCCATCCGCTACACACCATCGAAGGCAGTTGCTGCAGTCAACATGCACATCGCCCTTATAATTTTGTGGCAAAGCCACCAGACAAATGTGACCGAAGTCACCAGATTCAAAATATGTGACCTAAGACACCAGATTCACATATGTGACTGAAGTCACCGGATTATGTGGTAAAACCACCAGAATACTTCCCCTTTATCAATTTTACCCATATGCCCATGCACATACATATTATTCAGTTTTCATACCATTTACCCCAAAATCATAATATAATCATACTTATTTCACATTTTATGCATATAGCAAAATTAACGAAATATTGGGGTAAACATACCTGAATATCGTATACCACTGAATGGTATCCACAATCATTATCAAACATATTGTCATATAATCACATTTAATATATAGATCTATGAGATTTTATTGTAAGGTTACACACCTTATGACCGTGAGAACGATACCTTCTCGCCGTCAACACCTAATTAATTATCATACTAGATTAGTATACACCATTACTAATAAAATTATACTATTGATGAGAGATCTATATCCTTACCCTCGGATTCTCGAACAACCGTTATTTGTGGTTTTTCTCCGCTAGATGGATCAAAACCCACTGATAACCCACCAACGAAAAGTGGTTCGGTTGTATGCACTACTTCAAATAACCGATCTTCGTTAGCAGAGGGTCCACAACCCGTGGAAAATTTCTTATCACCGATGACCCTTCGTTTGAAGTTTGATGGTAAAACAAGGCCTCCTCTCTTCCAAACACTCCGTACTGCTCTTTTCGTACCTATCTTGTTAGTCTCAAAATCACCCCTAAAATAAAGTTAGTTAATAAACTATCTAAAAGGATTAATATAACCGAAAGTGATATTCTTACCTTGGATGATTTGAAATGTTACTCTTAAAACGTTGGTTTCAAAAGATCCTTAAAATCCTTCCAAGGATTCGCCTAGGAGAGAAAAATAAGAGATTTATGTTTCTAAATCGACTATAGTAAAAAGAGATAATGAAAACAATTGACAAAACCTTACTTGATCACTTGAAGATTCTACCTTGAACAAAAGAAGAGAATAAAAAATAGATTTGGTGATTTGGTTTGCACAAAAAGAAAAGAGAAAAGATAGTGATTTATGGCTAAAATGGTTTCGGTTTTCAATAAAATAAAAGAAGAAAGGAAATCGAAATAGAAGATGATTCGGTTGACAAAGAGATGAAAATAATGTTGATTTTGGTTTTAGTAGAAGGTAGTTTCGGTTGAGAGAAGGAAAAAGAAAATGAAAATGAAAGAAGAGAGAAAGAGAAGAAGAAGAAAAGATGATGATGAAGATGCTTCCAAAATAAAAGAGATAGGTTTAGGGACCTATTTGCATTCGGCCAAGAGGGAAAAATTGAAGAGGAAGTAGTTCTTTGAACTTTGGTACTTTTGGCAATGAGGGAAAAAGAAAAGAAGAATGTTTTTCCAAACTTTTGATGCTTTTGACTAAAGAAGACAAGAATTTGAGAGAAAAGGTATTTTAACCAAAATGGTCAAAATAAAAGCCAAAACAAAGTAAAACTTTTACCTAATGTCATTAGCAAAATTCGGCTAGGAGAAGAGCTTTTGGAAAAATGAGAAAAGATGTACAAAATGCTAGAGTTTTTGGCCAACTATCACCCCCTAACTCAAGGTCAAATTCAGCCAACTAGAATGCCAACATAATCCCCCTTTTTCCTCCACATTTCTTCCCCATCAACCCTTAGATTGCTATCACAATTAACCATCCCCTTTAGCCCCTAAAACCGACTAGGTTCATGGTCAAATGACCATGAAAATGCTTCCAAAACATTGCCCTTACTTCAAGCCTTTTGTCCCCCCCATCTTACCATCCTTTCATGATTCCATGCCATATCTTCTAGCTTACCTTTTTCATATGGTCAATTAACCAAAATTAAAAAGATGCTCATCCATTCTAGAAGAGTTTTGATCGGCACTATAGGAAGGAAACAAAATAAAATCCTCCCATTTGCTAGCTAGGGATTCGAACCTCTCCCTCAAGCACTCATCCAAGCGCCCTTACCACTTTGCTAATTACTCATCTTATGCTTAAAACCCTTGTCATTATTTCTTAAAGCCTATCTTGCTTAGCTCCATCTTAATTATTAAAAATTAAAAGTTTCACTAAGCATTCACTTACATAATGAAGTTCAAAATGAACTTCCAAAACACACTCAATCATAATTAGGCATGCAATAACATTCAATTAATTAAAGATGCATAACCCCAATTATCGGATATTCTTGCTCTAAAGTTGAGGTACCCGAACCAGTAGATTCCTCGATCTCACCCATTCTAGGCTCATATAGACCGAGTTTAGTTCAGGGGAATACATTTCCCTATGGCCATGCAGAAGTGAAAACTTCACGAAGACATAGGTACAAATGTATTCCGGAAGCAGTCCACTAGCCCATGCGGAGGTGAAAACCTCACGAAGGCATAGCTTCTCGCTCCCACTTAAGGGTATGACCATAACGATTATGCAATGCAATGCAGAAATATATATTAAAAATTAAGACCATATGCAATAAAAGGATCATTTTTTTTAAATTAGAATTTTAAATTCGGACAAAAGGACATGAAATTATCGATTTTAAGGCTTGACTCTCTTGGGCTCCCCAGTGGAGTTGCCAAGCTGTCGAAGCCTGTTTGAATTTAAAAAAAAAAAAAGGGGATCAACTTTAAAAAAATAGAAATGGAGTCGCCACCAATCTCTTTTTACTTAGGTGTGATTGGATCACCTTGTAAAACATTTTATTTTAAAACATTTGATTTTGGTCTACGAAATACAAGAAAACGGGTTCTGGAGTCAATTATGTATGAGGAAGGATTAGCACCCTCATAACGGCCAAAAATTGGTACCTAATCGATAAAATCATGTCCTAATGCTGAAAATTCGAAAGAATTTTAAATATGATTTCTTTTAAAAAAACTTGTACAATTTGAGTTAAAATTTGAGATTTCTTTGTTCTGAAAGAATACAAATATCACATCCAAGACGTTAGGACATGATATTTTTAAATCCTCGTAACTAAAATCATCTCATGATTTACAAAATTTTATTAAAAAGGATATTTAGTTATTTAGTCAAGCGAAAAATCGAAACCCAGCACGTTAGGGCACTATTTCTCGAATTTTTAAATACCAAACATTGCCTTATATTAAAAAATAAAGTTTTGGATAAAAGTGGCAATTAAAATAAATTTAAAATAATTAAAATAAATGAATAAATAAGATTAAGCGATTAAATGGATAAATAAAAAAGTTAAAAACGATAAGTCAACCTAACTCCGCAATATGAAGATTAATGAAATTCCTCCACCAAAACTAACTCGATCGAAGCAACTCAAAAAGAAACGAAGATGAGCGAAGAACAAAATAAGAACAAGCCACGAAAAATAAGAGCGCAAAAGAGAGAGAGAAATTTGAGTAAATGCTCTCAAGAATTTTATTACTTAAAACTCAAGTATGTTTTACAATGAAGGAGAGGCCTCTATTTATAGTTGAGCCTCCCCAAATCCAACGGTATAGATCAATTACATCAACGGCTAAGATTAAAAGGTATCTACAAATTAAATCTCTAATATTACAAAATCATATATTCTAAGATTGCATATCATATCTAAGATTACATACCATATATACTAAGATTGCATATCATATCTAAGATTTGCATATCAAATCTAAGATTGCATACCATATCTTCTAGGATTGCATATCATATCTAAGATTGTATATCCTTGAAGATTATGTTTTCATATATGTCAAGCTTGTAGATGGACCTTCAATCTTTTCAAGTAATGGGTCATTCCGATCGGGCCAAATGATATATTTTGGACTGGACTTGAACTTTGTTTTATTATTTTAGATTTATTATTTTTTTTGTATGGGCCCGGGCTAAATTCGCCTATTACACATAAAAAATAGAATTGACTTCTCCAATTATAAATAAACGTGCATTCAAATTCAACCTTTTAGAATTTCAACCACACAATCCAAAATCATTTTTATATGTTAATTATTGGCATTATTAACAAGAAACCAAAGCAATTGGTAGAAAGATAATGGTTCAAATATATTAGAATTTATATTGAATTTAATCGCCAAAAGCTTCAATTCGAATTTAAGCATGTTGAGTTTCAATTGAGCATGAAAATCAAAATCACCAAAATTAAAAATAAAATAAAATATAAACTCTAAAATTTTGAACCCAAAAATTTAATGTGTATGATTGAAACACAAAATTCATATATTAAACCTATAAAATTTAAAAACAAATCAATCTAAAAATAATAAAGGGTCAATTAGTTCTCAATGATTCAACATGATGAGACTCGGATACCATTTGTTATAATCGTATAACAAGATCATACATAAAACTTAACAAACCATAAACCATGTTTTGCCACGTCAAATCATCAAGAACAAAACTAAATGCAGAAGCGTACCTGAATCCATTGATTTCTTGGAATCTTAGGTTCATACGGTTTTAATCTCTTTTCTGAAGATGGTATGTTATAAAAATTACGTATGTGTAATTTGAAGATCATAACCCTGATATATAACTTTTGCACAATAACCTAATTAGTTCATCATTAATTAGAAATTAGTTACTATGTTATCTACACATATTTGGCTCATATTTTATTTAATAACTAAAACCCAATAAATATTAACCAAATTAGATCACTTTTAATTTAGACTAACATTTTGTGATAGTAAATAATAACATGCAATTCTTATTATATATGTGATGTCCATATTTTCTAGCAAATAATACTAAATGAACTACAATTATTTATTATGGCGTTGTCATCAATTGTGAGTTTGTGTCAAGTTGACTTATGCCACCTATTCAATTAACAACATTATTAATATATACAACTGATGGGAGAATAAATCATACATATTAAAATATATATAAAACATATCAAATAGAAACTTTAATTTAACGGTAAAATTACAATTTTACTAATCCAATTGGTGTAGGTTCAAATCTCACCATATGCATATTTTATTGATTTTGTTAAAATAAAAAATTAAAATATTCTCAAATAATATATTATTTTAATTACGAAAGGCATTTTCATAATTTTTCTAAATTAGTTGGTGAATCAATTGAGGTAACACCAACTCAAGAAAAGTATTGATGTGTTTAGAAGTTGTTTCTTATGTTTAATAAAAGGAGAAAGGATTTTGATATGATGACGCCATGTGTCATCTCAGATCCTTTTCTAATAGTTTTATCTTGCGTTAGTATTTTCATCCTGAATTTTAGGATTTTCATCCTGAAAAAAATCAAATCCAAATTAAAATCACGAAATTTAGTATGAAAATACTAATGTGGCATAAAACTATTGGAAAGGATACATGATGACATGGCATCAATATTCATCAATCATTTCTCAAATAAAAGATATTTTTACTCTTTTTTAGGAGAGAATCTATATTCAATTTTAGAGATAATATTATTGGAAGAAATTATCACAAACCTCAAAATAATAACTCTATAGATAATAAAATAAACATAAAATAAACATTTGTTAAAAATAATGCTAAAGGATACAAATATAAAATTTATGATAACACAGAAGAGAAATATATAAAACAGCCGGGACCCACTTGAATTTTATTCCTCTAATTTGTTGAAATTTAATTATTGTTTTTATAAAAATTGAGAAGTTAATTTAATGATGGATTTTGACGTTAACAAAATATGTGCAACAAAATAATAAAAATTAATAATTAAGTTTATGTGTTTATCAACAAATAGATTTTGTAAATAAGATGACGAAATACAAATTAAAGAATTTCTTAAATTTTTAAAGTTAAGGGATGAAAATTACAATTAGACTTTTGTCTTTTTCCATTAAAAGCAGGCTTTTCACTTTAAAATCATCATTAGTATCATCAACATTAGTAAAGAAACGTATGTTATCAACTAAAATTAATCGAGTTGGAGTTTAGCCCCACTGATTAAAGTAAAATCCATCTATTTTATCTCGTGTGATATTGAACTATGGAACTCCCAATTTTAGACAGCCATGCAATGCATGATGGCATACACGTTTGTTTCCTGTTTCTGTTCAACCTTTCTCTTTTAAATCATCGAAATCAATTAACCTAATATTCCTTCTTTATCTCTCTCACTATATTCCCAATTGAGATCCTATTCCTAGCCACGAAATAATATTATTGCTCTTCAATTTTTTTGTATTTTAAATTTTTAGATGTCGGTGCAGTATAAAGCATACATAAAAAATAATTTTAAATTCTAAATATAATATTATAACAGAAATAACTATAAAAATTAATGATTTTATAAAGAGTAAAACAGATAAGAAAAATATTTTTATTTCATATTTTTATTTTAGACAAAGAAACATTATAGTTTTTTTTTTTTTTTTTTTTGTTTTATGTTTGATGAAATTTTGCGTTTACAGACATGTTTTTTAGAAAGAAAATGAAATTTGAGATTTTTTATTGTAGCATCAGTACTATAATATTCTGTCTAGAATTTATTAATTTTTTATACTTTTAATTGTTACTGAAGTTAAGGAAGTACTGTAACACGAGTGATTATAACATTTCTGAAGGATGTGACAGAAACTTTATGCTAAAAAGACAGTGATCCATCCAATGCAGTGAGTTGCTTTTGCATGGTGGCCTAAACAATCCCACTTAACAATGCTCCACTCAATATAACCTTTTGAATTAATCCTTCACTTGCCAACATATGGACCTCCAAAACTTAACTTTTGCACTTCCCTTTCAATGGATGAATGTGTTTATAAAAGTATTTATTCTTTGTTCAATTTAACAAAAAGGACGATAAGAGTAAACACAATTAAGGTGACTTAATTAAGTTACATTACACAATTTGATTATCCAATATCAGTAATCTTTTCATGTTTGCTTAGTTAGAAACCAAATCAGCACTCAAACTCAATCGTTAGGCGTGCAGCAGGGGGTGGCATGGGCCCCCCTCTAAAATGTAAAATTAGCTTAAAAGGCCTTTAATTTTTTTAAAAATTTTAAATTAATAAAGGTAAAATTACACTTGACCCCTAAAATTATAAAATTCAATTTAATCCTTTACAAATTATAAAGATATAGACTATAAAAATTAAAATTTTATCCGCCCCCTAAAAATTGTTACGGCTTCATCAACTCAATCGATTAGTCATTTCAAAACCCCAATATCTTATATGTTATGGATGACACTTTTGAGGAATACTTAAATCGAGTTCTAATTTATTTTATGAACTTAGATTTCACAATTCTAAGAATTATTTAATATAAAATTAGAGTTGGTTATTACACTTGACAAAAAAGATACTCAATAAATTGATTTCCTCCTTGACCTTTTCCTTAATATTACACAAACCCTAAGCAATGCAAACAATAAACTTTCTATTAGTTTTAATGTGTCTTACCTTAATAGGTAGACGGATGATCAATTTATAATGATCAAGATTCTTCAAATAATCAAATGAGCGGATGAGATTTAACTTCTATTAAAGTAAATAACTTAATCATTTTAAATTGGGCCACTTGATTTAACTGGGTCCATAAATATGGGCTAATCTTATATAGGGCTCACGTAGTTCATATAATTAGGAGGATTCAACTAGTTCGCGTAAACAAGAGAATGTCTTGAAGCTTCTCCAAATACTTGTCAAAATATTTTCAAAAATATTTATAATGTTTTAATAGATACAAGTGGAGGGTTAATTCAAAAGTTATAAGTAATGTATTAAAAGTGATGAATTATGTCTTTTAGTCAAGTTTAGAGGTCAAAGATTGCATTAACCTTTATGTTATATCATTAAAAGATGTAACTATTTCAAATAGACATTTATTGCATAGTTATGTTTTTCTGAAGAAACATGAGATCTCTTATGAATATGAATCATATTTCATTTGGAAGCTACCAAAAACACCCAAAAATGTATGAAACAAAGTTTCATGTTGTTCTCTCCATCTTCTACTATTAGATATTCCTATTACACATTTTCAACACTCAACAGACTATTTTCGTCAGTGCAAAACACAATCAACCATTGAGTTTCGTTGGGTCATTGAGGTCCATTTTCTTGGATCTCTTTTGTACACCAACAATAGTGGGAGTGAATAAAACTTTAAAGAAAGTGACGGTTACATACCTTGTAGCCTTCGTTAACACTACAAAAAATCTCATTTTTACCACCGTTTATAAATGCCAATAAAAGATAAAAATAACCACTAGTATTGAGCTATCTAGCAGTTTGTTGACCACCGGCTAGGTAGATGTCGAGAAAATTTTCTTGCAAGCTAACCACAAGTATTGGTAAAATGTTAACATTGGTTGGCAGAGGTTTTCCTAGAACTTTCAATCCCCATTATAGGTAAGATATTTCTCAATGCAATTTAAAGTTCTAGTAGAAGTCATATTTACATTTAAATTTGAAATGTTAATTTATATTTTTAGGTATTTATAAGTATTGAAAAAGTCATATTTACATTATATTTAAATATTAATATACATATTTGCAAAATGAGCTATGATAATATTTTGTAAATTTGAAACCATTATTAATTTCATTAGCCAAAAAAAAAAAAAAAAAACCGCTCAAATCATAAATAGTGCCATAATATCTTAAAAAGTCTTCAGTTTGCACTTGAAAAACAATTTTGTTCCTATTGTTGTTAGAACAAAAATGGATAGAAAGGTTAAAGGCAGAGTAACACAAGGAAGAAAGTAAAGAGAGATAACATGCAACGTTTATTAATGTAGTTCAAACATAACGGTCCTACATTTGCAGAGCCTCGCTTAGTGAATGATTTTATTCAACAATCGTTTGGATCATTTTTTGGCTTAAGTCCAATCTATCCTTGCACAAAGAAGTGATTGTGGCCCCAATACTGACCTCAATTTTCACAAATCACTCACTCAAATACCTCAAAACACAATTAATAAACATCTCTAATTAATATCTAAAGGAGTGTCACAAAATAACCATAAGAACACAACAAAGTTGTCGATAAAGGCACTAAAAGACTACTCCCCAAGTGACACCACATGTAACACCGCAAACCCGGCCCATGAGTCCTTACCGGATCTGGTATGTCACGGGGTAAAATAATTTGAATCATTTTGAGTGTCTGGTGAAAACTTGTTAAAATATGGCTAAGGTTTTAAAACGGTGTTCGAAAACTCAGTTGGGATTTTTATAATCATGGTTGAGTTGATAAATCCTTTGAAAACGTTTGATCATGTAAAATTTAAAATTGTTAAAGTTATAATTGACTTGGTTTATTTTTGTTACCCGATGGTAACATCTTTTGAAAAACTCGTAGAAGTTACTTAGTTGAAAAAGTTGCTTTTAACCGGTTCAATTAATATTTATAAAATTCCATTTGTAATATAACATGAGTAAAATAAAGCAATAAAATAAACATTCAAACAATAATTAACGGCCTTATTACAACCCAAAATAAAAAGACTTAGAAAAATAAATAATTTTAACTATAGCAAAGTAAAATCAAATCCAACGATAAGCATGGCCGCCTCGAGTCCTCTCCGGCTCCATCTCCGCGATCTACTCATCTGCAAAATAGTTTGGGAAGGGGTGAGTCACCAAGACTCAGTGTGTAAATCCCCCACCCGGAAAATACAACTCATACACAGATTATTAATTTAACATGCAAATATGCAACCCCACTAACCATCCATACTCCTTAACTACCCCGTGTGGTCAAAACCACTGGTGGTCAAAACCACTGGTGACTAGTGTCACAAATTAAATGATGGGGCCAACCCATCGTGTGGTCAAAACCACTGATGACCATAGGTCACAAAATATCATAATGTGGTCAAAACCACTGGTGGTACCAAACCACTGGGACTTAGTCACAATTATCATCGGTGTGGTCAAAACCACTGGTGACCGAAGTCACAATAAATCTGATGGGGCCAACCCATCTTGTGGTCAAAACCACTGGTGACAGTCCATAAGATCATCCCCCTCCTCTCATCAATCCCACCATCATCATGCATTATGTACAACATATCATTTAACAGCATATGATGGCAAACTCAATCATATATTATAAACAAAGTAATAGGGGACTTACCCGGCAACCATGATTATGCCACAAGCTAATCACTACCAAAAAGATTAAAAAGGCAACAATATAGTCATGTAAACTAATAAAGTGTGTAGTGAGTTTTACTCACCGTTACCACCGAAATTCCTAGATCCCAAAAATCGATCTCTGACGCTAGATCTTGACCTATATTGAC
This sequence comes from Gossypium rotundifolium, assembly GCA_025506655.1. Classification (NCBI taxonomy): domain Eukaryota; kingdom Viridiplantae; phylum Streptophyta; class Magnoliopsida; order Malvales; family Malvaceae; genus Gossypium; species Gossypium rotundifolium. The sequence goes on from CP106728.1 coordinate 39,837,864, forward strand.
CAATTACCAAGGTTAGTGACTTTGGCCTATTCGGTAGAACAAATAATACCAAAGACTCTTGCGGCACTTACCTTAAACGGATTTGATTTCCAAACAAATCCTGAAGCCGTAATTAGCCTTGGCCGAATAGTCCCTAGATCCATGGCACATGTAAGTTTTGTCATTTAAACAATAAACTTTTTAACAAATGGCCCTTGGCCGAATGTAACCATTCACTTACCCCACTTACCGAAATCCTGAATTTATCACTTGAGTCTTCGAGATCCCTACCAAAACACACGTTAAAAATTGGCTTGCACAAACACACATAATCAAGGCCTATGGCCGAATGCTACTTACCAACCTTTCTTAGGAAAATGAATCTCGGAAGCTTCCTTCAATCGACTTGGCTTCCCTACAATCCGTTTAACCACATTAATAAGAGTCATAGGCCATTCGGCCATACTCTTTGAACCTAAAAGAGGGTATCGCCCCTTACCTTGATAATTATATTGGCCCTTAACACCACAAGTCAGCACCTCCTAGTGTTGTGAGAGGGGTTCGGCTACCTTCAATGAAGAGAAAAGAACAGCATCTTTCTTTAAGGGAGATTCGGCTAATCACAAGATAGAAGGGCTGGAATTTTCTCTAAAAGAGGGGGGTAGGTTCGGCTAAAAAGAAGCAAGAGAAGAAGAGAACTTTTGAAGAATTTTCGCAAGAGAGGCTAGGGTGAATTCGGCAGCAGCAATTTGGAGAGAAAGAAAAGAAAATTGGTTGAACTTTTGGCACTCCCTTAAAGATAAAACCGATTGTGGCCAGCCCCTCCCCAAGGAATCCTATAACCGGCCATCACCTCTCTTTTTGGTGATAATTTCTAGCTTAATTATCACCCAAAAAGAATAACATTTATCTTCTAATTATCCCTTAATCACTTCTTTAAACTAATGAAATAAAAATAAAATATAGTATAACAATATTACTAACTCTCTCACTAGAAAATTTAAAGGAAGACAAAGTCTATCCATATCACCTTAAAGTCCAATTTCAAACCATTACTCCCCTCTCCCATTCACGCCGGTTTCACAAAAAATAAAAATGCCAATTGCAGCTTCTTGGGTTCGAAGCCAAGACCTCACTGCCGCAGCCCTCTCTTCCAACGCCCCAGGCCATTTCTCCCAATTGACTTTCATGTCATAGAACCCTATCATTTAGTTATAAGGCCTTCATACCTGGCCCCCTTTCCTTTAACGCCCAAAAGCCTAAAAATAAAAACCCCCCTTGCGTCCGTCATGACTCGAACTCGAGTCAATACACCAAGGCCCTTAAGTGGCGCCCCAAGCCACTCAACCAACTCGACTTCCATGTCAAAACCTTACCCACAAAATTCTTTAAAGCCTTCTTAACCCTTTCTCTAACGCCTAAAAAAACCCAAAAGAAAAAAAACACTTCCCCCTTGTTACTCCCAAGAATCGAACCTCCTCCCTTGCAACCCCTTTAGACGCACCAAGCCAATCATGCCAATTCAAACCTTGTGTCATGTTCCTTCCAAAATTTTCCTTAACCCCTTATCTCACCTAGCTCCCTTCTTTTAACACTTGAAAAGAAATTTTTAGTTCTAAGTCAAGCCTAGCTCGGGGTTATTTCTAGACCTTAAAACATGTCAAATGATCATAGCATTTAATTCTTCAAGTACACACATGGGAAAAATAATTAAATTTTAGACAACCCCTAATTCAGGATGTTACAGTTCTACCCCCCTTAAAAAGAATTTGACCTCGAAATTACAGGATCAAGAGTTGGGGTATTGCTACCGCATCACATCCTCAGGTTCCCATGTGGCCTCCTCCGTACCATGGTTCCGCCATAACACCTTCACCAAAGGCACTGACTTCCTATGAATAACTTTGACATCTTGATCCAAGATTTGTACCGGCTCCTCTTCGAAAGACAAGTCCGAGTTCACTTCAATTTCCTCAACTGGCACAACGTGTGAGGGATCTGATCGATAGCGCCTTAGCATCGAAACATGGAAGACATCATGGATCTGGCTCAATTCTGCTGGCAACTCAAGCTGGTAAGCTACCGGTCCCACGTTTGACCTGACGTATGCGGTCCGATGACTCTAGGGCTTAGTTTGCCCTTCCGACCAAACCTCGGCACCTTCTTCCAAGGTGATACCTTTAAGAAAACCTTATCACCCATCGCATACTCAACATCTGCGCTTAAGATCGGTAGGATTTACGCCTATCCGATGCCTCCTTGAGACGAGCCAATTACTCTAACCTTATCCTCCGTCTCGCTACTAACTCGGGACCCAACATCCGGCGCTCTCCTAGTTCCGTCCAACATGTAGAGTACGGTATTTTCGACCATCTGATAGCCTCATACGGTGCCATCGAATGCTAAACTGATAACCATTGTTATAAGCGAACTTCGATAAAGGTAGATACTCCTCCCAACTACCACGGAAATCCAAAACACACCCTTCAACATGTCTTCCAATACTTGGATGACCTCCGCATTAATCCATCGATTGCGGATGAAAAATCGTCTTTGAAATTCAACTTTGTGCCTAACTCTAATGTAAGGCCTTCCAGAATCTCGACGTAAACCGAGGATCCCGATATGAGATAATGGACACAGGTACTCCATGCAACCGTACTATCTCTGCGATGTACAACTTGGCTAACTTTTGGAGTGAATAGTTAACCCTTATCGGTATGAAATGAGTCGACTTAGTCAACCGGTCCACTATTACCCAAACAACATCTTTCTTACTGGGCGTAAGGGGAAGCCCACTTACAAAATCCATAGTAATCTCCTCCCACTTCCTTGTGGGATCTTTACTGCCGATATGACCACGATGGCAATTGATGCTCGACCTTAACTTGCGGCATGTCGGGCACTTGCCTACCAACTCGGTTACTTTCGTTTGGACGGCCACCAAAATTGCTCCCTTAAATCCCGATACATCTTGTTGCTTCCGGGTGCATAAGCGTCGCCTTCTATGAGCTTCTTTAAGGATTATTGCCTCAACTCATCATCCTTAGGCATGCATACTCTCCCCGAAAGTACAACACTCCATCATTTGCTCAAAATTTGAAACCTTGGCCTCACCATTATATACTTGCAACCTCCGAGTACTCAAAGCTTCGTCGGTCAACTGCCTCTCTTTGACCTCATCAATCCAAGAAGGCTTCACTTGCAATTCCGCCAAAAGGCTCCCATCCTCATAGAGACTTAGATGAGCAAACATTGCTCGCAAATCCTTCTACCTTTTGGCTCAATGTATCGGCTACCACATTAGCCTTCCGGATGGTATTCGATTGAGCGGTCGTAGTCCTTCAACAACTCAATCCACCTCCACTGCCTCAGATTTAAATCTTTCTGAGTGAGGAGGTACTTCAAACTTTTGTGATCTATGTACACTACCGACTTCTCCCCATACAGGTAGTGCCTCCAAATCTTCAAGGAAAATACCACAGCCGCCAATTTCAGATCATGAGTCGGGTAGTTAACTTCGTGAGGCCTCAACTGCCGTGACACATAAGTGACCACCTTTCCTTCTTGCATCAATACACACCCTAAACCAGTATGTGATGCATCGCAATATACAGTGAACTCTTTTCTTGCCTCAGGCTGAATTAAGACTGGTGCTTCTGTCAAAATCCTCTTCAGCTTATCAAAACTCTCTTGCTGCTTCTCAGTCCACATAAACAAAACTCCTTTTCTCAACAGCTTCGTTAACGGTGCTGCGATTAAAGAGAAATTTTCCACAAATCTCCTATAATATCTGGCCAACCCTAGAAAACTCTAAATTTTTGTAACAGACTTTGGTGGCTTCCACTCCAATACCGCCTCAATCTTACGGGATCCACCGATGCCTCAAATGAAACTACATGCCCTAGAAAAGTTACCTCCTTGAGCGAAATTCATATTTCTTTGAATTTGGCGTAAAGCTGTTTCTCCCTTAGAACTTGCAGAACCACAAGAAGATGTGCGTCATGCTCCTCCTCCGACTTCAAGTACACCAAAATGTCGTCTATGAAAACCATGACGAACCGATCCAGATAGGGTTGGAAAACCCGGTTCATTATGTCTATAAACGCGGCCAGTGTATTTGTCAACCCAAAAGGCATTACCAGAAACTCGTAGTGCCCATACCTAGTACGGAATGCCGTCTTGTGAACATCAGCCTCCTTCACCTTAAGCTGATGATAACCTGACCTAAGGTCAATATTAGAGAACACCGATGCCCTTTGAGTTGATCAAATAGATCATCAATTCTAGGCAAAGGATACCAATTCTTTATTGTCAACTTGTTTAGCTGCCGATAGTCTATGCACATCCTCATTGTCCCATCCTTCTTCTTGACAAGCGACCTTGGAGCTCCCAGGCGATACACTTGGTCGGATAAACCCTCATCCAACAATTCCTGAATCTGCGCCTTTAACTCTACCAATTCTTTTGGTGCCATCTGATACGGAGCTATAGATATGGGCACGGTTCCGGGTAACATATCTATACCAAATTCAACCTCACGGTCCGAAGGTAGACCCGGAAGTTCCTCTGGAAACACATCATTATAGTCCCTTACAGTCTGAACATCTCCCACAGCAACATCCTTAGCTCCCAAAGCATAGACATGCACCACATAAGCTTCACAACCCTTCCTAACCATCTTTTTCGCCTTCAACGCAGAAACCACATTAGACAGGTAATCTCTCCTTTTACCTATCATCACCACCTCATCACCTTCCACGGTCTTTAATACCATGCGCTTAGCTGCGCAATCCAGGCTAGCCTGATACTTTACTAGCCAATCTATCCCGAGAATTAAGTCGAACTCTCGGAACGGTAGTTCCATCAAGTCTGCCAAGAACACGACCCCTTGGATTTCTAGAAGTGCGTTCCTATAGAGTTTACTTACTTCTATAGAGTGACCTAGGGGCTTAATATAGTCATCTTCCTGAAGTAAGCTCGAGTCTAGATGTAGAGTTTCCACTATGCTACTAGCAATGTACAGTGGGTTGAGCCAATGTCAATCAAAGTATTATAGGGCACACCAAAGATCAAGAACATCTTGGTTATGACATCCGGTCGTCGCCCTCCTCTTGGCGCCTCATGGCATAGACTAGACCAGTTGCCTAGCCTCGGTTACCACCGGTACCTCCCCTCGGTGCTTGCGACCTCTGCCCGACACCATTACCTCCTCTTCCCGCACCACGACCTCTCTCAGAGTGTTGGTTATCCCGTCTATTCGGTTTACAATCCGACCCTCTGCTCTCAGTCTAGCTGCCTTTTTCGGACAGTCTCTAACTCGATGCTCCAAGGACCCACACTCGAAGCATCCCTGATTACCATTCCAACATTCCCCCGTATGAGACTTGCCACACCGAGCACACCATGGCGGCCATTGAGGATTAACAGTAGCAGCAAGCCTAGCAGCTTGATCTGACCCACAAAATCGCGTCCTCTTTTACTGATTACCCGAGAACCTTAAAGGTCCCGAGCTCCTCTTATTCCAATTTCGATCTTGGTTCTGTCTAATCGACTATCTTACCCCTTCAGCAACTTTCAATTTTTCTACTAAGACAGCGAACTCCCGCTCCTATTGTGGAGTTATCATTATCCTCAGCTCATCTCTAAGCCCATCCTCGAATCTAACACAGCGTTCATGCTCGGTACCCACTATACCACGAGCATACCTACTCAACCGGAGAAATTTGGCCTCATACTCATGCACGTCTTATTGCCTTGAACCAGATTCAAGAAAGCCTTCATTGTGCATCCACGTAGCTAGTTTCGATATACTTCTTCCGATAGGCATCCTCAAGAATTCCCAAGTGAGATTTTACGCCACCGTTCCATCCCTTACGGTGAGCCACCAGCGATATGACTCATCCGAAACAGCGAGATTATACCTTCAATTTCTCCTCATTTGTAAAATCTAGGTCATCCATGATCCTTTCTTTGCTTCCAACCAATACTTCACGCCTGGGTGCCACTCAAAACTCCCTAAATATTTATGCTCCGTTAGCGAGTCGTTCAACTCTGATTCTACGGGTTCACGCACCAGCGCCGACCTCGATAACTCATTCCAATACCGTGTCTGACTTGAGATACTACATCATTACCACCGATTCGATCTTGAAACTTCGGTTTTAGCCTTGGTGATCGGCATCTCATTTCCGACCCATGTCCGAACCTGCTTGCTCGGACAAGGTCATCCTACCCTTCCACGGCCCGCAGGCGGGCGTCCACGACCTCTTGTACTCATTTCTAACGATTGCGTTTATCTGCTTAAGAATTTTATGTATTAGTAATTGTTTCCTTTGGATTATCCGCGAAGGAATTTTATGATAAGAGTTTAGGAGTGGTTCTTTCGTAATCATACATGCACACAGTTTTCCATTCATTCATTCAAAGAGGCGTTGTAGTTTTCATTGTGATTGTTTTTACACTACCTAGGGGTATTTTCGTAATTTGTCCTACAAGGGTATTTTTGTAATTTTTTCAAAAATAAAAGTTCTCGGATGATTTTTTTCAAAAGTATTTTGGAGCTTTTAAATTTTTAGGGTATTTTGAAAAATTTTGGAATCCGGGGGTATTTCGGTAATTTTGGACTTCGGGGGTATTTTGGTAATTTTTCACAAATTAGGGTGAATTTGTAAAATTTAACAAATCAGGGGCATTTCAAAAGTTGTAAAACTTTGAGGGCTCTTTTTGATAATTGCACTTTCCAAAATAGTGATGTTGCAAAATTTTGAAGATCAGGGTCATTCTGGTAATTTTGTTGATTAGGGGTAATTTTGTAATTTTACCTCTAGTGGTATTTTAGTAATTTTTCATAAAAAGATTTCCAAAATTTGGTTCTAGTTGATTTCACAAAGAAAGATATTTTGAAAATTTTCCATTTGGAAATTTTTCATACTGAGGTATTTTGGTAATTTATAATTTGTGGTATTTTGGTCATTTTTCAACTGAGGGTATTTTGGTCATTTTTCCTTTTTAAAAACAAGGTTTTAGTTACTTCAAAAACAAAGCAGCTAGTCCCTTTCGGGTTTTAGTTATCAAGTTTAGCTTTGTGAGTGTGTCGTCTCATTAGGATGAGCAGATTACTACGCACTGGGTAGGATTCGAGTGAGTAGGTGGTGAGTCACTAGGGGCTGCTTAAATACCGTGCTCCCACCGAATCAATCCTAGACATGCATTATAACGATTGCCACATCCCTTGCTCAGTGACAACTCACAGGGTTGTTTAGGGAATTATTAAATCTTATGCATTGTTTGTTGAGGTATGCTAACCTTAGGGTTCAACAATTTCTATTCTAATAGTCTACGTTCCCTCATTTACCCTTCTACCCCTCATCAAATATTCACAAAAATGGATAGAATTACTTACTTGGGCGGATAGGTGCTGGAGACTCGGTGCCATGCTGTTCAAGCCAAAAATAGTTTCAAAACATTCCAATAAGGCCTACTAACAAAACATTTTGGGCCTTGGGCCCCCACAGTCGAGTTTTAAACTGGCTCGATACCAAAATGTAACACCCCAAACCCAAATTTCATGAGTCTGGCCGGATCTGGTATGTCACGGGTAAAATAATTTGAATCATTTTGAGTGTCCGGTGAAAACTTGTTAAAATATGGCTAAGGTTTTAAAGCGGTGTTGAAAACTCGGTTGGGATTTTATAATCATGGTTAAGTTGATAAATCCTTTGAAAACGCTTTGATCATGTAAAATTTAAAATCGTTAAAGTTATAATTGACTTGGTTTATTTTGTTACCCGATGGTAACATCTTTTGAAAAACTTCGTAGAAGTTACTTGTTGAAAAGGTTGCTTTTAACCTGTTCAATTAATATTTATAAAACTCCATTTGTAATATAACATGAGTAAAATAAAGCAATAAAATAAACATTCAAACAATAATTAACGACCTTATTACAACCCAAAATAAAAGACTTAGAAAAATAAATAATTTTAACTATAGCAAAGTAAAATCAAATCCAACGATAAGCATGGCGCCTCAAGTCCTCTCAGACTCCATCTCGCGATCTACTCATCCGCAAAATAGTTTGGGAAGGGTGAGTCACCAAGACTCAGTGTGTAAATCCCCACGGAAAATACAACTCATACAGTTATTAATTTAACATGCAAATATGCAACCCCACTAACCATCCGTACTCTTAACTACCCGTGTGGTCAAAACCACTGGTGGTCAAAACCACTGGTGACTAGTGTCACAAATTAAATGATGGGGCCAACCCATCGTGTGGTCAAAACCATCGATGACCATAGGTCACAAAATATCATAATGTGGTCAAAACCCTTTGGTGGTACCAAACCACTGGGACTTAGTCACAATTATCATCGATGTGGTCAAAACCATCGGTGGCCAGAAGTCACAATAAATCGATGGGGCCAACCCATCTTGTGGTCAAAACCATCGGTGACGATCCATAAGATCATCCCCTCCTCTCATTAATCCCACCATCATCATGCATTATGTATAACATATCATTTAACAGCATATGATGGCAACTCAATCATATATTATAAACAAAGTAATAGGGGACTTACCCGGCAACCATGATTATGCCACAAGCTAATCATTACCAAAAAGATTAAAAAGGCAACAATATAGTCATGTAAACTAATAAAGTGTGTAGTGAGTTTTTACTCACCTGTTACCATCGAAATTCCTAGATCCCGAAGATCCGATCTACGACGCTAGATCTTGACCCTATATTCGGCCAATTACCAAGGTTAGTGACTTTGGCCTATTCGGCCAAACCAAATAATACCAAAGACTCTTGCGGCACTTACCTTAAACGGATTTGATTTCCAAACAAATCCCGAAGCCTTAATTTGCCTTGGCCGAATAGTCCCTAGATCCATGGCACATGTAAGTTTTGTCATTTAAACAATAAACTTTTTAACAAATGGCCCTTGGCCGAATGTAACCATTCACTTACCCCACTTATCAAATCTGAATTTATCACTTGAGTCTTCGAGATCCCTACCAAAACACACGTTAAAAATCGGCTTGCACAAACACACATAATCAAGGCCTATGGCCGAATGCTACTTACCAACCTTTCTTAGGAAAATGAATCCCGGAAGCTTCCTTCAATCGACTATGGCTTCCCTATAATCGGTTTAACCACATTAATAAGAGTCATAGGCCATTCGGCCATAATCTTTGAACCTAAAAGAGGGTATCGCCCCTTACCTTGATAATTATATCGGCCCTTAACACCACAAGTCAGCACCTCCTAGTGTTGTGAGGGGGGTTTGGCTACCTTCAATGAAGAGAAAAGAACAACACCTTTCTTTAAGGGAGATTCGGCTAATCACAAGATGGAAGGGCTAGAATTTTCTCTAAAAGAGGGGGTAGGTTCGGCTAAAAGAAGCAAGAGAAGAAGAGAACTTTTGAAGAATTTTGGCAAGAGAGGCTAGGGTGAATTCGGCAGCAGCAATTTGGAGAGAAAGAAAAGAAAATTGGTTGAACTTTTGGCACTCCCTTAAAGATAAAACCGATTGTGGCTAGCCCTCTCCAAGGAATCCTATAACCATTATCACCTTCTTTTTGGTGATAATTTCGACAATTATCACCCAAAAGAATAACATTATCTTCTAATTGTCCCTTAATCACTTCTTTAAACTAATGAAATAAAAATAAAATATAGTATAACAATATTACTAACTCTCTCGGTAGAAATTTAAAGGAAGACAAAGTCTATCCATATCACCTTAAAACTCCAATTTCAAACCATTACTCCCCTCTCCCATTCATGCCGGTTTCACAAAAAATAAAAATGCCAATTGCAGCTTCTTGGGTTCGAAACCAAGACCCCACTGCCGTAGCCCTCTCTTCCAACGCCCCAGGCCATTTCTCCCAATTGACTTTCATGTCATAGAACCCTATCATTTAGTTATAAGGCCTTCATACCTGGCCCCCTTTCCTTTAACGCCCAAAAGCCTAAAAATAAAAACCCCCTTGCGTCCATCATGACTCGAACTCGAGTCCATACACCAAGGGCCTTAAGTGGCGCCCCAAGCCACTCCACCAACCCGACTTCCATGTCAAAACCTTACCCAAAAAATTCTTTAAAGCCTTCTTAACCCTTTCTCTAACGCCTAAAAAAAACCCAAAAGAAAATAAACACTTCCCCCTTGTTACTCCCAAGAATCGAACCTCCTCCCTTGCAACCCCCTTAGACGCACCAAGCCAATCGTGCCAATTCAAACCTTGTGTCATGTTCCTTCCAAAATTTTCCTTAACCCCTTATCTCACCTAGCTCCCTTCTTTTAACACTTGAAATGAAATTTTTAGTTCTAAGTCAGGCCTAGCTCGGGGTTATTTCTAGACCCTAAAACATGTCAAATGATCATAGCATTTAATTCTTCAAGTACACACATGGGAAAAGTAATTAAATTTTAGACAACCCCTAATTCAGGATGTTACCCCACAAGTAGCCTATCTATAGGTTGATACAAGAGTCCATCCAACAGAGTTTAAATAAGCTTTAAACTGCTATTTAAAAGTTGAAATTATCCCATTAATTATCATAAGTATTTATCAAATAAAAGTATTCGTAAATCAGTCTTCTAACAGCTCCAAAACTCTCTCAATAGATAAGGATAATAACTCAATCCTTATCCAATGATGTCATCACAAGGATCATATGAAGCATTTTAGAGTCCTAGCTGAACCAAATTGATGTTTCGTCAAATATGTCATTACTTTGAAGGTTGAAAACAATAATCATCCATGAGGCTAAAACCTTCCACACGACCCAAGCAAAAAATCCATTCTCATTCTAACATAATATGGAACAAGCAAGTCAAAAACCCCAACAATCTCCCCCTTGATATGTAACACCCCTAATATGTATCCGTCACCGGAACAATGTTACGGAGCATTACCGAAACTTTTCAAAATATTTTTAGATAAATCATGCAAATCACTATTCATTAACGGAGATAACTCGTAACGTCCCTTAGATGGACCATCGATGTAACAGTCCGATTTAGACCCCAGTCGGAACAGTGGTTTTGGGACCACAAATTCTAGTTAGAATAATATTTTAATATTATTTTTTGTGCTTATATGTGAATCAGTATGTGTGAAAATTTCTGTGAGTTAATTTATCCGTTTGTGTGCTTAATTTAAGCAATGGATTAAATCGCATAAAGCGTAAAAGTGGCTTTCTATTTGATTAATGGCCAAATTGATGTGGCTTTAAAATGAGGAGGCCTTATGAGGTAATTAAGCCAATATTTATTTGGTGGATTGTTAAAGGACAAGTATGTCCTTAATGAATATAAGTTTTAAATATTAATTAAAAGGTCAATTTAGTAAATGATATAATAATATATATGTTATAATAAAACAAAAGAAATAAGAGAAAGTGGAGTATTCATCTTTCTTATTGCCGAATGTGGAGAAGAAAATAAAGCTTAGAATGTGGTTTTAGATTCGGCACTCATTAAGCAAGATTAAGGTATGATTTTGATTCAATTTTTGATAATTTCTACGTTTTTGCAATTGTTGCTTCGTATGCTATAAAGCCCATGTTGTAAGTTGAAGAATTGAGGATGTTTATGAGATGTGCCATTGATGAAATGGTGAGCTTTGTGATGAATATTGGTGTTAAATGAAAGATCATGTTTGATGAACATGTTTTGTTCTTGAATTTTTGATGAATTTAGCTAATTAGGGCTAAATTGTGAAAATAAAATTTTGAAGGACTAATTTATGAAATAAATGAAATGTATGGATTGATATGATCATGGGTAATATTCAGCTAAGCATGAGTATATGGTAATTTTGTGTATTTTGTGATTTTGTGAAATAGGGACTAAAATGTCCAAATGTGAAAATGTAAGGGCTAAATTGTAAATTTCCCTAAATATGTGTTCTTGGATTGAATTGAATGAATTAGTGAATAAAAGGGTTAAATTTTAATATGTATAGATCAAGAACTGAAGAAAATGGACTTAGATCATGGAAATCGAAAGTAATCGAGTAGTTGTATTCGTTTCCGTTAAACCGAACTCGAGGTAAGTCGATATACAAATAAATGTATTTGAATTGAACTATGTGTGCATATATGAAATTGGATTGCTATGAATAACAATTGAAATGGAATGCTTGTGAAATTCAAGGGTTTATGTTTATATCGAGAAGTTGTTAATGTCTGAAAAGTCCCGTATGAACCTAGGAATAGATAGGAATTACGTATGTCATGACATAGAAGTCTGATATGTGATATCATGTAAGACCACGTCTGGGACGTTGGCATTGATTCAAGATTTTGTGTAAGACCACGTCTGGGATGTTGGCATCGATATGAGATTTACATGTAAGCCCATGTCTGGGACATTTGCATCATATTTGATTCGTGTAAGACCCTACCTGGGACAGTGGAATCGATATCTAGATACATGTAAGACCACGTTTGGGACGTTGGCATTGTATGACTATTCTGATCATTCTGAGTATCCTATTAGATTCCTAACGGTTCAACATGCAAATATGAGATCTGACGATTATGTGATCTCAGATATCTGCTTTGAATGCGCTTTGATATGTACAATAAGTGTGTATGAAAGGAAAGTATCTATATGAACTTACTATGATGAATATGTGAAATGAAATGATGAAATGATATGTGAAGATATGTTTGAATAAGTCATGTGTATATGTGATATTTGAGTTGATAAATGTGGTATGATATTGCTAAGCATATGAGCCAAAGAATATGGGATGAATTTGTTATGAAAACTATAAATGTCAATGTATCAAAATAGTTATTGCATTATATGCAAAGTTTATTTGTATATGGCTTACTAATCTTTTGAAAGCTTACTCTGTGTGTGTTTGCTCTGTTTTATAGATCGTCAAAGCTATTGAAGGCTCGGGACCATCGAGGATCGTCATCACACTACCTAACTTCATTTTGGTACTTTGAAAATGTGTATATAGTTAAATATGGCATGTATAGGTTAGATATTTTGGTATATGTTTGGAAGTGTAAATTGCCATGTGATGTGGCTAAGAAAATGTTGATAATGTGCATGAATGAATATGACATGTGATGCTTGTTTTGTATGGCTTGATGGCAAGTGAAATGGTCAAGACTATGGTAAATATATGAATGCAATATGATTGCACATGTTTGATCAATGAAATGATTGTAAGTAGGGTAAATGTGGTTAAACCATGCTTATATATATATATATATATGTGTGTGTGATTTAGTTGTGCAAATTGGCATGATTAGAAATGAGATTGAATGTGGAGAATTGTTGATCATTTGATATGTTTTTGGTTGTTAATTGTACATGAAATAGATTGGTACATTGCTTGTAGGTAAAACCCAAGTAAAGGTGGCACTTTGGCCTTGCAAATGGCCTATTTTGCCTACACGGTCGTAGCACACGGGCGTGCCTAGTGACAATGGGATTAAGTCAGTAGCCAGCCTATGTGTGCACGGTCCTGGCATATGGACGTGCCTGGTAGCCATGTTAATAAGTCAGCATATAGCCTAGGAGTACACGGCCGGATTAGTAAGTATGCATACTGCTTTTGACACATAGATCAGTAACACCCAAACCCTACCCATAAGCCTTGACCGGATCTCGGTATGTTCTGAGTAAAAATGTTTTGAAAGATTTTGATTATCGATAGAAATCGAAAATTTCTTTGAGATTATAAAACGGTGTCTATTAAAAACTCAGGTGGAATTGTTTTTTTTTAAAACATGGTTGAGTTGAAACCTTTGAAAACATTTGATCATTTTTATTATTAGAACCATCGAGTTATTGTTAACTTGGTGAATTTTCTTTGCCTAGATGGCGACATCCTTGAAAACTCATAAAATTTCCCATTTTGAAAACGCTCACTTTTAACCGAAGTTATTTAAATAATTTATAAATTCATTAGTAATATAGTAGAAGTGAAGTAAACAACTACTTAAACATCCAAAATAATAACTAGCTACCTTATTACAACCCAAACCAAAATTTAAGTAAATAATAAACTTAAAGCGTGCTAAGTAAAATTTCAAAACCAAGGAACAAGCATGGCCGCCTCGAGTCCTCTCCGGCTCCATCTCCGCGATCTACTCATCTGCAAAATGATATGGGAGGGGGTGAGTCACCAAGACTCAGTGTATAAATCCCCAACCCGGAAGTGCAAACTCATACACAAAATATTGGTAAGACATGCAAAACATGCAACCCAAAACTAGCCATCCATACTCCTTTTACTACCCCGTGTGGTCAAAACCACTGGTGACCGGAGTCACAAACCAAGTGATGGGGCCAACCCATCATGTGGTCAAAACCACTGATGACCATAGGTCACAATTATCAATATGTGGTCAAAACCAATGGTGGTACCAAACCACTAGGACTTAGTCACGATTTATATCAACGGTGTGGTCAAAACCACTGGTGACCGAAGTCACAATTAAACTGATGGGGCCAACCCATCTTGTGGTCAAAACCACTGGTGACAGTCCATAGAGAATATTCCCCCTCCTCTCTTCAATCCCATTACCAACATGCTCACAACATGCTTAACATATTATCATAAATCATACATAAAAGTCATGGCATAGCATCTTACCCATCATGTCATTCATAGAACTTATTTAAAGTCACAAGCGACTTACCCGGAATACATGCTCATGCCCACAAGGCAAATCACTATCACAATAGTTAACTGTAACATAATAAGCAATGCTAACTAATAAAGTGTGTAAGAGTTTTACACACCTGTTTAACCGAAGATCTAAGGAGAAATCCCAAATCTATACGATATCACAAAATCCCAAAACGTATTCCCATATTGCTCCTACATTCGTCCACCATAGGTTAGTATCGAAAGGCCTTATTCGGCTAAACTAATAATCCCGAAGAACTAATCGCACCCATAACCAAAATATGGCCCTAGGTCAAATCTTTATTATCACTTACCAAAGCAAATTGAAATCCCGGAAGCCTTTGTCGATTAGCCCCTAAAGTCATAACACACATGCGGTTACTACTTAAATACCATACATGGCCCATAGCCGAATATAAACAGCCACTTACCTTAAAGAATCGAACCCCGCAAGACTCCCTCAAAGCACCTTAGCGTCGGCTACACACAAAAGATACACTATTAAGATACTATACATATTCGGCCAACCTTACCAAGGCCTATTCGGCTATAATAACTAAATCCCAAAGGCTCATTTGTGGCACTTACACTAAACCAATTTGGTTTCCAACCAAATCCCGAAGCCACACACACCACTTGTAATCGGCTACACCTTGAGATGACATAATAGTTAGCATTCGGCTTTTCGAATAATAATAAAAAGAATGGCCTACTAAAATGAGTCCTTACCACCACTTACCGTATCTGATCAACAGGGAGAAGATGCTTAGAATGACTGCTTCCAAAGTCCCGAAGGCCCTATAAGAAATCGATTCCCAATAAAGGTTAACACCATTAACAACCAATCGGATCAGGCTTTATCTATGGTTTTCGACAGAGAAGAAAAATAAATGAGAGTGAAGTTTCAGTCATAAACCCTTACTCCTTTTTAAAAACCGACTTGGAGAAGAACCAAAAAGTGATCCACTCTTGATTGATATTCGGCCAAACATGGAACTAGAAGAAAGAGGAAGATTTCGGCATGGAGAAGAGAGAAGCAATAGAGATTCGGCTAAAACAAAAAGGAGAGAAAAAGAAAGATTTGTATGGCATTCGGCTTACACAAGATGGAAGAGGGAGTTTTACATTCGGCCATCTCTCCCTTTTGTGATCATTTTTATCCTAATCACTTCTTCAAATAATAAACAAAAATAGAATAATGTTTATTCCACACTTCCAGCCGAATTTAAAAACAAACATCAAGCTTATCCTCATCCATTTGAGAGTCCATGAGCAGTCCACTAGCTCTCTCCCTTCACGTCAGCATGTAAAAAAAATAAAACATACCTTGTGCTTCCAACGTGACTCGAACTTGAGTCCCTCCTTCCTGCTTGGGGTGGCATTCACCAAGGCCCTAAGAGGCGGCCCCAAGCCACTTTACCAATCCGACTTCCATGTCCACCAACTCTTACAAAATCTATTGAAACCTCCTTAACTTAGCCCCTTCCTTTTTAACGCCAAAAGTCCCAAAATAAAACACACCCCTTGTGACCACCATGATTGAACCTCCCCCTTGACACTCCCTTTGACGCAAGCCACCAAGCCCTAAGGTAGCATCCCAAGCCATCCCGCCAATCGGTTTCTTATGTCAAACTTCTCCCACAATTTCTCTTAACCCTATCTCACCTAGCTCCCTCCTCTTAAGCCTAAAAAGAAATTTTCAGCCCTAAGTCGACCTAGCAGGGTTATGACTAGACCTAGAATATGCCAAGCAATCATAGCATACATATTTCTTCAAGCACGCACATGGAAATAATTAAATTGCAAACAACCCCTAATTCAGATGTTACGCTTCTACCCCTTAAAAATAATTTCCCTCGAAATTACGGATCGATCAAGAGTTGGGGTATTGCTACCGCATCACATCCTCGGGTTCCCACGTGGCCTCCTCCGTACCATGGTTTTGCCATAGCACTTTTACTAAAGGTACTGACTTCCTCCTCAAAACCTTGACATCTCGATCCAAAATGCATGCTGGCTTCTCCTCAAAAGACAAGTCCGAGTTCACTTCAATTTTACATGGCCCAAGACTATGTGTGATGGATCGATCGATAAGCGCCTCGGCATCGAAACATGGAAGACATCATGGATCCGGCTCAATTCAGCCGACAACTCAAGTTGGTAGCTACCGGTCCCACACGTTTCAACACCTGTATGCGACCGATGAACCTAAGGCTTAGCTTGCCCTTCCTACCAAACCTCAAAGACTTTCTTCCAAGGTGATACCTTCAAGAAGACCTTATCACCCACCGCATACTCCACATCCTGCGCTTAAGATCGGCGTAAGATTTACTTTTGTCAACACCTCTTTAAGACGAGCCCAATTACCTAACCTTATCTTCATCTCCGCCACTAACTCCGGACCCAACATTCGGCGTTCACCCACTTGCCCAACACGTAGGAGTACGGCATTTTGACCATCTGACGCCCATACGGTGCCATCTGAATACTCGCTTGATAACTATTATTATAAGCGAATTTTGCCAAAGGTAGGTACTCCTCCCAACTACCACGAAAGTCCAAAACACGGCCCCTTAACATATCTTCCAACACTTGGATTACCTCTCGATTGTCCATCGATCGCGGATGAAAGGCCGTGCTAAAATTCAACTCGCACCCAACGCTCGATGTAAAGCCTTCCAAAATCTTGACGTGAACCAGGGATCTCTATCTGAGATAATGGACACAGGTACTCCATGCAACCGTACTATCTCAGCTATATATAGCTTGGCTAACCTTTGAAGCGAGTAGTCAACCCTTACCGGTATGAAATGGGCTGACTTAGTTATCCGGTCCACTATTACCCATACTGAATCTTTCTTACTAGGCGTAAGGGGAAGCCCACTTACGAAATCCATAGTAATCCCCTCCCACTTCCACTGGGATCTTTACCTACCGTAATGTACTCGATGGCAATTAATGCTCACCTTAACTTGTCGGCATGTCGACACTTGCCCACTAACTCGGTTACTTCCCGCTTAAGACCCGGCCACCAAAACTGCTCCCTTAAATCCCGATACATCTTGCTGCCTCTCGGATGCATAGCGTACGGGCTGCTATGACCTTCTTGAAGGATCCGCTGCCTCAAATCATCATCCTTAGGCATGCATACTCTCCCCTGAAAATACAACACTCCATCGCTACCCACACTGAACCCTCCGGCCTCACCACTTTGTACTTGCAACCTCCGAGTACTTAGAACTTCGTCGGTCATCTGCCTTTCTTTGACCTCATCAATCCAAGATAGCTTTACTTGTAATTCTGCCAGAAGGCTCCCATCCTCATAGAGACTTAGGTGAGCAAACATTGCTCGCAAATTCGCTACCACCTTACGGCTCAACGCATCAGCTACCATGTTAGCCTTACCCGGATGGTATTCGATTGAGCAGTCGTAGTCCTTCAGCAACTTAATCCACCTCTGCTGCCTCAAATTTAAATCTTTTTGGGTCAAGAGGTACTTCAGGCTCTTGTGATTCGAATACACTCTTGACTTCTCCCGTCTGATAGTGCCTCCAAATCTTCAAGGTAAAAACCACAATGACCAATTCCAAATCATGTGTCGGATAGTTACCTTCATGAGGCCTCAATCGCCGTGATGCATAGCGACCACCTTCCTTCTTGCATCAACACACACCCTAAACCAATTATAATGATGCATCACAATACAGGTGAATTCCTTTCCGCCTCAGTCAATCAAGACCGTGCTTCACAAAATCTTCTTGACTTGTCGAAACACTCTTGCCGCTTCTCGACCACACAAGCGAACTCTTTTCTCAAAGAACTTAGTCAATCTGGTCTTTGCGATTAAGGAGAAATTTTCCACAAATCTCTGTAATATCCTCGCCAACCCCGAAAACTCGAATTTCCATGAATCGACTTTGGTGGTTTCCACTCCAAAATCGCCTCAATCTTGCGGGGATCCACCCTGATTCCCTCAGCTGAAACAACATGCCCAAGGAAAGTTACCTCCTTAAGCCAAAATTCACACTTACTGAATTTGGCGTACAACCGTTTCTCCCTTAGAACTTGCAGAACCACATGAAGATGTGCGTCATGCTCCTCTTCTGACTTTGAGTACACCAAAATGTCGTCTATAAACACTACGACGAACCGATCCAGGTACGATTGGAAAACTCGGTTCATCATGTCCATAAACGCGGCTGGTGCATTCGTCAAACCAAAAGGCATTACCAGAAACTCGTAGTGCCCATACCGAGTACAAAATGCCGTCTTATGGATATCAGCCTCCTTTACCTTAAGCTGATGGTACCCTAACCTAAGGTCGATCTTAGAGAAAATCGATGCACCCTTGAGTTGATCGAACAAGTCATCAATCCTGGGAAAGGATACCTGTTCTTTATTGTCAGCTTGTTTAGCTGTCGATAGTCTATGCACATCCTCATTGTTCCATCCTTCTTCTTGACAAAAAGAACTGGAGCTCCCCAAGGCGATACACTTGGTCGAATGAACTCTCTATCTAACAATTCCTAGATCTGAGCCTTCAAATCTACCAATTCTTTCGGCACCATCCGATACGGAGCTATAGATATTGGTGCGGTTTTGGGTAACAAATCATACCAAACTCAACCTCACGATTTGGAGGTAGACTCGGGAGTTCCTGTGGAAACACATCAACATATTCCCTTATAGTCTGGACATCCCTCACAGCTGCACCCTTAGCTTCCAAAGCACAAACATGCACTACATATGCTTCACAACCTTTCCTAACCATCTTTTTCGCCTTCAATGCGAAACCAGTTTGATAGGTAATCTCTCTTCTACCTATCATCACCACCTCATCTCCTTCCATGGTCTTTAATACCATGTGCTTAGTCATGAATCCAGTCGGCACGATACTTTACTAGCCAATCCATCCCAAGGATCAGATCGAACTCTCAAAATGGTAGTTCCATCAAGTCAGCCAAGAACACGACCCCTTGGAGTTCTAGGGGTACATTCCTAAAGAGTCTACTTACTTCTACAGAGTGACCTAGAGGGCTTAACATAGTCATCTTCCTAGAAGTAAGCTCAAAGTCTAAGTTTAGAGTTTTCACTACGCTACTAGCAACATATGAGTGAGTTGAGCCAATATCAATTAAGGTGCTATAGGGTACTCCAAAGATCAAAAACATACCGGTTATGACGTCCGGTGCGTTGCCCTCCTCCTGACGCCTCGCAGCATAGACCAGACCAGGTTGCCTAGCCTCAGTACCACCGGTACCTCCCCTCGGTGCCCCACGACCTCTACCAGCACCATTACCTCCTCTTCCTGCACCACGACCTCTCGGTGGCTGTTGGTTATCCCTCCTATTTAGTGCATGATCCTGACCCTTAGACCTTAGCCTAGCTGCCTTTTTCAGACAATCCCTAACTCGATATTCCATGGATCCACATTCGAAGTATCCCCAATTACCATTCCAACACTTCCCCGTGTGAGACTTCCCACACCGAGCACACCATGGCGGCCATTGAGGATTAGCAGTAGCAGCAGGCCTAGCAGCTTGATCTGACCCATCGTACCTCGTCCTCTTCTACTGATTACCAAAAAACCTCGAAGATCCGGAGCTCCTCTTATTCCAACTCCTATCCCGATTACGCCTAACAGACTATCTTACCCTTCAAAGAACCTTAGCCTTCTCCACTAGGACAATGAACTCCGTTCTGTTGTAGAGCTATCATCATTCTCGAGATCATCTCAAATTTCATCCTCGAATCAAAGCAGCGTTCATGCTCAAGTACCCATAATACCACGAGCATACCCGCTCAACCGGAGAATTCACCTCATACTCCGCCACGTCTTATTACCTGAACCGGGTTCAAGAAAGCCTTCATTGCGCATCCACATAGCTAGTTCCTATGTATTTCTTTTGGTAGGTCGCCTTAAAGAATTCCCATGTGAGATCCTTCGCCATCGCTCCATCCCTTACGGTGAGCCACCACCGGTATGACTTCGGCCAGTAGAGATTATACCCTTGACTTTTTCTCACCGAAAATCCGAGTCATCTATGATCCTCTCGGTTGATTCAACCAATACTCCGCCGTCTTTGGGTGCCACACCGATACACCCGAAACACCTCGGCTCCATTGGCTCGGAGTGGCTCGCATGCAATTTACGAGCTTCCATACCTCCACCGCTCCACCACCATCTCAAAAACTTCGCGACCTGACTGCGTCTTGCCTCACCCGTCGATCCTGTTGCTCAACACCAAAAGTTAGGGGTGGTGGTGGCGGTGGTATCTCATTATCAGACCCTTGACCTGACCTAACGGGTTCTGACACGGTTATTCTTCCCCTACTGGCGTCCACGGCAAGTCCCCTAGAACTCATTTCCAATGATTGCGCTTTAATCTGATTAAGAACTTTTATGGATTAGTACTTGTTTCACTAGTTATCCGTGAAGAAATTTTATGAAGAGAGCTTAATAGGGATTCTCTCGATCATTCAAAGTTTCAAGTTTTCTAATCCACAGAAAAGCACATCCATTCCTTAGTATCCCCTATACACATTCACCCTTCAGACATTTCTGTCCGTTCCTATCCCAGAGGTATTTTCGTCATTTGCCTTACAGGGGGTATTTTCGTAATTTGTCAAAATAAAGTTCCTTGGTGATTTTTTCAATAAGGGTATTTTGGAAATTTTGAAATTCCAGGGGTATTTCGGGGATTTTGAAATCTTGGGGCATTTCGGTAATTTACCCGGGTAAATTTATAAATCTTAATAAATCCAGGGTATTTCAAGATTTGTAAAACTTGAGGGTTCTTTTTGAGAATTTGTTTTCCAAATTGATAGTGTTGTAAAAATTTTGAAAATCAAGGTCATTTTGGTAATTTTGTAAGTTAAGGGCAATTTCATAATTTTCCAAAATCATGACATTTTGATATTTTGCAAATTGAGGTTTTGGACATTTTATAAAGTAATGAAAATTTTGACTAGAATCTGGGTATTTTGGGAACTTCATAAACCAAGGGCATTTTTGTAATTTTACCACTAGGGGTATTTTGAAATTTTCATAAATCGAACATTTTTCAAAAATTTTGTAAAATAGTTCTCACAAGTTAAAAGGGTAATTTTATGAGTTTTAAAACTAGGGTTTTTACAACAATATGGCTAGTTCCCTTTCGGGTTTTAGTTATTGGGTTTAGCCTATGAATAAGTCCTCATGGTTAGGGTGAACCGAAGCTACGCACTGTAGGATCCTCACAAGAGGAGGTGAGTCACTAGGGCCTGCTAGTACCGAGCTCCTCCGGATCCAATCCTAGACATGCGACAAGGGTTACCACACCCTAACCGGTGACTTAATCATAGGTTTATTGAATTAGGCATTTAAAGTCTTATGTGATTGTTGGGGTAAACTAGTCCTAGGGTTCAAATACTTATCATACTATCTACGCTCCATTTCTACCCCTCTCTGAGATAATAATTCACACAAAGAGTTAGAAGTACTTACAGGCGGATTGGTGCTGGAGACTCGATGCCATCTTGTTCAAACTAAAACCATTTTCATAATATTCCACGAGGCCTACTAAAAACATTTTGGGCCCAGGCCCCACAAATGAAGTTTTGAACCGGGCTTTGATACCAAAATGTAACACCCAAACCCAAATTTATGAGCCTTGACCGGATCTGGTATGTCACAGAGTAAAAACGTTTTGAAAGATTTTGATTATCCGATAGAAATCAAAATTCTTGAGATTATAAAGCGGTGTCTATTAAAACTTCGTGGAATTGTTTTTTTAAAACATGGTTGAGTTGAAACCTTTGAAAATATTTGATCATTTTTATTATTAGAACCATCGAGTTATTGTTAACTTGGTGAATTTTGCTACCGATGGCAAGATCCTTGAAAACTCGTAAAATTTCCCATTTTGAAAACGTCACTTTTAACCGAAGTTATTAAAACAATTTATAAATTCATTAGTAATATAGTAGAAGTGAAGTAAACAACTACTTAAACATCCAAAATAATAACTAGCGGCCTTATTACAACCCCAACCAAAATTTCGTAAATAATAAACTTAAATTGTGCTAAGTAAAATTTCAAAACCAAGGAACAAGCATGGCCGCCTCGAGTCCTCTCCGGCTCCATCTCCGTGATCTACTCATCTGCAAAATGATATGGGAAGGGGTGAGTCACCAAGACTCAGTGTATAAATCCCCAACCCTAAGTGCAAACTCACACGAAATATTGGTAAGACACGCAAAACATGCAACCCAAAACTAGCCATCCATACTCCTTTTACTACCCCGTGGTGAAAACCACCGGTGGTCAAAACCACCGTGACCGGAGTCACAAATCAAGTGATGGGGCCAACCCATCGTGTGGTCAAAACCACCGATGACCATAGGTCACAATTATCAATATGTGGTCAAAACCACGGTGGTACCAAACCACGGGACTTAGTCACGATTTATATCAACGGCGTGGTCAAAACCATCGTGACCGAAGTCACAATTAAGCGATGGGGCCAACCCATCATGTGGTCAAAACCACCGTGACAGATCCATAGAGAATATTCCCCCTCCTCTCTTCAATCCCATTACAAACATGCTCACAACATGCTTAACATATTATCATACATTATACATAAAAGTCATAGCATAGCATCTTACCCATTATGTCATTCATAGAACATATTTAAAGTCACAAGCGACTTACCCTGAATCCATGCTCATGCCCACAAGACAAATCACTATCACAATAGTTAACTGTAACATAATAAGCAATGCCAACCAATAAAGTGTGTAAGAGTTTTACACACCTATTTAACCGAAGATCTAAGGAGAAATCTCAATCTATGCGATATCACAAAATCTCAAACGACATCAGTATTGCTCTACATTCGTCCACCATAGGTTAGTATCGAAAGGCCTTATTCGCTAAACTAATAATCCCAAGAACTAATCGCACCCATAACCAAAATATGGCCCTAGGTCGAATCTTTATTATCACTTACCAAAGCAAATTGAAATCCGGAAGCCTTTGTCGATTAGCCCCTAAAGTCATAACACACATGCGGTTACTACTTAAATACCATACATGGCCCATAGCCAAATATAAACAGCCACTTACCATGAAGAATCAAACCCATAAAGACTCCTCAAAGCACCTTAGCGTTGGCTACACACAAAAGATACACTATTAAGACACTATACATATTCGCCAACCTTACCAAGGCCTATTCGCTATAATAACTAAACTCAAGGCTTATTTGTGGCACTTACCTAAACCAATTTGGTTTCCAACCAAATCCCGAAGCCACACACACCATTTGTAATCGGCTACACCTTGAGATCACATAATAGTTAGCCTTGACTTTTGAATAATAATAAAAAGAATGGCCTACTAAAATGAGTCCTTACCACCACTTACCGTATCTGATCAACAGGGAGAAGATGCTTAGAACGACTGCTTCCAAAGTCCCGAAGGCCCTATAAGAAATTGATTCCCAATAAGGGTTAACACCACTAACAACCAATCGGATTAGGCTTTATCTATGGTTATCGACAGAGAAGAAAAATAAATGAGAGTGAAGTTTCGGTCATGAACCCTTACTCCTTTTCAAAAACTGACTTGGAGAAGAACCAAAAAGTGATCCACTCTTGATTGATATTCGGCCAAACATAGAACTAGAAGAAAGAGGAAGATTTCAGCATGGAGAAGAGAGAAGCAATAGAGATTCGGCTAAGACAAAAAGGAGAGAAAAAGAAAGATTTGTATGGCATTCGGCTTACACAAGATGGAAGAGGGAGTTTTACATTCGGCCATCTCTCCTTTTGTGATCATTTTATCCTAATCACTTCTTCAAATAGTAAACAAAAATAGAATAATGTTTATTCCACACTTCCAAATTAATTTAAAACAAACATCAAGCTTATCCTCATCCATTTGAGAGTCCATGAGCAGTCCACTAGCTCTCTCCCTTCACGCCAAAGATGTAAAAAATAAAACATACCTCAATGCTTCCAACGTGACTCGAACTTGAGTCCTCCTTCCTGCTTGGGGTGATTCACCAAGGCCTAAGGCGGCCCCAAGCCACTTTACCAATCGACTTCCATGTCCACCAACTCCCACAAAATCTTTTGAAACCTCCTTAACTTAGCCCTTCCTTTTAACGCCAAAAAGTCCCAAAATAAAACACACTCCTTGTGACCACCATGATTCAACCTCCTCCCCTTGACACTCCCTTTGATGCAAGCCTCCAAGCCCCTAAGGTAGCATCCCAAGCCATCTTGCCAATCGCTTTTCTTATGTCAAACTGCTCCCACAATTTCTCTTAACCCCCATCTCACCTAGCTCCATCCTCTTAAGCACTAAAAAGAAATTTTCAGCCCTAAGTCAGACCTAGCCCGGGGTTATGACTAGACCCTAGAATATGCCAAGAAATCATAACATACATATTTCTTCAAGCACGCACATAGAAATAATTAAATTACAAACAACCCCTAATTCAGATGTTACATAGACACATGGATGTGCCTGGTGGTCGCGTGAGGCACACGGCCTACCTACACGGGCATGTGACCTCAACAGTGTTGATGAATGCTTGAATTTCTAAAAATTTTCTAAGTGTTCAGTTCAGTCCCGACCCTATTCTAAAGCATGTATGAGATCTCATTGACTTATAAAAGGGACACTTTGATGTGATTGGTGAATCAGATTATGAAATGTTTGTAAAAGTTTTCGATCTGTCCGGTAATGCCTTTAACCCTAATCCGGTGACAGATATGGGTTAGGGGTGTTACACTCAAGGCACAATACGAGCATTAGAATCGAGTTGAGACTTAATCGAAAACTCTAAAAAAAATTGGTGACATTTCAAAAATTTTCCAAGGTACAGGGCTCACACGCCCGTGTGGTCCAAGGGACACGCCCCTGTGTCCCTTAGACAAGCCTGTGCCTCAGCCCGTGTTTGATTTAGGTTACTCTCTAGCTTGCACCACATGGCCATGCCACACGCCCGTGTGCTAGGCCGTGTGGTTAATTAATTCAATTTGAATTATGTGCAGTTTTTACACGGCCAAAACAAATGCCCGTGTTCAAGGCCGTGTCTCTCACATGGCTGAGACACATGCCCGTGTCTCTGCTCGTGTGCTCAATTCTGAGCATTCTGTTTTCTTGAATTTAAGGTGCAAGGGACACACGGCCTGGCTACACGCCCATGTGTCACATGGGTCTAGACACACTGCAGGTGTGTGCTTCTGTGGACAAAATAAAGCCATTCCTAGCTTTATTTCTCACCCAAAATCTCACCTATGAGCTGCACTTGAATCATACATCCAAATACCAACCATTTCAAGCATTCAAATAAAGTAAATTCCATCATTCATCATGGCATATCTTTTCATACATACATGTTCATAATCTTGTCTTGGTTTAGTCCATATGATAGACATAATTTGATCAACTACTTAACACATGTGTAGCTACCATAGTATGACATTAAAAATATATCAAATCAAACCATTACTAGCCATTCCAATGGCTTTATTATAAGCATAATTTATTTTACATGTCAATATGGCCAACTTATCCTATACATGCCATTACAACCGTAATTGATTTACCATATTGTACCGACATAGGCCGATGGATAGTGTGAGTGATCTCCGCCGAGCTTCCAACCCAATGAGCTTTTACTCTAAAACAAGGGAAAATAAAATGGGGTAAGCATAAAATGCTTAGTAATTTCATATAACATGGTACTTAACTTACCATTCATCCTATTTGAGGTAACTAGTAAGGCATATTCAACCACTTTGATCTCAAGCCCTACACACATCCTCATTTCCCTTGTTAGTCATATATTCCATAGTAACATAAAGACATGTATGGGCTCAACAACAATCAAGTTCCCATGCACATATCCTTTCCACAACATGTATTCATTTAACATGTATAGACATCTCTTATTAATACAAGTATAGCTTCATAGTAATTCTTTTCGAGCTCAGATCATTTCATGGCAGGACTTTACTCATTTTATTCGAGTATTAAGGTCGCACAAGTAGTAGTGCATGCAATGTGTACGGGTCTATGATCAAGGATGAACATTCTCATCAAGTAATTTCCATATACAAATATCATCTTCTTGTATTCCATGTAATATTATTTTCATGTCATATTTCCAAATCATATGTATCATTCCATGTCAATTTGTTTTAAATTCATCTTTGATCTTGTCAAAACTTTGCCCATTGAATTTATTCAAAATATCGATGGATACACAGGTAGTACACTCGAGGTGTACAAATCAAGATCCATCAATTCATATTCAATGGTACCCATAAGGTACTATCTCATAGAGTACACTCTCGAGCCACACATGTAAATAACAGGATTATCAGTCCAAGCTAAATCCTTTTTATGACATATGCTCTAAGGAGCTTGATCTGGACTACCGTCCGGGCTAAATCCAATTCTTAATATATGCTCGAGATGACTCACATCAGGATTACATGTCCGGGCTAAATCCTTTCCATAATGAAGTCATTAGGATTGCTCGTCCGAGCCTAATCCATCCTGCAACAAATACAGGACCTCATTCATTTTGGCAATTACATTTATCCATCGATATTCATTTATTCAAACGAGATTTAAATATTTTTCAAACATTATCGGGCATGTGATTATTTCATACATCTTTAACACCATATAATTCATATGATAATATTCCATATCCAGTCCAAGCATAGAAGCAACATTTCCTCCGTTTACCCTTTTTACATCTATCGGGCATTATCAATTATTTAGAACATTTTTATTTATCGGACTTGATCGGATATGTAATCCTTTCACATATATATGAAATTTATACAACTTACATAATCACAATCAAAACAAGCATGTAAATAAACATAATTTAGTTACACGAACTTACCTCGACAATGTTCGTGTACATAAATCTACTAATCCGACATTTTCCTCTTTTCCTCGTTCTAACTCCGAATTTGGTCTATCCGGATTTATATGAGTAAATTTAACATTAATTTACCATATTTCACATTTGAGTGGACTCAATTTTCATCCTAGGCAAAATTACCATTTTGCCCCTAACTTTTCCATAAATTCCATTTTCGTCCCTAGGCTCTGAAAATGAAACTTGTGCAAATTACTCCCTATTCCAAGCCTAACCAAAGCCCCATTACAAAATTTACAGCACATGTATTCATAAAATTTTAGAATTTTTTCCTTCAATTTCACAAGTTTACATTTTAGTCCCTAAATAATGTTTTCATCAAAATCGCTTTGTAAAAGTTGTTTATCTATCAATAATCTTTCATTTTCTACCATAAATTTCTAATTTCCAACATATACATCCATGAACCATTTTCATACCTTGATAATCGCTCAAATTAATCCCCAAATAGAGAGATTAAGCTATCCCGATTCCAAAATATCAAAATTACTAAAAGCGGGACAAGGAAACTTACCCAATTTGGCCATGAAAGTTTTTCTCTCTCTCCTAAGGTTTCCATGTGTTTTAGGTTGAACATGACATAAAATAAGATGATATCTTTTATCTTCTTTTAATTAATTAAATTTTACTATTTTTATTTTAGTCCTTGATCTTTTCTATAATTCTATGGATGAGTCACCACGAAAAAATCTACATACTTTTCTTAATGGTCTAATTACCATATAAAGACCTCTAGTTTTGAATTCCATAGCTATTTGGTCCTTATAGCTACTAGAATTCAACTTTCACATTTTATCCGATTTTGTCCTTCTCGTAATTAGGCATTAAATCGATAAAATTTTCATGTCAAAACTTTCACATGTCACGTCTATCATAATGCGGACCATAAAATAAAATAAAAATAAATTTTATTTTTGGCTCGAATTTGTGGTCCCGAAATCACTATTCCGATTTCACCGAAATTGGGCTATTACAACTCTCTCCCCTTAAGGATTTTTGTCCTCGAAAATCTTATTAGTAATAAGATTCAGACATTACTTTCTCATAGTTTCTTCTGATTCCCAGGTAGCTTTCTCTATATCGTATTATTGTCAAAGAACTTCCACTAAAACTACCTTTATAGTTTTCATTTCTTTCACTTCACATGCTAGAATTTTAAATCAATCTTTCACTGTAAATCATGTCAGGCTGAATTTCAATATCTATCATAGAAATAACATGTGATGGATTAGATCGTTACCGTCATAACATAATCACAGGAAAACATTATAAATTCTGTCAATCCGTAATAGGTCCAATTCCTTTCAATACCCTCATATGAATCAGTAAGCCGTAAACTCAGTAAGCCGCTGACTTAATTTTGCTAAACAGCCAATTTGAATAACTTTCTTTCATGGTAAATTTTCAGAAATACCTTGTCACTATCAGATGCTCTATTTCTTTTCATTTTAAATCCACTTTAGATTTCTGACGATCAAATACTGCTTTTAAACTGTCTTAGATCGCTTTCACCTTTCTTCGGTTTCAAAGAATTAAACCTACTACATGTATCCTTTCTCATTGAACTCCGTCCAAGAATTAAACCTGCTTTTAAACTCATTGAACTTGTGACCATATAAAACCTCATACATTACAATTTTATACTTGACTATTAACTGTTGTAACAAGAAAATTCAACCAACGACAAATATTTCCTTTTTTAATTACCTTTTAATTCAAGTACACAACATCGAAGCATATCTTCCAAAATCTGAATCTTATGTTCAGATTGATCATTCGTCTGAAAATGAAATATGGTACTAAAATGTAACCATATACCCAGAGTTTCTTGTAACTTGTTTTAGAGTTGGAATATGAACTATAGATCTCTATCAGAAATAATGGAAGCTAGCACATCATGTAACCTGAAAATTTCAAAAATAGATTGTTCAAGAAATCTATCAAGTGAGAAACTCATTCATATCAGAATAAAATGTGCAGGCTTCGTCGAACAATCGACAATTACTCAAATCGTATCTTTCTTTTTCATATTCAGAGAGAATACTGATATAAAATTCATCGTGACTTTATCCCATTTCTATTTCGGTATTTTCACTGACTATAACCATCTTGAAAGTATCATCTTTATCTTGCTGATACATCCAACATTTAAATATAAATTTAGAAATACCACATTTCATTTCGGGCTACCAGTACATCTCTTATAAATTGTTGTGCATTTTATCATTTTCTGGATAAACCGGCATAGTACTACTGTGATCATTCATGCAAAATTTCTAGTACAGCTTTAATTTCTTCAGTCCACAAACTATGTCTCTGGTTAACAGACATTTACCGAATCTATTATGTAATTCTGATTTAGAAATTATTTCATACTATACTCATTTAACTCACAACTCATTATCACTTTTCTAAGTTTCATTGATCTGTTGTAAAGACAACGGTTTAGATCTATACTCAGCTAAAATTAAGTTATTATCAGACAATCATATTCGATATCCATGGCTTGCAAAATTTATAGAGATTTTCTACTCAGAATATCTGTAACCACATTTGCTCTTTCCGAGTGATATTCAATTATCAAATCACAATCTTTCAACAATTCAATCCATATACGCAATCTCAAGGTCAAATCTTTAGCAATAACAGATACTTCAAATTTTTTATGATCAGTACTTATATGATATTTTCACCATGCAGATACTGTTTGAAACACCCCAAACCCGGCCCACGAGCCTTGACCGGATCTGGTATGTTCCCCGGTGTAAACCGTTTCAAATTCTTTTGTTACTTAGGAAAAACTTGTGTGTTTTGGAAGAAAGGTTGTTTTGGGTTGGGCTTGAGTTGAAAACAAGTTTATTTCATTATTAAAATCCTTTACTTTAGGTGACAAAACATTTAGGGTTTAGTTCATGATAAATTCACTTAGTCTTTTTTTTCATAAAATTTTCATAACATAATACTTTAAAAGTAAAATAAAATAAAATAGTTCACTAAGGCCTTATTACATCAAATAATTCCCAAAATTTAAATTCAAAATACTTTGAGTAAAATAGTCCAAATAAAAGAAAACTGAACTTCACATGGCCTCCACTAAGCATCTGCTGGCCCGGTCCATCACTGGTCGTCACCTGAAAAGTAATCCCACAATGGGGTGAGTCAACAGACTCAATGTGTAACCAACACTAAAATTTAATATTTCAGGCATACAAGTATCATACATGTTCATAAAGCATTTAAACAATATGATGCAACCCGAACCCAAACCTATATGCCATCTGCTACACACCACCCGTACCATCCTGCACACCGTGGGGACTACTAAGTCAACCCTCCTTCCGCTACACTCCATATCGCGGTCTTAGGTCACCGCATTCGTGGTCTTAGGTCACCACGTTCAGATTTCTGTGGTCTTAGGTCACCACATTCAGATTCTCGTGGTCTTAGGTCACCACCTTGAGATATCACGGTCTTAGGTCACCGTGCTTGTGGTCTTAGGTCACCACATTCACTTCCCTTTTCATATAACCCATATGCCCCATATTTCATACACAATATGCAAAACCATGCCTTAATTCACATTCTTATCACTTTTCACATGTTAAAATAACATATATTCATATTCCTAGTAGGAGTAGGAAACGTGCCTTAGTACTTTGTACCATAGTATGGTACCTTAGCCATATTCACATTCTTATAAACATACATATTTAATTTAAAACATAGCCATGAACATATTATGGTATCTTAGCCATATTCACATTCTTATAAACATACACATTTAATTTAAAACATAGCCATGAACATATTAAAACTTAGGTAAGGTACACACTGATTCGCTTAACGATTTCACTTGAAATCCAATTTCGATCTTAGATCTTTAACTCCCTACATTCGCCCATATTAAATATTTAATGAAAACCGATTCACCATAAAACCAAATCCTAGTAGGATTTGTGTACTAAAACTTACCTTAATATCGATTTGCTTATTACTCAAATCCCAAAACTTTGTTATTCTTCTCCTTGTATTCTACCAAACACTAGATCTCTACATAGGTTAGTTTCGCTTTTTTAACAATTATGAAATAGATCTAGATATCCAAAATAGGCCTTGGCGAACATACCTATGTTTTTACCTTGTGGATTTTAAATCCCGAAATTCACCGAATAACTAGGGAACACGCTGACCTATGGTGTACCTTCGGAAAAGAACTTCTCCTTCTTGTAGTTGACTTAAACAAATCCCAAAAGATCTCTTCAAAGTTTCTTACAACAAGATATTAATGGGGTTAGTCCTAGATTTCGCAAATCTTAAAAGAAAAGGATGAAACCGAATGAGATCTTATCCTTACTTGAAAAATCGATTGCACCTTCACTTCAACCTTCGAGATTCAGATTATGGCTAGATGATGATCTCACAACTTTCGGCTTTTGGAGGATTAGAAAGAAAAGAGAAGGAAGAATAAAGATGGAGGATTCTAGCAGAGGCTTTCAAAGAATGTAAAATAATGCAGAATGGCCTCTCTTTTCCTTTTATAGCCAAAATTACTAACTTAGAATCCCTTACTTGGCCATCACTCTTCTATTTTGATAGCTTTATATCTTTAATTATCACCTAAAATAAAAGATAATTCAGCAACTATCCTTACTTAGCCGAAATTATTAAACTCAAAGTCCCTTACTTGGCCATCACTTCTCCCTTATTTTCCTAATTAAAGAATAATTCCTCATTTATCTCTTGAAAATAATCTAAAATAAATCCATTATTTATCCCTTAATTAGCCGAATTTAAAAGAGAATGAAACTCCTCTTTTGCAAGCCTTGTGCCATCCACCTCTGTGCTTCTAGAAGAAAAAATAAAACTTCTTTTATTTGCTTCCCATGTGACTCGAACTCAGGCCCAACACCCTTGCATGTGGCGCCATTTCCAGAGGCCCTAAGTGGCATCTCCAGGCCACTTTTCCAAGCCTGTTTGTGTGTCAAATTTCACATACTTTTTCTCTTAAGGCCACCTTGCCTTAATTTCCTCTTTTAAACTTTAAAACTCAACATTTCTAAGTCATTTCTAAGTTTCCAAAAATTTTCGTTTGGCTCTTTAAACTTGACATTTCCTTACATTTCCAAGTTTCGAAATGTTCACTTTCCTCTTTGAATCATTTCTAAATCATTTCTTACATTTCCTACATTTCCTTACATTTCCATACATTTCCTTACATTTCCATACATTTCTATACATTTCCATACATTTCCATACATTTCCTTACATTTCCATACATTTCCAAACATTTCCTTACATTTCCATACATTTCCTTACATTTCCATACATTTCAAGGTTCTAAAATGCACACCACATATCACAAGAAACATGCTAATTCATAAAATTAAGCAAAATGCACACAATGGGATTCAAACCTCTTCCTCTAAGTACTTCACTTGATGCCATAACCCTTGCACCTTAGGTGGTGTCCCTTGCCACTTTTCCACATCACTTCTTGTTTTTAACTTAAAACCAATAATTGTCCAAAGCTTTCTCTTCCATCCTAGGATTTTAAAAACCCTTAATTCACTTCCAAACACTGCCAAAACCTACTACTCATGAATTATGCACAAACGCATAACCCCTAATCTAGGATGTTACACTGTTAGCAAATTTTCAGTGCAAACACAATAATTGTCAACTCAATATCATATTTCAGGTAATTCTTTTAATGTAGTTTTATCTAGCTAAAAGTATAAACCATTTTTTTACATTTCTTCATCAAAACACAGTTTAATCCATTCAAATATTATGTCTTTCTGTAATAACTATGTCATCAATGCAGCTATTTCAATTATTAACATTGAAGCTTTGAATTTTTTCCAAAGCCACAACCATCAAACAGATTTAAAACATAGTGCTATATTATGACCGACATTTCAACTGTATAGATAAAGCAACACTTCATTTCAATAGTGTACCTCAAATTAGATGAGGGAGGACCGAAAGTGGCCCCAATAATAACCAATGCAATAATATAGTTTCTATAATCTGTGTCTCATATTACCAAGTTCCTATGATCAAGTCAGAATTCATAACGGTAATAAGTATAATTACCATTGACCAATGAATATCTTTCACAAATAAACCATACTTGAATAATAAGGAGATTGATGACATCTCAGAGAAAATTCAGAAGAGCAATATTACACATACTCAGTAGAAACGGTTGTGACAAAGATAATATAATTTTGCATATTCAAAATTCAGGGCTTCAATTAGTAGAAGTAGAAGATGATATCTTATGAACCTTATCATCCAACCTTATATCAATCATGATGAATTAGAAAGCCCAAGTAAGGTAGAACAATACCGCTCAAGAATTAACTAGACTTACAATAATTCCATCTATCATAAATTACTAGCCTTTCAATATGATAAATATTGCATCTGTACTTGGACAATTTCATAGGTCTTTGAGAATAACAAAACATATAGAGTAACTAGGAGATGTTGCTGTAATATACACAATTATAACAGTTGTATTCAAATATCATTGCGCTTTTATCATCATTCCACTAACCAATAAATTCATCAATAATCTTACATCAATCAGTTGGCTGAAAGAGTCAATTCAGAAGAATTTTTGGCTAATCTGTTCTGTAATTATCATATTTGGATAAGTTAATTACTCATTAATAACTTCTTCCTTAACAATGACATCACATATTCAAAATAATCTTCAGAAAAATTTGATATCTATTTTAATACCATCTTTACTTACTAACCTATACTAATTTTGACTACATAATTGGTCATTCAGCCTGTGAACTCTTTAGTTCCACATTCATGAGCTTAACCAATATAAATCTTGTGAATTTCATTGTATAACACTACACTGCTAAGGGGGTGGAGATCGTAAGCCTCAAAATTTAACTTTCATAAATGCACACATATCACTTAAGGTGTACCATTAACACGTTCACTATAAAACATTTATTTCATACCTTTACAAGTCTCATTTCATCATAAATAACATTTTACTCAGATACTTGAGTATCACTTTCGAAGTCATCAGAATTAGCTTGGTTGGAAAGCATCTCTGTCTATTTGCAAAATAATTTTCATCAGAGTCGAGAGATATCACACTATCACAGGTTATATAATGGCATGTATTTCTAGACTCCACATATGCTACGTTTAGTCCAAAAACCGATTAAACTTAGCTCTAATACCACTAAATGTAACACCCCTAACCCGTATTCGTCGCCAGAATGTTACGAAGCATTACCAGAACTTTTAAGAAAATTTTTAGATAAATCATGTAAATTACTATTCATTAACCGAGATAACTCGTAACGTCCCTTAGATGGACCTTCGAAGCCCAATAGGAGCATTAGAATCGAGTTGGGACTTAATCGAAAACTCTAAAAAATTTTCGTGACATTTCAAAAATTTTCCAAGGTACAGGGCTCATACGCCTGTGTGGTCCAAGGGACACGCCCGTGCCTCAGGCCATGTCTGATTTAGGTTGCTCTCTGACTTGTGCCACACATCCGTGTGCTAGGCCGTGTGGTTAATTATTTCAATTCGAATTAGGTATAGGTTTCAAATGACCAAAACACACGCCCGTGTTCAAGGTCGTGTCTCTCACATGGTTGAGATACACGTCCGTGTCTCTGCCCGTGTGCTCAATTCTGAGCATTTTGTTTTCTCGAATTTAAGGTGCAGGGGACACATGGCCTAGCTACACGCCCATGGGGTATGCAGTGTGTCATCAAGTAATTTCCATATACAAATATCATCTTCTTATATTCCATGTAATATTATTTTCATTTCATATTTCCAAATCATATGTATCATTCCATGTCAATTTGTTTTAAATTCATCTTTGCTCTTGTCAGAACTTTGCCCATTGAATTTATTCGAAATATCGATGGATACATAGGTAGTACACTTGAGGTGTGCAAATCAGGATCCGTCAATTCATATTCAATGGTACCCATAAGGTACTATCTTATTGAGTACACTCTCGAGCCGCACATGTAAATAACAGGATTACCAGTCCAAGCTAAATTCTTTTTATGACATATGCTCTAAAGAGCATGATCTGGATTACTCGTCTGGGCTAAATCCAATTCTTAATATATGCTTGAGAGGACTCACATCAGGATTACCCGTCTGGGCTAAATCCTTTCCATAATGAAGTCATTAGGATTGCTCGTCCGAGCCTAATCCGTTCTGCAACAAATGCAGGACCTCATTCATTTTGGCAATTACATTTTTCCATCAATATTCATTTATTCAAACGAGATTTAAATATTTTTCAAATATTATCGGGCATGTGATTATTTCTTACATCTTTAACACCATATAATTCATATGACAATATTCCACATCCATTCCGAGCATAAAAGCAACATTTCCATCGTTTACCCTTTTTACATCTATTGGGCATTATCAATTAATTAGAACATTTTTATTTATCGAGCTTGATCGATATGTAATCATTTCACATATATATGAAATTTATACAATTTAAATAATCACAATCAAAACAAATATGTAAATAAACATAATTTAGTTACACGAACTTACCTTGACAATGTTCGTGTACATAAATCTACTAATCTGACATTTTCCTCTTTTCCTCGTTCTAACTCCAAATTTGGTCTATCCGGATCTATACGAGTAAATTTAACATTAATTTATCATATTTCACATTTGAGTTGTAACATCCCGAGTAATCGGGCTTGTGCATTTTATGTGTTATTTGCTTAAAATATTAATTTGAGAATTTGAGGTGCAAAAGGGGTTCAGGTTTGGGCTGAGGCCTTGATTAAATATTTTGTTAGACACTCAAGGGCTTAAAATAAAGTTTTGGTAGGTTAATTAACATTATGGGCTTGTGGCCAGTGGCAAAATGGTGCCACTAAGAGGAAAGGGAGTTGGCGTTAATGGCAAAGGAGGAGGCCCAAGTTTTGGCCACTTGAAGCCCATGTTTCTGGGCCAAATTTGACACCTAAAGAGGAAGCTAGGAGGGGACGGCACAAGGCTAAAATTTAGGAGTTTTAGTGTTTAAAATATATGTGATATAAGCTGATAAAGGAGGGAGGAAGTGGTGTGATGTAGGTCTCGTTTGGATGGGTGTTTGATAGGGATAAGGAATAGGATGAGGATCTATTAGGAAGGCAAGTGTTGGTAGAAAATCAAACTCGTAAAGGGGAATCAGGTTTAGTATAGGTTTAGTATGTGCCAAAATTTGTCACAAAGTTCTCATCATTTTCTCATTTCTCTGCCAAAATTTATACTCCATTCTCCCTCTCTTTTCTTTTTTTCTTCACTGGTCGAATCCTCCCATGATTCCTTTCTCATCTCTTTCAGACACTTTATCCGAATCTTCAAGCCTCTCCTTGCTTTCTTTTCACTTTCCTCTTAAGCCGAAACACACCACTCAGAACTTCTAGAAGTCGAAACCGCATCAGTTCATCTTTTTTGGGATTTTCATAAAAGCCGAAATCATGAGATCTCGTCTCTTGTGTTTGTCGAAATCATTCTGGGGTGTCTGCTTGTACCGAAATCTGAAGGAAGTTTTAGGTAAGTATTGATTCGAGAGATCCCAAATCTTTTCCGGCTTTTCAAAGTCTCTAGCTGAATGGCTATTTAGAAGCTAATCTCTTGTTTCTCTCTTATTTGTGGCGTTCTGGGATTTGAAAAGGAGTCAATCACTTAGATCTCTAAGTCGGGGTTCAGTAACACACGAATCGTGTTACTTTCGAGATTTCAAGGTAAGGAGAT
This sequence comes from Gossypium rotundifolium, assembly GCA_025506655.1. Lineage (NCBI taxonomy): Eukaryota > Viridiplantae > Streptophyta > Magnoliopsida > Malvales > Malvaceae > Gossypium > Gossypium rotundifolium. The sequence goes on from CP106728.1 coordinate 39,875,255, forward strand.
CTATTATTTTTAACGTGTAAATTCGGTTATTTATTAACACTTGGCCGAATGTAGGGGAGGCCAAATCTTCGTGTTTTTCTGGTTTTTCTTGAACCAAGTTATAGACTGAGGATAGTAGATCCGGATAGCAAGGATATCGACTAAGAGTATAGTACTACGCGATATCAGGTGTGTAACTTTTCACACCATCTAGATTGTTTGTTAATACATGTATATAAATCTACTATATTCTGTTAAAAGCTGAAATCCAGGCATAATGGTTGAAAGCCGAGAAGGGTAAAGGTGAATCACTAGGTTAGTGATCTCTGTCATTCTAAAGTGAATGGTTCTGTTGATTTGATGTGATAAACATGTATGCCAGTTTCTATGATTGCACGGGGTTGGGTGATTAGTGAAAGGGGAATTGTTCTGCTGTAGTGGCTTATGCCATGATCTGTTGTAGTGGCTTATGCCATGATCTGTTGTAGTGGCTTATGCCATGATCCGTTGTAGTGGCTTACGCCATGATCTGTTGTAGTGGCTTTTTGCCATGATCTGATGGTGTGTAGCGGTGTGGGTTGATTGTAGAAATCCCCAATGGTGTGAATGGCAGGTAAGGGTGGTGTGTAGCGGATGGAAACCTAGGATTGGGTTGGGCTTTGCATATTTTCTGATATATTATGCTCTGTTATCTGTTCTGTGGGCTAAGGCCCAATCTAATGGTGTGTGAGGGTTGCACACCGAGTCTCGCGACTCACCCTATTATTTAACATCTTTCAGATAGCACCTAGTGCAACGGACCGGCCGGAGAGGGCTAAGGTGGCCATGTGAGAGATTCTATGTTACAAGAAGAAGACTTTATTTAGTTTATTTATTTTTAATATTTTTAATTAATGGGTTTTATATTTTGTTGTAATAAGGCCATGGGCCACTAGCTTTATATTTTGTCTCGATTTTATTTTGGGCTTTTATCGCTAATGGACATGTAAAATTTTACGCTTAAATTAAACTAAAGCGGTACTAAACTTTGGGTTTTTTTTTTTAAAAGGCATCTTATAAAATTATGTCTTTTATAAATTATCAAATCATTAAGTCTTCCCGGAATATATGTTTAAACTTGACAAATGTTTTCTAAAAATGCGACATGTCTTTACTTATTCTTCTTGGTGGCATACCAGATCCGGTCATGGTGTTTGGGCCGGGTTTGGGCTGTTACACGAGTGGACTCAATTTTCATCCTAGGCAAAATTACCATTTTGCCCCTAACTTTTCCATAAATTCCATTTTCGTCCCTAGACTTGGAAAATGAAACTTGTGCAAATTACTCCCTATTTCAAGCCTAAACAAAGCCCCATTACAAAATTTACAGAACATGTATTCATAAAATTTCAGAATTTTTCCTTCAATTTCACAAGTTTTGTAACACGCCAAACCCGGCCTAGACGTTATGACCGTATTTGACAATGTCACACGATAGTGTTTTTGAAACCTCGTTGTTACGATGAAAACATTACATGTTATTATCTTTAGTAAACCTTTGTTAGAACTTAGGAAGTCGTCTTTATTCATTTGAAACATTTGTTTTGAAACATCCCTAGTTGCGGAAGCTTTAATAAAATAGTCTAGGTGGTCATACGTTTAGAAATTACTTTAGCTTTTTGAAAACCGAATTTCCTACGACCAACAGGTATAAATCCATAAAGTAAAATAAAAAATAAAAACTCAAATTTAAAACCAAAGTCCCAGAGGGTCCTTAAATTACAACCCAAATAATTAATAATAATTAAATTGTAAATAGTAAATTGAAAACCATGAAGTCCAAAAATTACTGTGGTCATTACTGAGTCCTCCGTCGCTCCGATCCATCTAAGTCTAGGGATTACCTGTGCATATTAAACAAAAAGGGTGAGTTTACATAAACTCAGTGTGTAATCTTGCAAAAACAAACAAACAATTAGTATTCACAGTTGCACAATTGAATGCAGTCTTGGGCCTAAGCCCTCTTCAAGATCGATGATGATTTGGGCCTTAGCCCATCACAAGATGTCGATAGTAATAATAGTTATGCAAGAGAAAATCCTACCCAACCAGCCTCTACACACCATCTCCGTCCAACCCTACACTCCATGTGGGGATAATCAACCCACCCATCCCTACACTCCAAGTAGTACCGAATGTGGCATGTCTATGAGTTTGCAAATGAAATGCCAATGAATTATGCTTAAAGTCTTTCAATACACTTCCTCTAAATAACAATCCCTAACCCAATGCAATGCAACATACAATGGATGACATGCTATTATGCAATTTCAGTACATATATTCAGTTCAGATATTAACATGCCCAGTACAGATATCATTTAGTCAATTTCACACATTTAGGGGTCTAAGTAGAGCTTATCGACCCTATAGTAGGTTCACAGTCGACTTGGGCGACCCGTGCAACCTTAAAAACATTTCGGTAAAAATGGGCCCACACGCCCATGTGATCTGCACGTGTGGGCCCACACGCCCGTTTGGACCACTCAGCCTAAATTGTCCTTGGCTGTGTGATCCATTTTTAAAGTAACCCATGCTAGCTCAATACTCATATATGTTTTCACTATTTACTTATATGTTCATTCAAAGCGCCTACTTGAGTCATTATCACTAAATTATTTATATCTTGTGCTACAGAATTCCAAATTAAGATTCGCTTGATATTTTTGAAATAAGTACATTAAAATCTTTAAAGTTATCCCTATTCTGCTATTTGACAACTTCATCCTTTCCTTACTAAAAATTATTTATCTCTTAGTACAGAATTTAGATGATGTTTCCCTTTGTTTCTCTTGAAAATAGCCTCATTAAGGATTTAAAAATATAAATTTAGGCCCCTAATTATTTTTTACAATTTTTTATGATTTTCCTAAATTAGAACAGGGGAACCTGAAATCATCCTGACCTTGTCTCACAAAATTTATTATATCTCATAATTTACAATTTCATTGCTTACACTGTTTCTTCCATGAAAAACTAGACTCAATAAAATTTAATTTCATATTTTATTCAACCTCTAAGTCAATTCCCACTATTTTTTATGATTTTTCAAAGCTAGAAGACTGCTGCTGTCCAAAACTATTTTAGTGCAAAATGTTGATTTTCAAGTTTATAACACCCTTATTTCCTTTTCTCTACAATTTTTTGCATTATTTTCTTTTATTTCTCGACAGCAAGCAATTTCAAATTTTCACCGAATCCCGTTTTCTGCATTTTGGGTACACACCTGGTATCATTTCTGATGTGTAAGCACTCCTAAGCCTCCAGAACCTAAAAATCGACCAACATATCTCCAGATTAATCACTTAATTCTTTTTAATCAACCAATTTCGGAAGGAACTCGACTAAAAATCTAGCAAAACCCTTACCTCGCTTGAGTAACCACGGCTTCGCACAATCACAGTGTCGATTCAAAACCACCAGCTCCTTGATTAACTCCTAAACACCAAAAAGGAATCCCCTTTTTAGAGATTAACCAAGAAAGATTAACAATAGACAAAACCGTTACTTACAGAACACGTGCAACTAACGATGAACAATCGAATCAATTGGAAAAAAAAAGAAAGAAACGAAAGGGGAAAAAATAATGGAAATTTCGGCAGCAACTAGGGGAAAGAATCGGTAGAGGAGGTAAAAAGAAGAAGAAGGAGAAAACATCAAAAAAAGTTTGAGAAATTGGAGAGAAAACCAAAACTCTATTTTTTTTCTTTTTGCAACAAAAAGATAATCAGATTGTAGTTAGCCCAATTTTCCCGGGCCCAATAAAACCAAAACAAAAAAAAGAGCTAACAGAAATAAAAATCCAATAAATAAAAGTCCATTACAAAATTACAGCAGCCCAATACAAGCCCAATGCCTAACCCTAAATTACGAGGCCCAAATGGCCATAAATTTTAACACCTTTAGAAACCCTAGGGGTTTCTAGAAGATTCAACGCCGCAACAACCAAGTCCCCTCTCCACGTGCGCCACCACGTCAGCTCCTCCGTACGGTGGTTGTACCTACGAAAACGACAAATATAAAACAAGCAAAACCAGAGAAAAAAGAAGAAAAATTGATATTGTATTTTTCTTTTTATTTTCGACTATTAAAGGGCACCATACACAAGTAGTAGTTTTTTACACACACGATCAATATAAAAAAAAAAAGGCAGATTTCAAGAGAAAACAAAGGTTGCTTTCTATTTTTTTTATTTCTATTTCTCTTTTTCGTTTCATTTTTTTTACTTAAAATCAGAATAAACAAACAAAGAAGAGAGGTCTTACCTCGTTGCTGGCCGGAAGGGAGGAAGCCAAAGAGTCTTTCGATCTTTCAGTGACCTTCAAGGCTCGTTTGGGCGCTTTAAAGCGATTGAGTCGTTGGGTTTAAACCAAGAGTCGCTTGCGATGGTGGCGGTGGTGGTTCAATAAGCCCTCGCCGTAAATCGGGCTAGAGGAAGAGTGTTTGAGAGAAAACTCTGAGTTTTTTTTTTTTTTTTGAGGAAGAAGGAAAATGAAGTTTTAAAAAAAAATTTGGGTTTTTATAACACATCAAATGTAACATCCTAAATTTTTGGGCCTATGCGTTTAATGGGTGAATATGTGGAATGAGTTAATTTAAGTGTTAGGGGTCCAAATTGGGCTCAGTCTTAGGCAGAGGCCTTGATTAAAATTATCTGTTTGGGCATTATAGGGTTAAAAAGGTAGTATCTATGTTTAAAATACCAAAGTGGGCTTGTGGCCCAATCTTAGGAGGTGACGCCACACACAAGGAGTAAGGGAGCCAAATTTAAGTTTCATGGAGCCCAATTCTTTTAATTTAAGTTAGCTAAATTTTGGGCATTAGGATTAGGTGGAGTGGATGGCAACAAGGGTAAAATTTAGGGTTTTAATGTTTAAAATATGTGGATAATAAGCAAATAAAGGCTATTATTTAGGAATTTATTTTATGTGGATAATAAGCGAGATAAAGGCTAAGATCTAGGATTTTATGATTAAAATATGTGGATAATATCTTGATAAAGGAGGGAGGAGTTAGAGATAATTAAGTCTCTTTTAGATGAGCTAGTAGATTAAGATAAAGGAGAAAAGTTAGGAATTTATCTACAAAGAGAGTGATGGCCAAGAATCCATCACTGAGAGGAGTAAAGAAACCAGCTACTACATGGCAAAGGGTTGCTGAATTTCCTATAAATAGGGGGGCTAGCTCCTTGTTTTTGACATTAAATCCTCTCCCTTTTGTGCCGAAATTCCTTAGCTTCTTTTCTCCAAATTTCTTTCTCCAATTTCTCTAAAAGCCGAAAACTCCATTATTCTCTTCTCTCTTCTAAAAGCCAAAAACTCCATTATTCTCTTCTTTCTCCTAAAAGCCAAAAACACCATTATTCTCTTCTTTCTTCTAAAAGTTGAAACTCCATTATTCTCTTCCTTCTCTAAAAAGCCAAAATCTCTATAGTTTTTATTTTATTCATCCTATTTGATAAATTGTTCTATACTTCCGGCATTTAAATCCTCCATTGGCATTATCAAATTCTCTCTCTAGTACTAGCCGAATCTTCTAAGTTAAGGTAAGAGTAGATTTTTGATTAGTTCTCATAATCTATTCCCGATTTCTGAAAAGGCAAAAGCCGAAAGCTAATAGTTTAATGGTTTATGATGGGTGGCAAGTCGATTTGAAGGAAGCCTAGTCGACTAGATCTAAAAGTCGAAATTCATAAGTCTCCAATTTGGGATTTTTAAGGTAAGAAGATTTTCCTAGATTTCTATTAGATTTCATCATTATATACAAGATTTTAACTTTATAAGGAGGATTAACGATTAAATATTATTATAGTAACTCGATAAGGATTTATGATGGAATTAAATATGGATCGTGCAAAAGAAAGAATCCTAAGTTTAAGAAACGAGCGATTCATCTGCTTGAGATTGGCCAATTGGTTGTGGACCGCTTCGAACAATACCTTAGGCGGATAGCGCTTGTGTCGACTAAGGATAGCATCGATATAGAAAGCCTCATTTTATCGGTGAATCGTGTGTAGATTCTTGACACATAAGCTTTGTTATATTATATGTATGTTATGGGCTAAAAGTTTAAAAGGTGTGTAGATCTCTATCACACTAGTTAATCTAAATTATATGTATGTTATGGGCTAAAAGTCAAAAATGAGGCTATATGAATAGTCGTATTACCCGTAAAGGGTAGGCAAGGGATGCAGTGCGTAATCATAGAAACTTCTATGTGTATCAAGTATGTAAAATATGTGATCTGTTTAGATAGTTTAATGTTCGATTCTTGCATGTATACATGGGATGGGATCGATTGATTTACTTAAGGGGAGCAGTCATGAGGCGATCGGTGGCTTTGCCACATAGGTCACATGGTGATCGATCTTTATGACAAAAGACACGGTGTCGATATATTATTAAGGTCACATGACGATCGGTGGCTTCCACATAGGTCACATAGTGATCGGTCTTTATGATGAGATGAGAGTGTCGATATGGTGTGTAGCGGATGGAGGGTTGATTGTAGAAATCCCACGGTGTGATGGTTGGTACGTGGGTGTGTAGAGGATGGACTCATAGGTTTGGGACGGGCCATGTTGCATATTTTGTTACCCTTGTATACGGGCCAAGGCTCATAATGTGTTTGTGGGCCTCAAGCCTTTTATGTGTTCTCGGATTTGCACACCGAGTCTTGGTGACTCAACCTTTTATTTTTCCCAACATTTTAGGTGAGCAGTAGATCGTGAACATGGGAGCCGAGGCGGACTCGAGAGGCCATCAAGTTTTATTTTCACAAATTATTTTGGATTTCTTTAAGTTTATTTTATTTTTATTTGGGATTTTTTAGGCCCCTAGTTTTTATTCAACTAAGAAGTTTTCAATGTTATGCAACTTATAAATTTTATGTCAAGGTTTATTTATACTTAATAATACTAATATAAGATTTTATTTTAAAATGTCACTTATTTACTCTAATAATGTCTAATTAACTTATTTACTTCCAAAACCAACAAGGCAAAAGTTTTCAATGTACAAGCCGTGACACGCCAGATCCAGTCGAAACGCATGGGCCAGGTTTAGGGTGTTACAATTTTGGTATCAGAGCCCAGTTCAAAACTCAGGATGTGAAATGGGTCTAGAAATGTTTTTAGAAAAAAAATTTTTGTTCGAGGACCTGGCCTTCGAGTTTACCGGCACCCGATCCGCCCAGGTAAGTATTCTAAACTCTTGTTGTGTTATTTATGTGGGCTTAATGAGGTTTATGGGACGTAGACTATCTAGGTTAGAACTTGATGGACTCTAGGTTTAGGCAAACAACTCTTCAATTCCATAAGACTTAACTTCACTAAAACAAAACACGTAAAAGAGTAACAAGACTAAGGTGTGGCAACAGCATATGCATGTCTAAGAGTAGATCCGAAGAGCTTGAATTTAAGCATCCAAGTGACTCACCTCCTCTTCACAGTGAATCTTACCAGTGCATAGTATCTGCTCACTTTAGCCATGACAGTGTGGCAATAGGCATACGCATGCCTAGGAGTGGATTCAGGAGAGCTTGGTATTTAAGTGGTCCTAGTGACTCACCTCCCAGTCACAGTGAATCTTACAGTGCGTGAGTGACTGCTCACTCTAGCTATAAGGACTTGTTCATGGGTCAACCCATAATTAAAACCCGAAAGGGACCAACCACCTATTTTGCAACCAAAACCCTAAGTTTTGTACACTTCGAAAAAAATACATTTGATTTGAAAATGTTTGCAACTATGAAGAAAATTACCAAATTACCCTTGTTATGCAAAATGACCAAAATAGCCCTGATTTGTAGAATTACCAAATTACCCTTGTTTTGTAAAATTACCGAAATACCCTTGAATCATAAAATTACCAAAATACCCTCAGATCACAAAAATTACTGAAATACCCTCGAATTTCAAAATTACCAAATACCCTGAATTTCAAAATTATCGAAATACCCCCAAATTTCAAAATTACCAAAATGCCCCCGAATTTCAAAATTACCAAAATACCCTCAGATTTCAAAATTTTTGAAATGCCTCGAATTCTAAAATTACCAAAATACCCTCGATTTCTAAAATTACCAAAATACCCTCGGGAATGCAAAATTACCAAAATACCCTTATTTTATAAAATCATCAAGGAACCTCATTTCAAAAAAAAATTTATGAAAATGCCCTTGTAGGATAAAATTACGAAAATACCCCTGGGTAGTGGAAAACAACAACAATGACAACCACAACACTTTTCTCAGAATGAACGCGAGTTCATGAATGTTGATGATTGAATGAATGAACTTGAGACCTGTAGTGTGTATGAATTCAAAAGAACTACTTTTTAGAACTATTAATCATAAGACTGTCATGATAAATCGCTGGAAACAAAAATGATTCATAAAATTTCTAATCGATAAACGCAAATCGGTAGAATGAGTACAAGGGACGAAGACGCTTCAGATGCGAATAATGGTGCGTACCCTACCATAGTATACTAAGTGTTTATTTTGGCTTTAGAATTAGTGTGCAGCAACGAAAGCATAGTGGTGAGACTCAGGTAGAATGATTACTAGTTAGTTGGAAATTTCGAGGACTAAATTTCTTTAAGGAGGGTAGAACTGTAACATCCTAAATTTTTGGGCCTATGCGTTTAATGGGTGAATATGTGGAATGAGTTAATTTAAGTGTTAGGGGTCCAAATTGGGCTCAGGCTTAGCAGAGGCCTTGATTAAAATTATCTATTTGGGCATTATAGGGTTAAAAGGTAGTATCTATGTTTAAAATACCAAAGTGGGCTTGTGGCCCAATCTTAGGAGGTGACGCCACACACAAGGAGTAAGGGGCCCAAATTTAAGTTTCATGGAGCCCAATTCTTTTAATTTAAGTTAGCTAAATTTTGGGCATTAGGATTAGGTGGAGTGGATGGCAACAAGGGTAAAATTTAGGGGTTTTAATATTAAAATATGTGGATAATAAGCGAGATAAAGGCTATTATTTAGGAATTTATTTTATGTGGATAATAAGCGATAAAGGCTAAGATCTAGGATTTTTATGATTAAAATATGTGGATAATATGTTTGATAAAGGAGGGAGGAATTAGAGATAATTAAGTCTCTTTTAGATGAGCTAGTAGATTAAGATAAAGGAGAAAAGTTAGAATTTATTCTAAAGAGAGTGATGGCCAAGAATCCATCAACGAAAGGAGTAAAGAAACCAACTACTACATGGCAAAGGGTTGTCAATTTCCTATAAATAAGGGGCTAGCTCCTTGTTTCGACATTAAATCCTCTCCCTTTTGTGCTGAAATTCTTTAGCTTCTTTTCTCCAAATTTCTTTCTCCAATTTCTCTAAAAGCCAAAACTCCATCATTCTCTTCTTTCTTCTAAAAGCCAAAACTCCATTATTCTCTTCTTTCCCTAAAAGCCAAAACACCATTATTCTCTTCTTTCTTCTAAAAGTCGAAAACTCCATTATTCTCTTCCTTCTCTAAAAGTCAAATCTCTATAGTTTTATTTTATTCATCATATTTGAGAGATTGTTCTATACTTTCGCATTTAAATCCTCCATTGACATTGTCGAATTCTCTCTCTAGTACTAGCTTTAATCTCCTAAGTTAAGGTAAGAGTAGATTTTGATTAATTCTCATAATCTATTCTCGATTTTTGAAAAGGCAAAACCCAAAGCTAATAGTTTAATGGTTTATGATGGGCGACAAGTCGGGATTTGAAGGAAGCCTAGTCGACTAGATCTAAAAGCCAAATTCATAAGTCTCCAATTTCGGATTTTTAAGGTAAGAAGATTTTCCTAGATTTCTATTAGATTTCATCATTATATACAAGATTTTGACTTTATAAGGAGGATTAACGATTAAATATTATTATAGTAACTCGATAAGGATTTATGATGGAATTAAATATGGATCGTGCAAAAGAAAGAATCCTAAGTTTAAGAAACGAGTAGTATCTCGCTATTCGAGATTGGCCAATTGGTTGTGGACCGCTTTTGAACAATACCTTAGGCAGATAGCGCTTGTGTCGACTAAGGATAGCGTCGATATAGAAAGCCTCGTTTTATCGGAATCGTGTGTAGATTCTTGACACATAAGCTTTGTTATATTATATGTATGTTATGGGCTAAAAGCCTAAAAGGTATGTAGATCTCTATCACACTAGTTAATCAATTATATGTATGTTATCGGTTAAAAGCGGAAAATGAGGCTATATGAATAAACAGATTACCCGTAAAGGGTAGGCAAGGGATGCCAGTACGTAATCATAGAAACTTCTCGTGTGTATCAAGTATGTAAAAATATGTGATCTGCTTAGATAGTTTAATGTTCGATTCTTGCATGTATACATGGGATGGGATTGATTGATTTATGGAAGGGGAGCAGGTCGCGAGGCGATCGGTGGCTTTGCCACATAGGTCACATAGTGATCGGTCTTTTTTGACAAAAGACAAATTGTCGATATATTATTAAGGTTGCACAATGATCGGTGGCTTTCGCCACATAGGTCACATAGTGATCGGTCTTTATGATGTAGCACAAATTGTCGATATGGTGTGTAGCGGATGGAGGGTTGATTGTAGAAATCCCCACGGTGTGATGGTTGGTACATGGGTGTGTAGAGGATAGACTCATAGGTTTGGGATGGGCCATGTTGCATATTTTGTTACCCTTGTATACGGGCCAAGGCTCGTAATGTGTTTAATGGGCCTCAAGCCTTTTTATGTGTTCTCGGATTTGCACATCGAGTCTTGGTGACTCAACCTTTTATTTTCCCAACATTTCGGTGAGTAGTAGATCGTGAACATGGGAGCCGAGGCGGACTCGAGGGGCCATCAAGTTTTATTTCTACAAATTATTTCGGGATTTCTTTAAGTTTATTTTATTTTTATTTGGGATTTTTTTAGGCCCTAGTTTTATTCAACTAAGAAGTTTTCAATGTTATGCAACTTATAAATTTTATGTCAAGGTTTATTTATACTTAATAATACTAATATAAGATTTTATTTTTAAAATGTCACTTATTTACTCTAATAATGTCTAATTAACTTACGACTTTCAAAACCAACAAGGCAAAAGTTTTCAATATACAAGCCGTGACATGCCAGATCCAGTCGAAACGCATGGGCCGGGTTTGGGGTGTTACATCAAAACGACGCCATTTAACCTCAACACGAGCGCACGACTTAACCTGTAAGGCGGGTCCGCGTGTTTTTAACAAATGGGTTATTTATAACCCTGATCCTTCGGCTTTTTTAATCTGTTTCAATTTAGTCCATTTGCTACCTTTTATTTTTTTTAAAATAAGGCCACAGCATTTATTTAGCGTTTCGATTTAGTCCCTGATGCGCCGATTCTCTGGGGAAGGGATGCATGTCTAAGGGAGGGATTTGTTGCCCATTTAGCCCTCCGCCCTTTAGCGCCTTTTCATTTTGATCCTTTTTGCTTACTTATTTATTTTTATCTTTAATTTCATTTTTATTTTAATTTAATCCTCAATCTGCTCAATTTCAATTATTTTGCAATTGGTCACTTATTTATTTTAAACTTTTATATGATTATTTTAAATTGTTGTATATATGATTTCTTTTAAGAAGCTTTGTATATTTTTATATTAATTATTTACATTATTTTATACTATTTATTTTGAGTTCCTATCGATAGTATATATTTTAAATTTTCATGTATTATTTATTGAAAATTGCTTATTATTTATTTTTGAGTTGTTTTATTATTATAAATGTTTTTATATATACTGCTTTGTTTTAAATCTTTTTATACATTATTTGTTTTCAAATTTATACATATTATTTATTATTTTAAACTTTTATATATATTATCTATTTTGAATTTTATATAACTTACTTAGCTTAAATTGTTTTATATGTTATTTATTTTAAATTTTTATTTTGGTTTATTTTAAACTCTCTTATTATTATTTTATTTTGATCTTTTATTTATCTTAAATCATTATTTACTTTAAATTATTCTTTGTATTATTTATTTCATTTTATTTGATTATTAATGTTAACATTTAAATGATGTATATCGTGTAATTTTCTCAAGTGTTCCTTTTAGTATTTGTATCTTGTAGTTTATTGGTGTAATGGTTTTATTAACAAATCATCGTCTTTAATAATAATAAAACGCATTTCGTTTAATTACTACATTTTATTCAAAAGTTTTTCAAAATAAGGCAATACTCGTATTTGGGAATTTCGGGAAGATTGTGCCCTAACTTACTGGATTCCAATTTTTCTCGTTGACTCTAAGTAACCGAGTACCTTTTTCTTTAATCAAAACGTATAGGTTTCAAATAAAAGTTTATTCTCGGGAATTTGATGTGTTATATCCTAACTCACTGGATATGACATTTAATTATCTCGAGATAAGGATTTCTAAAAACATAGGCAATACTCTGTATTTGGAATTTTGAGAAATTGTGCCCTAACTTACTGGATTCCGATTTTTCATTTGACCCAAATGACCGAGTATCATTCTTAAGTTTAAATACACGAGTTTTAAGAATCAAGAGACAAGCATAGTTTCGAGGATTTAAAATATTGTATCCTAACTCACTGGGCATGACATTTTACTTATTATAAATAAGCGGGTCTCAGCATCCAATTCAATTTATCCAAGTTTTTTTTTTAAAAAAAGATCGCATTTTAAAATATTTTCAAATTTTTGACATTAAGACATTAATCAATCAACTCGGTGCCAATTTTGGGCGTCACAAGGGTGCTAATCCTTCTTCGTGCGTAGCCGACTCCCGAACCCATTTTCTCGAATTTCGTAGGTCAAAATCGTTATTTAATAAATCAAAATATTTTAATGATTAATCTCAAGGTGATCCGAACACACCTCAAAAAAGATCGGTGGCGACTCTATTTTTGTTCTAAAGTTGACCCCGTTTCACAAAGAAAAAAATGGTTTCGACACGGATTATTTTTTGATAACCTCTCTCCAATTATCTCCTAAAATCACTCCCTATTAACCCACTAAAACACAACTACTCATAATTTTGCCCCAACACAACTCTTAGCCGAATTTGGAGCAAAAATACTGTCTCCACACCATCACAAAGAATTGAACATAGGACCTCCAACACTCCACTTAACCACCAAACCAAGAAGCCCATTCGATATAAACATACCAACAATTAAACTTAAGCCATGTAATACCCCAAACCCGGTCAAAACCCAACGACCGAATCCGGTGTGCCACGGGAAAGAAAACATTTTGAAAACCAATTTGTCGACTTGATTAAAGAGAAAACTTTTGGATAATTTTAGAGACAACGAAGTTGGATCTTGTGAAATTTAAAACATGTTAAAACTTGTTTTAGAAAAAAAAAACTTAGTTGTCTTATTGTTACTCCGCATTTATTACTTAATCAGTGAACATTTCAGAAAACAAGTACTCATCGAGGTTTTGAAAACAACCAGTTCATATTTACCAGGTATGCTTAACGAAAGTTATAGAAACAACCAAATAATGCGTCCCAAAAATAAAAGTTTAGCGGCCTTATTACAACGCTGAAAACCCAAAGCAAATAAACAACTATGTCCAAATGAAAACTTTATAATAAAACGAATGCTGAGCATGGCCACCTCGAGTCCACTCCGGCTCCAAATCCACGATCTAAGGTTTATCTGCAAAATATAATGGAAGGGGTGAGTCACCTAGACTCAGTGCGTAAACCCCCATCCCAAAAGACATTATTCTCTTACATAATTTCATATACAAATATGAATGTCATGCAACCCATCAACCTAGATATCCATCCATATCTCCCAAATCTACCCCTTGTGGTACCAAACCACTGGTGGTGCCAAACCACTGGTGACCGAAGTCACAAATAAACATATGTGGTACCAAACCACTGGTGGTGCCAAACCACTGAGACATAGTCACAATATTATAATATGTGGGGCCAACCCACCATTGTGATACCAAATCACCGTGACACCGATAGATCATACTCCCCCTCCTCTCATCACCCATAACATATATTCATGCGAACAATATCAGTATGATCATGCTTAACATACATAATTATGTATACAGAATATCATGCACTCATAGATCATAATCAACACGAGCAATCATAACAACTTATCCGGCATCCTCGCTTTCACCCACAAGGGTAATTTGGTAACCACAGTCGTCACTCCGGCTTTTATTAACACGTAACAATTAACATATTAAGTAAAGAAAGTGTGTAAAAGTTACACACCTGGTTCTCGTACTAGCGTTTTTACTGCTTCTACGCTACTGTCACTCGAGACTACGACTATAGGCCTACGATTTACTTTCGATGTCAGCCCGCACCCGGATGGCCAATCTCGCACTCTCGATACTAATCGTTTCTTGTACTTTAGCGTTGGGTTTACAGATCCAACCCCTCCTATCGCTTGATTGTTATTAGTGTCCATAATAACTCATTGGTCACTAAACTAATAAAACGATGAGATCCAAATTAATTAAATTAATCGTATACTTAAAACGAACCCTTACCTAATCTGTCGAATCTCGAAAAGCCCTTAAGAAATTGTCGCCTTCCTACCTATATTCGGCCAAGCCCAAAAGATTAAACCAAATCGCTGATCTCAACCAATCGAGTACCATACAACATTTGGTCAAAGAGGAAAGAACACGAAAGTGGCCATTTGGCTGAACCTACAACCAACCTACCTTCGGCTTTTACACAAATCGACAATACAGGGCACAGCAAGACATGATTCGGCTACCAATAGCAGAGAGTGAAACCGATAGAGCCTTAGGAAAATATGATTCGAGTTAGATACTAATTGAAGTAGAGAGAATCGCATGAAGAAAATCCTCGAAACTTACCAAACTAAAGAGGTGTATTCGGCTATGGTGCACCTTCTGAAAAAGAGACTACCTAGGAGAGGTTCTGCTATGGGAGAAGAAGATGGGAACCGTGGTATTCTTGCTTTAGAAGAATTTTGAAAAGGAGAATAAGGCTAGGAATTTCAATTTTTCAAGAAGTAGAGAAAAGGAGGAAAAGAATTTAGGCTTGAGAGAAAAGATGAGAAAGAAAAGAGGAAAAATGAAAAAAAAGATGGACACTTTGGCTACTAAATTTTGGCAATACACACACAGAGTTGGAGTTTCGGCCAACTCTCCCCTCTCCTGGTAACTTTTATCCATCCTGATAACTTAACCATTATCTTACCTTTAAAAGAGGCCACCTTAAAACCAACTCTTCCCTCTTAATTATCAGCATTTTATCACCAAAATAAAAGAATTAAAACTCCTAAAATGTAGCTCATGTGCCGTCCTCCCCCTTCCCCTACAAGTGCCAAATTTTGACCCATCAATTTGGGCCCCAAGCGGCCACACTAGGCCCAAACTCCTCCCCCTTGTGACGCCACCTATATGCCCACTTATAGAACCTCCAAACGTTGGGCCAAAAGCCCAACTTGCTACTAAACATACTTACTTAACTTAATTCATAAACTAACACTATTAATAATCAATTTAACCCAGGTTTAAGCCCAAACCTGAGCCCAATACACATCTCAAGGCCTTAACCTACTAATTTAGCCATGCAACATACCAAATGCACAGACCCCTAAAATCAATATATTACAGTTCTACCCTTTTTAAAATAAATTTCGACCTCAAAATTTACTCCGTCAAAAGAGTTGAGAGTATGGTCGACGATGATATCCTCCTGCTCCCATGTCGCCTTCCTCACCCATGGTTCCGCCATAATACCTTTACCAAAGGGACCGATTTCACGTAAAACCTTAACATCTCGATCTAGGATCTGCACTGGTTCCTCCTCGAAAGATAAGTCTAGATTTACCTCAATCTCCTCCACTGGTACAACATGTGACAAATCTGAGCGATAGCGTCTAAGCATGGACACATGAAACACGTCATGGATTTGACTCAACTCTGGTGGCAACTTGAGCTGATAAGGCACTGGTCCCACTCGCTTCAACACCCGATAAGGCCCGATAAAACTAGGGCTTAATTTGCCTTTCTTACCAAATCTCAGAACATTCTCCCACGGTGACACCTTCAAGAAAACCCTGTCACCTTCTGCAAACTCTATATCCTTCCGTTTAAGATTGGCATAAGACTTCTGCCTATCCGAAGCTTCTTTCAAATGAGCTCGAATCACCTGCACTTTATCTTCTATTTCAGCAACCAACTCTAGACCCAACATCTGCCGCTCCCCCAATTTCATCCAACACGTAGGGGTATGACACTTTCGACCATATAACGCTTCGTATGGTGCCATTTGAATACTTGCCTGATAACTATTATTGTACGTGAACTCCGCCAACGGTAAGAATTCTTTCCAACTGCCTTTAAAATCCAAGACACAACCCCCTTAGCATATCTTCCAAAACTTGAATCACCCTCTCCGACTGTCCATTTAACTGGGGGTGGAATGCCGTACTGAAATCCAACCTTGTACCCAATGCCTGATGCAAAGCCTTCTAAAATCTTGACGTAAACCTAGGGTCTCTGTCTGAAATAATCGACACTGGCACCCCGTGCAACCTTACAATCTCCGCTATGTATAGTCTCGCTAAATTCTGAAGAGAAAAATCCATACGTACAAGTATGAAATGAGCAGACTTTATCAGATGGTCCACAATCACCCAAACCGAACCTTTTCTGGTAGACGTAAGGGGTAGTCCACTCACAAAATCCATTGTAATCCGTTCGCACTTTCATTGTGGAATCTTAATCGGTTGCAACAAACCTGACGACAACTGATGTTCAGCCTTGACTTGCTGACATGTCAGACACTTACCCACAAATTCTGTTACCTCACGCTTAAGGGCCGACCACCAAAACTACTCCCGCAAATCCTGATACATCTTACTACCTCCCGGATGCATAGCATATGGATCGCTATGTGCCTCCCTGTAAAATCTTCGCTTAACTCCTCATCTCTAGCATACACACTTTTCCCTCGAAAACACAACACTCCATCGCTCAAGCTATACCCTCCAAACCACCACTCCGCACTTGCAAGCACCGCTCCAAAACTTCATCCACCAATTGTTTCTCCTTAACCTGATCTACCCATGTTGACTTCGCCTGCAACTCCGCTAATAGGCTTCCGTCATCATACAGACTAAGGTGGGCAAACATGGCTCTTAAATCTACCACCACCTTACGGCTCAAGGCGTCCGCTACCACATTAGCCTTTCCCGGATGGTACTCTATCGAGCAGTCATAGTCCTTTAACAACTCGATCCACCTCCTCTGCCTTAAATTTAGCTCCTTCTGTGTAAGAAGGTACTTCAAACTCTTGTGATCTATGTACACTACAGGCTTCTCTCCATACAAATAATGTCTCCAAATTTTTAGAGCAAAAACCACTGCAGCCTATTCCAGATCATGCGTCGGGTAGTTCACTTCGTGAGGTCTCAGCTGTCGAGAAGCATACGCTACTACTTTCCCTTCTTGCATCCACACACATTCGAATCCTGTGTGTGATGCATCACAATAAATCGTAAACTCCTTCCTGGCTTCAGGTTGAATCAACACCGGAGCTTCTATTAAAATCCTTTTCAACTTCTCAAAACTCTCTTATTGCTTGTCTGACCATACAAACGGAACCCCTTTCCTCAGCAACTTGGTTAATGGCACTGCAATCAGATAAAACCCTTCTACAAACCTTCTGTAATATCCCGCTAACCCCAGAAAACTCTGAATCTCTGCCACAGACTTCAGTGGCTTCTAGTCCAACACAGCCTCAATCTTTCGAGGGTCCACTCTAATCCTCTCAGCTGACACCACATGACCCAAAAAGGTAACCTCCTTCAACCAAAACTCGCACTTACTAAACTTTGCGTATAATCGTTTTTCCCTTAGAATCTGTAACACCACCCGCAAATGAGTGTCATGCTCCTCCCCCGATTTCAAGTACACCAGAATATCATCAATAAATACTACGATGAATCTATCCGAGTACGACTCGAACACCCGATTCATCATATCCATAAACGCTCCTGGTGCGTTTGTCAACTTGAATGACATTACCAAAAATTCATAGTGCCCGTATCGAGTACGAAATGCTGTCTTATGGATATCTGCCTCCTTCACCTTAAGTTGGTGATATCCCGACCTCAAATCTATCTTGGAGAAGACCGATGCTCCTTGTTTGGTCAAACAAGTCGCTCTATCCTCAAAGAACGGATACTTGTTCTTAATTGTCAATTTATTCAACTGTTTATGGTCTATGCACATTCGCATGGACCCGCCCTTCTTCTTAACAAAGAGTACAGCGCTCTAAGGTGATACACTTGGCGAATGAAACCCCGATCCAAAGAACTCCACGAATCAAGCTTTCAACTCCACCAATTCCTTTGGCACCATCCTATACTGAGTAATAGACACCTTGCCGTTCCGGTAGAAGATCTATACTGAACTCCACTTCGCGATCCGGGGTAAACCCGAAAGCTCTTCCGAAAAGACATCGACAAAGTCTTTCACCATTCGAACATTCTCCATACCTGATTCCTTAACTTTCAAGGCACAAACGTAGACCACAACCGCCTCACATCCTTTCCTTACCATCTTCTCTGCCTTCAGTGCAGACACCACATTGGATAGGTAATTCCTTCTCTCACCTATCATCACCACCTCTTCACCCTCGACCGATTTTAGCACCATGCGCTTAGCTGCATAGTCTAGTTCTGCCTGGTACTTAACCAACCAATCCATTCCTAAGATTAAATCAAACTCCCCAAAGGGTAATTCTATCAAATCTACTTGAAATACTACCCCTTGAAGTTCTAGGGGTACATCCTTATACAGTTTGTCTATTACCACAGAGTGTCCTAGAGGGCTAACTACAGTCATCTTTCTAGCAGCAGTTTCACAAACTAAGTTTAAAGTTTCCACTATACTACTAGCAACATAAGAGTACGTCAAGCCAACATCAATCAAAGCAGCATAAGGTAACCCAGAAATTAAAAACATACCGGTTATTACATTCGGTGCATCGGTCTCCTCTCGATGCTTCGCTACATAGACCAACCCAGGCTGTCTAGCATTAGTACCTCCAGCACCTTGGCCAGGTGCTCCACGGCCCCATCCGTTACCATTTCCACCCCTAACTACACCTTGACCCCTCTGTGGTTGCTGGCCATCTCTCCTGAATTGACCATGTCCTTGACCCTCAGCTTGAGTCCTAGCTAACTTTCGCGGACAGTCCCTTATCCGATGCTTCATTGACCCACACTCAAAGCACCCTCTACTACCAGCCCGACACTCTCCCAAATGAGACTTCCCACATCGAGCACACTGAGGTGGCCACTGAGTAGCAGCAGTAGGCTTTGCGGCTCGATCTGGTCCACTAAATCTAGCCCTCTTCTGTGAACTTCCAGCAGACCTCGACGGCCTAGAACTCCTTTTATCCCTACCTCAATCCTAATTCTATCTATCGGTTTGCTTCACCTCCTCAGCTATTCTGGCCTTTTCCACGAGAACGGTAAATTCCCTTTCTCGTTGAGGTGCAATCAACACCCGCAGCTCATCTCTTAGCCCATCCTCAAACCTCGACACAAGGTGCTCATGTTCTCAGAGCCACCATTCCCGAGCATACCTACTTAACCTCAAAATTTCGCCCAGACTCTGTGCGGACTTATTCCCTTAACCAAATTCAAGAACGCCTACGTTGCGCTATGACGTAGATAACCATCTCCACATACTTCCTCTGATAAGCTACCCTAAAATAATCACAGGTGATGTCATCAGCCACTGCACCATCCCTGACCGTGAGCCACCACTGATACGACTCATCCCGGAGAAGAGACACTGTCCCTTTCAACTTCTCCTCAGTCGAGAAATCTAAGTCATCCATTATACGCTCTGTTACCTCTAACCAATACTCAGTGGTATTGGGAGCTACACTGGACACTCCCCTAAACACCTCCGCTCCGTTAGCTTGGAGTCGCTCAGCCACCGATTTTTGGGTTCCTGAACCCGCTACCTTGATAACTCTTTCCAAAACTCTGCGATCTTGCTCGAGATATCAGATCATTACCACCAGCTTGGTCTCGAAACTCCCGCCGCCGGCAGATCTGGCATCACATTCCCTGACCCATGGCTGACCACCGCTAGCTCTGACAAGGCTATCCTTCCCCTACCACGGCTACGCGGCGGACGTCCACGACCTCTTGTACTCATGCTTCTCGTTCGCTTTTAGTGGTTAAGATTTTATGAATTATTAATTACTTCACTGCTTATCTATCTAACAGCTTTATGAAAGATAGTTTTAAAAGTGATTCTTTCAGATTCTAATCTATCTAAAGTTTCAGCCTCGTGCTTATCTCCTAATTCTAAGTACATTCATCACACAAACAACATCCATGCACCACATTCAACGTGTAAGGGTATTTTCATCATTTCACTACTCGGAGGTATTTTGTAATTTTAACCTACATGGGTATTTTTGTAATTTTCCAGATTAAAGTTTCGGGTGATTTTCCAAAATAAGGGTATTTTGGTAATTTTGTGAAGCAAGGGTATTTTTGGTAATTTTACAACTTGGGGTATTTCAATAATTTTATAAGTTAGGGGGTAATTTAGTAATTTCACAAACTAGGGGAACTTTTGGTCATTTTTCAAATCTAGTGTAGTTTTTATAAATCAATGGTAATTTGGTAATTTCAAAACTAGGGTTTTTTTTCAAAACAGGTGGTCGGTCCCTTTCGATTTTAATTATAAGGTTTAGCTTTGTGAACAAGTCCTTTCGATTCGAGTGAGCAGTCATTTGCGCACTGTAGGATTCGAGCGGAGAGGAGGTGAGTCATTGGGACTGCTTAAATACCAAGCTCTCCCTAAACCCAATCCTAGACATGCGAATGGCTGTTGCCACACCCTAACTTAAGTGACTTACTAATAGGTTTGTTTGATTAGACTTAAGTCTTATGTAATTAAGAATTTGTGCAACTAGCCCTATGGTCCATCAGTACTATCATGCTCAGCTATGTCTAAAACCCACAAAGCCCACATATAAGCATTAAATCAGAGGTTAGGGTACTTACCTAGGTGGATCGGCACCGAAGACTCAGGTGCCATGCTTTCTGAGATATTCATCATCTAAAAATCATTTTACAGACTCTTAAAACATATTTTGGGCCTTATACCCACATCCGAGCTTTTGAACCAGGCTCTGATACCAAAATGTAACATCTTAAACCCGGTCAAAACCCAACGACCGAATTTGGTGTGCCACAGGAAAGAAAATGTTTTGAAAACCGATTTGTCGACTTGATTAAAGAGAAAACTTTTGGATAATTTAAGAGAAAACTAAGTTGGATCTTGTGACGTTTAAAACGTGTTAAAACTTGTTTTAGAAAAAAAAAAAACTTAGTTGTCTTATTGTTACTCCACATTTATTACTTACTCAGTGAACATTTCAGAAAATAAGTACTCATTGAGGTTTTGAAAACAACCAGTTCATATTTACCAGGTATGCTTAATAAAAGTTATAGAAACAACCAAATAAAGCGTCCAAAAAATAAAAGTTAAGCGGCCTTATTACAACGCCGAAAACCCAAAGCAAATAAACAACTATGTCCAATTAAAACTTTATAATAAAATGAATATCGAGCATGGCCACCTTGAGTCCACTCCTACCCAAATCCACGATCTAAGGTTTATCTCAAAAATATAAAGGAATGGGTGAGTCACCTAGACTCAAGTGTAAACCCCATCCCAAAAGACGTTATGCTCTTACACAATTTCATATACAAATATGTATGTCATGCAACCCATCAACCTAGATATCCATCCATATCTCCCAAATCTACCCCTTGTGGTACCAAACCACTGGTGGTGCCAAACCACTAGTGACCGAAGTCACAAATAAACATATATGGTACAAAACCACTGGTGGTGCCAAACCACTGAGACATAGTCACAATATTATAATATGTGGGGTCAACTCACCATTGTGATACCAAATCATTGGTGACAGCCTGATGGATCATACTCCCCCTCCTCTCATCACCCATAACATATATTCATGCTAACAATATTAGTATGATCATGCTTAACATACATAATTATGTATACAGAATATCATGCACTCATAGATCACAATTAACACAAGCAATCGTAACCAACTTACCCGGCATCCTCGCTTTCACCCACAAGGGTGATTTGGTAACCATAGCCGTCACTCAGGCTTTTATTAACACGTAACAATTAACATATTAAGTAAAGAAAGTGTGTAAGAGTTACACACCTGGTTCTCGTACTAGCGTTTTTACTTCTTCTACGCTACTGTCACTTGAGACTACGACTATCGGCCTACGATTTACTTTCGATGTCGGCCCGCACTCGAATGGCCAATCTCGCACTCCCGATACTAATCGTTTCTTGTACTTTAGCGTTGGGTTTATAGATCCAACCCTTCCTATCGCTTGACTGTTATTAGTGTCCATAATAACTCCTTGGTCACTAAACCAATAAAATGATGAGATCCAATTAATTAAATTAATCGTATACTTAAAACGAACCCTTACCTAATCTATCGAATCTCGAAAAGCCCTTAAGAAATTGTCGCCTTCCTACCTATATTCGGCCAAGCCCAAAAGATTAAACCAAATCGCTGATCACAACCAATCGAGTACCATACAACATTCGCCAAAGAGAAAAGAACACGAAAGTGGCTATTTGACCGAACCTACCACCAACCTACCTTCGAATTTTCCACAAATCGGTAAAGACAGGCACAAAGAAGATAGGATTTGGCTACCAATAGCAGAGAGTGAAACCGATAGAGCCTTAGGAAAAATATGATTCGGGTTAGATACTAATTGAAGTAGAGAGAAATTGCAGAGAAGAAAATCCTGAAAACTTACCAAACTAAAGAGGTGTATTCGGCTATGGTGCACCTTCGAGAAAAAGAGACTACCCAGAAGGGGTTCGGCTATGGGAGAAGAAGATGGGAACCAGGGTATTCAGCTTTAGAAGAATTTTGGAAAGAAGAATAAGGCTAGGGAATTTTGGTTTTGTCAAGAAGTAGAGAAAATGAAGAAAAAATTTGACGAGAGAAAAGATGAGAAAGAAAAGAGGAAAATGAAAGAAAAGATGGACACTTTAGCTACTAAATTTCGGCAATACACACACACAGAGTTGGAGTTTTGGCCAACTCTCCCCTCTCCTAATAACTTTTATCCATCCTGATAACTTAACCATTGTCTTACCTTTAAAAGAGGCCACCTTAAAACCAACTCTTCCCTCTTAATTCTCAGCATTTTATCACCAAAATAAAAGAATTAAAACTCATAAAATGTAGCTCATGTGCCGTCCTCCCCCTTCCCCTAGAAGTGCCGAATTTTGACCCATCAATTTTGGCCCCAAGCGGCCACACTAGGCCCAAACTCCTCCCCCTTGTGACGCCACCTACATGCCCACTTGTAGTACCTCCAAACGTTAGGCTACAAGCCCAACTTGCTACTAAACATACTTACTTAACTTAATTCATAAACTAACACTATTTATAATCAATTTAACCTAGGTTTAAGCCCAAACTTGAGCCCAATACACACCTCAAGGCCTTAACCTACTAATTTAGCCATGCGACACACCAAATGCATGACCCCAAAATCGTGGATATCACAAGCCCTTTGCACAAGGTTAAAGCTTTATTTATAAAAATATCAAAATTTACCCAAGTAAGGCTTGAACTTGGGACCTCTCACACACACCCAGGACACATAACAACTAAAGAAAATAGACATTGTGTGTCATACATACACGAAATCAAAAATTAAAATTCTGGGGCGTTACAAGTTTACATTTTAGTCCCTAAATCATGTTTTCATCAAAAATCACTTTGTAAAAGTTGTTTATCCACCAATAATCTTTCATTTTCTATCATAAATTTCTAATTTCCAGCATATACATCCATGACCCATTTTTCATACCTTGATAACTTTTCAAATTTATCCCCCAAATAGAGAGAATAAGCTATCCCGATTCTAAAAATATCAACATTACTAAAAACGGGACAAGGAAACTTAACCAATTTGGCCATGAAAGTTTCTTCTCTCTCTCTCTTAGGGTTTCCATGTATTTTTAGGTTGAAGATGACATAAAATAAGATGATATCATCTTTTAATTAATTAAATTTTGCTATTTCTATTTTAGTCGTTGACCTCTTTCTATAATTCCATGGATGAGTTACCATGAAAAAATCTACATACTTTTCTTAATGGTCTAATTACCATATAAGGACCTCTATTTTTGAATTCCATAGCTATTTGATCCTTATAGCTACTAGAATTTAACTTTCACATTTTATGCAATTTAGTCCTTCTCGTAATTAGGCAGTAAATCGATAAAATTTTCATCTCAAAACTTTCACATGTCACATCTATCATAATATGGACCATAAAATAAAATAAAAATAAGTTTTATTTTCGGCTCGAATTTGTGGTCCCGAAACTATTGTTCCGATTTCACCAAAATTGGGCTGTTACATAATATTTTTTAAAAATGAACACCCCAAACCCGGCCCAAACACCATAACCGGATCTGGCATGTCACTGAGGAGATTTAAAGAAAAAATGTTGAAATTTTGGAAAAATATTTTTCTTGAGTTTAACCTTTTATTCGGTAAAACTAAATGGTTGAATTATTTGTAAGAGATATACATTTTATATTAATGCCTTAGTTTAATTAAAACGTAAAATTTAAATGTCAAATAATAATAATAACCCAAAATAAAACCAAAAAGAAAAGGAACCCAAGGCCTTATTACAACGAAATTTAAAATCCACTAATTAAAAATAACAAAAACAATTAAACTAAGTAGAGTCTTTTGTCAATCAAGATATTCTCTCGATGGCCACCTTGTGCTCCTCTCCATTTTTTCGATGCACTAGGTGCTACCTAAAGATGTTAAATAATAGGGTGAGTCGCGAGACTCGAGCAGTACAACCCTCGTACCATCGATTGGGCCTTACGCCCACGTAATGTATAATGAGCACAATATATCGAAAAATATGCAAAGCCCAACCCAATCCTAAGTTTCCATCCGCCACACACCACCCTTACCCGCCAATCACACCATTGGGGATTTCTACAATCAACCTACACCGCTACACACCATCGATGGCGCTCATGTCACAGCTTAGCTACTCATCGTCAAATCATGGCAAGAGCTACTACAATGATCATGGCAAGAAGCCACTACAATGATCATGGCAAGAAGCCACTACAATGATCATGGCAAAAGCCACTACAACCTAACACTTCCCTTTCATCAATCACCCAACCCCGTGCAATCACAGAAATCGACATACATGTAAAACATATCATCTCAACAGAAACATTCATTTATGAATGACAGAAATCACTAACCTGGTGATTCGCCTTTACCCTCTTTGGGTTTCAACCGTCATGCCGGGATTTTGGCATTTAACAAAATATAGAAGATTTATATACATGTACTAACGAATAAATCTGAATGGTGTGAAAAGTTACACACCTGATAAATATGTAGGACTACCCTCTATGTCGATACACTCGCTAATCGGATCTACTGCCCTTTTCTACAACTTTGCTCAAAAGTACGAAGATAAAACTTCCCCTACATTCTGCCAAGGATTATTATGTACCCGGATTTAGATGTTTGACTAAACAAATCTCCTTACCTAAATCAATTGAATCTCGAAAGTAGGGTGATTCAGGTGCTACCGATTTAGAAACCTACGCGATTTGATCTTCTTCAAATCTCAGAATGCCGCCCATGAAAGAAAACACAAGATCAATCCATTCGGCTATTGTCTCTAAAAGCTTGAAAGAGATTAAAACCTCGCGAGTCGACACTTACCTTTAGTTTTCTTCAAGATTCGGCAATCACATGAGGTGAGACCTAGGGATTTCAGCTTTTAAGAAAATCACAGAAAAGATGGACAAAAAGAATGCTGTCTAACAAAGGGTATTCGGTCAATGTGCTTGAAAGAGAAGAGACAGAAAATATCAGTTTTTTGGCAAATGGTGAAGCTTTAGAGGGTTTCAGTTTTTGGTAGCAAAAGAAAAGAAGAAAAGAAGAGCCTTATTTGCCGAAATTAGGAGGAAAAGAGAAAAAAAGATCAAGACTCTGCTTCAGGAAAAATAATGAAAATTTGGCATCCTTTGACTCTATCTAGCCATCCCCCCTTTACACACACAGTCCAAATTTTGGCTACCTCTAGCCTCCTGAATAGCCTCTCATCTTTTCCCTTATCTTTATTCGAACTCACATCCAAAAGAGTCCTACATCACACCACTTCCTCCCTTCTTTATCTGCTTAATATCCAGATATTTTAAACATTAAAAATCCCTAAATATTAGCCTTGTTGCCGTCCCCCCTTACTCCCTTCTAAGTGCCGAATTTGGCCCAATAACTTGGGCTCCAAGCAACCACAACTTGGGCCTTCTCCATCCACTAGTGACGCCACCCTTCACTCCCTTATGGCGCTATCCTACTTTGGCCTCAAGCCCAACTTGATATTTTTAAACACAAATACCTACCTTCAAATCCTATGGTGACTAAACAGAATATTTTAACCAAGGTTTTAGCCCATTTTTGAGCCCAATCTGGACCCCTAACCCTCAATTTAGTATTTTAAACCATCGACACACATAGTGCACGGGCCCATTTAATTAGGATGTTACAGTTCGACCCCCCTTAAAATAAATTTCTGCCATAAAATTTACCTGATCAGAAGAGATGGGAATACTGTTGTCGCATAACATCCTTTGGCTCTCATGTCGCTTCCTCCGCGCCGTGGTTTTGCCACAAAACCTTGACCAAAGCGACGGCTCCTCTTCAAAAGACAAATCTGGCCTTACTTCAATCTTTTCCACCGGCACAACGTGCAATGGATCAAAACGATAACGTCTAAGCATCGAGACATGGAACACGTCGTGTATCTGCTCCAACTCCGAAGGTAACTCCAATCGATATGCCACTGGGCCCACACGTTCTAGCACTCGATAAGGTTCAATAAACCGGGGACTTAGCTTACCCTTTCGACCAAACCTCATTACCTTCTTCCACGGTGATACTTTCAAGAAGACTTGATCTCCTACTGAAAATTCCATCTCCCTTCATTTTAAATCCGCATAAGATCTCTGCTGGTCAGGCGCTTCCTTCAACTGAGCCCGAATTAACCTAACTTTCTCTTCTATTTCTGACACTAGTTCTGGACCCAACACCTGACGCTCACCTAACTCTGTCCAACAAGTTGGGGTACGACATCTCCTTCCGTATAACGATTCATAAGGTGCCATCTGAATACTAGATTGATAACTATTATTGTACGCGAATTCTGCCAAAGGCAAATACTCCTCCCAGCTTCCCCTAAAATCGATGATGCAACCCCTTAGCATATCCTCCAAGATCTGAATTACCCTCTCAGACTGACCATCAGTCTGTGGATGAAAAGCGGTGCTGAAGTCTAGCCTTGTTCCCATCGCTTGATGAAGAGCCTTCCAGAATCCTGATGTGAACCTAGGGTCTCTGTCTGATATGATCGACATAGGTACACCATGCAGTCTCACCACCTCAGCCACATACAACTTAGCCAACCTTTGTAGAGAAAAGTCGACACAAACCAGTATGAAGTGAGTAGACTTCATCAACCGATCCACGATCACCCAAATTGAATCCTTCTTAGTGGGCGTAAGGGGTAACCCACTAACAAAATCCATCGTGATTCTCTCCCATTTCCACTGTGAAATCTTCATCGGCTGCAATAACCCCGAAGGCAGCTGGTGTTTCGCTTTCACCTGCTGGCACGTCAAACATTTACCCACGAATTCTGTTACCTCTCGCTTTAGACCTGGCCACCAAAATTATTCTCACAAATCTCGGTACATCTTAACCCCTCTAGGATGCATAGCGTAAGGGCTACTATGTGCCTCCTGAAGAATCATCTACCTTAACTCCACGTCTTTTGGCATACAAACTCTCTTACAAAAACATAGGACTCCATCACCATTCAAACTATAGTCCTCCCCTTCACCACTTCGCACTTGCCAAAGTCGAGCACTCAAAACATCGTCTAGAAGTTGCTTCTCCTTGATCTGACTTGTCTACATAGGTCTTACTTGGAGCTCAGCTACCAAACTTCCATCCTTATACAGACTAAGATGAGCGAACATCGCCCTCAAATCCGCTATCGCCTTCCTACTCAGCGCATCTGCCACCACGTTAGCCTTACCTAGATGATATTCGATCAAGCAGTCATAGTCCTTCAAGAGCTCTATCCACTTATGTTGCCTCAGATTCAACTCCTTCTGGGTAAGGAGATACTTCAGGCTCTTATGGACCGTGTAAATAACCGACTTCTCCCCATACAGGTAGTGCCTCCAAATCTTCAGAGCAAACACTACCATCGCCAATTCTAAATCGTGCGTAGGGTAGTTCAACTTATGCTTTCTCAACTGTCGAGACATATATGCAACAACTTTTTCATCTTGCATCAACATACATCCTAAACCCGTGTGTGATGCTTCACAGTAGACGATAAATTCTTTTCCCGCCTCTGGCTGAATTAACACTGGCGCTTCCGTCAAGATTCTCTTCAGCTTCTCAAAGCTCTCCTGCTGTTTATCGGTCCATACAAACGATACTCTCTTCCTCAACAACTTAGTTAAAGGGGCCGCTATCAATGAGAACCCTTCAACAAATCTTCTGTAGTACCTGGCCAATCCCAAGAAACTTTGAATCTCCGCCACAGACTTCGACGGTTTCCAATCCAATACGGCTTCTATCTTCCGAAGGTCCACCCCAATTCCCTCTACGGAAACTACATGCCCTAAGAAAGTCACTTCCTTTAGCCAGAACTCACACTTACTGAACTTTGCGTACAACTAATTCTCCCTCAGAATTTGCAACACTACACAAAGATGTGCATCATGCTCCTCCTCGGACTTGGAGTAAACCAGGATATCATCGATGAACACCACGACAAACCTATCAAGATACGGTTGAAACACCCTGTTCATCATATCCATAAATGCCGCTGGCGCATTCGTCAACCCGAACAACATCACTAAAAATTCGTAATGACCGTACCGAGTTAGAAACGCCGTCTTATGAATGTCTCCTTCCTTTACCCTTAACTGATGATATCCTGACCTTAAGTCAATCTTAGAAAAGACCAAAGCTCCTTTGAGCTGATCGAACAGGTCGTCAATTCTTGGCAGTGGGTACTTGTTCTTAATCGTTAAGTTATTCAGTTGACGGTAGTCCACGCACATATGCATGGATCTGTCCTTCTTCTTCACAAACAGGACCGGGGCTCCCCACGGAGACACACTCGATCGGATAAAACCATGATCCAATAGTTCCTAGATCTGAGCTTTGAGTTCCACCAACTCCTTCGACGCCATCCTGTATGGAGCAATAGACATTGGAGCTGTACCCGGAAGTAGCTCTATTCCCAACTCCACCTCGCGATCAAGGGGTAATCCTGGCAACTCCTTAGGAAAGACATTTGTGAAATCCTTGACTGTTCGAACCTCATTGACAGTCACCTCCTTAACATCCAAAGCACTGATAAAGGCTAGAAATGCGTTGCATCCTTTCTGAATCAACTTAACAGCCTTCAATACCGATACTATGTTGGACAAATAGTTCCTTCTTTCTCCCAACACAACTACCTCCCTGCCTTTCGGGGTATTCAACACCATGCGTTTAGTCTCACAATCCAACTTAGCATGATGTTTAGTCAACCAATCCATTCCTAAGATAAGATCAAGCTCTCCAAATGGTAACTCCATTAAGTCTACCGGGAACACTACTCCTTGAGTTTCTAAAGGTACGTCTCTAAACAGTTTGTCCACTACCCTGATTGTCCCAGAGGGCTAACCATAGTAATCTTCCTAGTAGTTATTTCAGAGTCTAAACTTAGGGTCTCAGATACCAAACATGCAACATAGGAGTGGGTTGACCCAATATCAATCAAAGTAAGGTATGGGCTATTTGCAATAAAGAACGTACCGGTTATGAAGTCCGGTGCGTCACCATCCTCCCATCGGTGAGCTGCATAAACTAGACCTGGCTGCCTCGCGTCTACATTACCTGTACCCCTACCAGGTGCTCCACGACCCCGACCAAATCTATTTCCTCCTCTGGCCGCGCCATGACCCCTTGGTACTGGCTGACCACCTCTTCTAACCTGATCAGAACCTCGTCCCGCGGCTGTGCCTACTCCACTTATGGACAGTCTTTAATCATATGCTTCGTGGATCCACACCTAAAGCATCCACCGGCTATCCTTCTACACTCCCCATAATGCACCTTCCCACACGAAAGATATGATCGATTCTGAGCCGTCAGAGCACGAGCTGGCCCATCAGACCTAGGCCTTTTCTAAAAATTTTCGAATGATCCCGACAGCCCAAAATTCCTCTTACTCCTATTCCTATCCTTATCCTTATTCTGTTTCTCAGTCCGCTTAACATCCTCAGATATCTTAGCTTTCTCAACCAAAATCGCAAAGTCTCTTTCCCGCTGTGGTGCTACTAATACCCTCAGCTCATCCCTTAGTCCATCCTCGAACCGTACGTAACGCTCATAGTCAGTCGCCATAATCCTTCGAGCGTAACGGCTCAACTGCAGAAACTCTGCCTCGTACTCAGATACAGACTTACTTCCCTGTACCAAGTTCAAGAATGCCTTTCTCTGCACGTCCACATAACTGGCCCCGATGTACTTTCCCTAGAATGACTGTTTAAAGAAGTCCTAATCAATGCGGTCTGCGAAAGTACCCTCCTTTACCGTGAACCACCACTGGTAGGCCTCGTCTCGAAGAAGAGACACGACCCCCTTCAACTTCTCCTCCACAGTGAAGTCAAGGTCATCCATTATGCGCTCAGTTGCCTCCAACCAATACTCAGCTGTGTTAGGGGCTACGCCAAAAACTCCCTAAACATCTTTGCTCGCTGGCTCGAGTCGCTCGACACGCACTTCCAAGCTCTTGAACTCCGGCTTACTCCAAACTACTCTTTCAAGGACCCACAAGATCGCTTGAGACACTACACCATCTCCACCCGTTTGGTCCTAAAATTCTCCCTCCACAGCTGGCAGATTCGGCATCTCATTTCTTGACCTGTGACCAGACCCTACTGGTTCAGACACGGTCATCCTACCCCTACCACGACCATGTGGCAAACGTCCTCGACCCCTTGTACTCATTTTTTCGATCGACGTTTACCTGATTAAGAATTTTATGAATAATTAATTCTTCCCACTTATTAACCGCGAACAATCTTATGTAAAATCATTTCGATAGTAGTTCTTTCGAATTCGAATTCTATCTACAAGTTCAGTTCTCAAGTCTGTATTTTCTAATTCTAGAATTCTCATTCAATCATCATCAATCAGAACATCACATACACGCATCAACCACACAAGCAACATCCATGAACTCATATTCCTCTCTTAGGGGTATTTTCGTCATTTCACTACCCAAGGGTATTTTCATAATTTTACCTACAAGAGTATTTTCGTAATTTTTCAAAATAGAGTAGCTTGGTAATTTTTCAAAATAAGGGTATTTTGGTAATTTCGTGAAGTAGGGGTATTTTGGTAATTTTGCAATCTGAGGGTATTTCGATAATTTTTCAAATCAAGGGCATTTTGGTAATTTATTACAAAACTAGAGCATTCTAGTAGTTTTGTGAAAATAGGGTGGCTGGTTTTTTTCGGGTTTTAATTATAAATTTTGGCCCGTCAACAAGTCCTCATGGCTAAGGTGAACAGACACTACGCACCAGGTAGGATTCCAACGAAGAGGAGGTGAGTCACTAGGACTGCTTAAGTACCAAGCTCTCCCTGGATCCAATCCTAGACATGCGTATGCTTGTTACCACACCCTAACTCAGCGACTTATTCCCGGGTTTGTTTAATTAGGTTAAGTTTTATGAAGTTTAAAGTATGGTGTAAACTAGACCTAAAGTTCATCAAATTCTATTTAAACTGATCTACGTCCCATAAAGCCCATCGAGCCCATAGATACTTAACACACAATGGTTCAGAATACTTACCTGGCGGACTTGGGCCGGAGACGCAGGTGCCATGGCGAGCTAACAGACCTGTATCATTTATAAAAATGCATGTTTTAAAGCCCATCTTTAGAAAACGTTTTGAGCCCAAAACCCCAAAGTCGAGTTTTGAATCGGGCTCTAATACCAATTTGTAACACCCCAAACCCGGCCCAAACACCATAACCAGATCTGGCATGTCACTAAGGAGATTTTTAAAAAAATGTTGAAATTTTGGAAAAACTATTTTTCTTGAGTTTAACATTTTATTCGGGAAAACTAAATGGTTGAATTATTTGTAAGAGATATACATTTTATATTAATGCCTTAGTTTAATTAAAAGGTAAAATTTAAATGTCAAATAATAATAAAACCCAAAATAAAACCAAAAGAAAAGGAAAAAATGTAAAGCTAGTGGCCCATGGCCTTATTACAACGAAATTTAAAATCCACTAATTAAAAATAACAAAAATAATTAAACTAAGTAGAGTCTTTTGCTGAATTAAGATATTCTCTCATGGCCACCTTGCGGTCCTCTCCAAATTTCCGATGCAATCGGGTGCTACCGAAAGATGTTAAATAATAGGGCGAGTCATGAGACTCAGGTGTGCAACCCTCGTGTACCATCGATTGGGCCTTAGGCCCACGTAATGTATAACAAAGCACAATATATCGTAAAATATGCAAAGCTCCACCCAATCCTAGGTTTCCAGCCGCTACACACCACCCTTACCTGTCAATCACACCATTAGGGATTTCTACAATCAACCCACACTGCTACACACCATCGATGGAAGTCATGCTGCAGTTAGCTGTTCATCATCAGATAATGGCAATAGCCACTACAACAGATCATGGCAAGAAGCCACTACAATAGATCATGGCAAGAAGCCACTACAACAGGTCATGGCAAAAGCCACTACAACTGAACACTTCCCCTTTCATCAATCACCCAACCCCATGCAATCACAGAAATTGGCATACATGTAAAACATATCATCTCAACAGAAACATTCATTTATGAATGACAGAAATCACTAACCTGGTGATTCTTCTTTACCCTCTTCGGGTTTCATCCGTCATGCCGAGATTTCGGTATTTAACAGAATATAGAAGATTTATATACATGTACTAACGAACAAATCTGAATGGTGTGAAAAGTTACACACCTGATAAATACATAGGACTACCTTCTATGTCGATACCCTCGCTAATCGGATCTACTGCCCTTTGTCTACAACTTTGCTCAAAAGCGGGAAGATAAAGCTTTCCCTACATTCGGCCAAGGATTATTATGTACCCGAATTTATATATTTGACTAAACAAATCTCCCTACCTAAATCAATTGAATCTCAGAAATAGGGTGATTCAGGTGCTATCGATTTAGAAACCAACGCGATTTGATCTCCTTCAAATCCCAGAATGCCACCCATGAAAGAAAACATAAGATTAATCCACCATGTAGCCATTCGACTATGGTCTCTAAAAGCCAGAAAAAGATTAAAATCTCGCGAATCGACACTTACCTTTAGTTTTCTTCAAGATTCAGTAATCACAGGAGGTGAGATCTATGGATTTCGGCTTTTAAAAAAATCACGAAAAAGATGGACAAGAGGAATGATGTCTAACAAAGGGTATTCGGTCAATGTGCTTGAAAGAGAAGAGACAGAAAATATCAGTGTTTTGGCAACTGGTGAAGCTTTAGAGGGTTTCGATTTTTGGTAGCAAAAGAAAAGAAGAAAATGCCGAAATTAGGAGGAAAAGAGAAAAGAAGATCAAGACTCTGCTTCAGGAAAAATAATGAAAATTCGGCATCCTTTGACTTTATCTAACAGTCCCCCCTTTACACACACAGTCCAAATTTCGGCCACCTCTAGCCTCCTGGATAGCCTCTCATCTTTTTCCCTTATCTTTATCCGAACTCACATCCAAAAGAGTCCTACATCACACCACTTCCTCCCTCCTTTATTAGCTTAATATCCACATATTTTAAACATTAAAAATCCCTAAATATTAGCCTTGTTGCTGTCCCCTCTTACTCCCTTTTAAGTGCCAAATTTGGCCCAATAACTTGGGCTCCAAGCAACCACAACTTGGGCCCTCTCCATCCACTAGTGACGCCACCTTTCACTCCCTTATGGCGCCATCCTACTTTAGGCCTCAAGCCCAACTTGATAATTTTAAACACAGATACCTACCTTCAAATCCTATGGTGACTAAACAGAATATTTTAACCAAGGTTTCAGCCCATTCATGAGCCCAATATGGACCCCTAACCCTCAATTTAGTGTTTTAAACCATTGACACACATAGTGCACAGGCCCATTTAATTAGGATGTTACAAAAAAACCCTATGGAAAATGTTTAACACGTAAACCAAACAAGTTAAATTTCAAGGGAATTATAATATGTCTCCCCCTAAGAGGTAGAACCATGCTCAATTAAACATTCCTTATATTAATGTGCTTGTTCAATTTATACAATCATTGAATCAACAAAGTCTTTAAAAATTCAAAATCATTTCCCCCTTTGACAAGGCAAAATGTGACAATTGTAACCATAAACCATTACTAGATTAGTAATAAATTCAACAAGTCAGCAATAACATTTGCTATAACACCCCAAACCTGGCCCAGACGTTACGATCGGATCTGACGTGTCACATCGAAGTGTTGATTCAAAAACTGGTCTTGTCGATGAAAGTTCGTGACTAAATTTTGGATCTTTTTTAATTAATTGCTATAGAAAACGTTGGTGTTGTAAAATCAAAACATGTTGAACAATTATTGGTCATATCATTTGTTACAAGTTTATTAATCTAAATTAAAAACCATGGGAGCTTTTCTAATTGTAAACCCTAGAATTTGAAATGCGTGATTTTCTTTGGAAAACAGTTATTATTTTGAAAACTCACTTTTCCTAATGTAGCAGGTAGAAATAAGGAGTTAAAACCAAATAAAAGTTAAACCTCAAATGGCCTTATTACATAATCAAACCCAAACATAAATTAAAAATATTTAAGTCTTATGCGGAAAATCAGTATTCACGTGGCCACCTCCGGGTCCCTCGCGGCTCCAAATCGTTTAAGGCTGGGGATTGCCTGTACATTTAAAAGAAAGGGTGTATTTGTAAAAACTCAGTGTGTAATCCCCTATTAGTCAAATAATAATCGGTGCAAGTAGAAACAGACTAGTCTAAGCCCAATACAGTAATAGATCAGTCTGGGCTTTAGCCCTATACAGTAACAGTGTGGACCTGAGCCCAAAATAATGACAGTACAGAACAAAGATGCAACCCAACCCAATCTAGCCAACAACCACCTGTACCAACCAACACACCATGTGGGAACTATGTCGACCCACCCATCCAACACACCAATATCACAACATAGCTACTAATAGTAACGCAGCAAAGCTGCTAACAATAATAAACGTGGCCTAGCCACTAAAATCAGAATACGTGGCGAAGCCACTAGAACAGTAAAAACGTGGCAAAGCCACTAGTACAGTACTTTCTCCAAATCAGAATCCCAACCCCAATGTAGAATGTCGTGTCATAAATATTACGTGTATGCAGTATGTCATATTCATAACCAGTCATATAGATATCATACACACATCAACTAAACTACCACTAGAGGTATAATGGTCATTTTATCGGTTAGGGGTAAAACAGTAATTTCACCCATTAGGGGTATTTTGGTAATTCAACCCTACAAAGGTATTTCGATAATTCTACCCTACAATAGTATTTTGGTAATTCTACCCTACAAGGGTATTTCGGTAATTCTACCCTACAAAGGTATTTCAGTCATTTAACTCATTAGGGGTATTTAAGTCATTTTACTCCCTAGGGTCTCGGTACAGTTAACGACCTTTCCAAAGGCCCACAGTTGCCTCGAGCGACCCGGATAACCTATTGGCCAAAATAGTGTAATTGGGCCAAAGGTCCACTACTCAGCTCAAGTGGGCCAACATGCTCGTGGGCTGCTCATTTCAAATTTCGTCATGGCTATATGAACTTCGCAGCCCAATCCAGTATTATTTGCTATTGTGGATTTTACCCATATGGGGCCCATTGGGCCCATATGGCCCATCTTAGCCCAACGAGGTTGATTACTGCCCAAACTCACGACAACGCTCGTGGCGGCCTCTACAGTTTGTTGCCACAATTTGTGAGCTTGGTTTACCATACGAGCATTTGCACGCTCGTACGACCTCAGATGCCGAAGTTTCAGCTTTTCGAATTTTACCGATTCCTAGTACAAGAGGGTTGTGAATACATACCATTGTCCATCGCTTTGACAAGAATAATCACAGGTGTATTATTACACGCCTTTTAGCGACCACTTGCGAGATTCCAAAAGCACCAACCTAGATTCAATCCAAAAGATTTCAATCACCCTCAAATCTATAATGAGATTCATAACCTCAAACTTTACATCGCCCTTACCACTAACCTTGGTAAATAGGAGTATAGCCTTTAACCCTAAAATCACTTGGCTAGACTCTCACAATTGTCTGATTTACCATGCAATCGCATAACAACAAATCCAATTAGAGGGTTGATTAAGGATGTAGTTTACACCCATCACATTAACTTGAGCAAGGTAGAGAACACTTACTGAATCCCTAAGAACTGAATGCTGACTTAAAGGAGCGGCACACGTGAGTGGAATATTGCGTTCGATCTAAGAGGACAAACCTTAAAGAAGATCATTGATTAGAAACATGATAATCCTAAAAGGGTAAATCGCAAAGTAACAAGAACAACCCAGTCACTTACCCCACTATTCGGCTTGTCAGAGTTTTAGAAGATGTGAGGAGGAGGCAAGGTATTCGGCTATTACCTAAGAAGAGAGGAACAGAAGAACTTAATTTGATTTAGCCCAAAGAGAAGAAGGAGGAGAAGAATGTCGAATCGACATAGAGAAAAATGAAGAAGGAAGAAAAGCTTTAAAGGAGAACTCGGCACTTGATGTTTATGTTTCAAAAAAAAGTGGACAATAGAAGAGAAACAAAGTTGAAAAGAGAAATACCCGAATGGTCAAGAATGTTGCACGAGATGCCAAAAGGAGAGAAAACCTAAAACGAAAAAAAGAAAATCCCAAAACAGCAGAGAAAAAATTCAGCTTCTATACTCTCACCAACTGCCGAAAATGCACCAAAGGAATGCCCATAGCCGAATTCCCTACTCAAGCTTTCCCATTCGACTATGACTCCCTACACATTCAAACTCCTTAAAAACCCCCACCGATTTTTCCTCGATTTTCTCCAAACCTCCCATTCAAATCCATTCAAATTTGATGGCCAATTCTCCAACCACCTCTACAGAGTTTGAATCAAACTATGCCTCTTACACCACAAAGATATAAAATAAAACCCCCTCTTTGCATGCTATGGGATTCGAACCCACTCCTTCTTAAATGCCCAACACGCCACTAGCCACCACAACACAAGGTCTCTTGTGTCACAAAACAAACACAACTTAATATATGCTCTTTAAGCTAACATCCAGGTTTCCAAAAGAGCAAAACTCAAAATTCTGCCAGAGGCCACACTTGAACCTAGGCTTCCTAAATACCCCTATACACACCCAAATCACTTAGCCATTAAAGCAGATAAGCAATTTTGTCAGAACATGAAAATTAAAGACCCTACATTTTTAGGGCGTTACATTTGCATTTCATTTTTGCAACCATTTTTCCATTTTCTCCTATTTTTGGAAAAGATGCCAAAAGTGCTACCCTCACCAAGAGATATCGAAATCTACCATAAATGAAAACAAAGTTGGCGAATTACCAAATCAAGACCATACTCCCTCTTACTATATTCATCCTCGATTGGCTTCTATCATGTTGTTTAAAGGGATGAGATTTAATGCTACCTTATTGATCATTTGCAAAAATGTCTAGTTTTAATATTTATAAAAGAGTGATCGAACTTGTAGGTATTGCGACAACAATAGAGGCAAGCGCACCTATCAAACAGTAGTATAGCTCAGGCAAGAATATCTTATCGAACCCAAGGAACCTAAAAGTACTATTACTCACTTTCTTTCTATTATTTAACCTTAAATATGGAGTGATTAATTAACTTATCTAAGACTAATGAAATACTTAAACTAAATGCAAAGACAAAAGAATAAACTGGGAAAAGACTTTGGAAAACTCAGTTGATAAAGACGATACCCTCGGGAAGAATCCACCCATGACTTCACTTATTATCTAACTTTCAATTTGTATGATTTATTTTACTTAGCTTGATCCGTGAGACTCCCTAACCTATATTAAACCTTCTCTCAAGTGAATAACATCTAACCTTAGGTTAATTAGTGGAACTCTCGTTCTCTTATAATAACCCCTAAGGAAGCGATAGAATCGATCAATGGACTCTCATATTAGGTTTTACCCTAATCCAAAAATCTCGTAACCCTATCTCTAGGCACTGATCAACTCCGCTTAATTATGCTAGATCTATTCTTAGGCGGGTCTATTCCTCCTCCACCTAAGCACATCGATTAAATTAAGCCACATAATTAAGAAAAACTAAGTATTTATCATATAAACCAATAAATCAAATAACAAAATCCATCATAGGTTTCATCCCTTTCAGGTATCTGAGGGGTTTAGTTCATAACAAAATAAGAAAACATCTCAAGAGAAAAGATAAAACAAAACATAAGAAATCCCTAAAATCCCCTGAAGGAATTGAAGGAGAGATCATCCGTCTTGAGTAGAATTCTGACTCTTCGAGATGGATCAACTGGCTATCTTCGAGTAATTCCCTAAATGAGTAAAGCTCTGGTAGAAAACTTTGCTAAAACCTCATGCCCTTGAATTGCTGCCTTGGATTATTTATATAGACGTTTGGGATGCTTCACTTGGCTCCTAAGTACTCGTAATTCAAGTGAAATTCGTCCTAAGTGTTTGAGTGGACATAGGATTGCATTTCTTAGGCTCTAAGCATCCAATTCCGAGTGAAATTACTCTTTTCATGGTAGGGCACTACCTTGACACGCCTGTAAATCGTGGTCCAGCCGTGTCTCTATTCTCATTGATTTAGGCACGACTATGACACGCCTGTACAATATCTGGGTAGAGGCCGTGCTTGGTCGCCGCTAATTGGGGCACGCTGCAGTGCATCGGGTCGGTAGTGTTGGGCTTTTTCGTCGATTTGCACTATGTAAATCGTGGTGTAACCGTGTGCAAATCTAAATATTGGGGCGCGGTCAGGTGTGGTATGAAGTCCGTGCCGTGCCGACTTCTTGGGTTAACCTATTTTGGTCCGTATTAAGCCCGCTTTTACGTTCTTTTTTATCCTTAGGTGTTCTTCCGAGTATAAGACATGAAAAGAAAGGATTAAGAGCACCTTTTACATAAATTAAAGATAAATTCATCCAAAAGCATACTAAATGTGGGATTAAAATATGTTACTTTTACAATTTATCAAATACCCCTACACTTAAGCTTTTGCTTGTCCTCAAGCAAAATTCTCAATTTACAATTAAAACGAACTTTCCAAAATTCATAATTCCCATTGACAATGCCTCATCATAATTCATAGATAATTTATACATGGATCATTTAGCTCGAAGTGCCCTAAAGATTCAAACGAGATAAGTCATGATTTTGTAGCATGAAAACATAGGTGTCTCCCCTTATTTATATAATTGCCTTTGATTCAAAATCGACAAGGATTGACATCCTCACTAAAGATTCACTCAAAGCACTCAAAGTGTTTAACGATCAAGAAAAAGCACTCAAAAGTCGAACCTGAAAAGCTAATCCTATAGGCTTGCCTGAAAATCAAATCTCCATCACTGTATATGAGATGATAAACATATCAAAAGGTCTTTATTAGGGTTGTAACGGGGCTTAGGTTAAAAGGTGTGGATAAAGGCTGAATTAGAGAGTTAAAATTGAGATTGAATTAACTAATTACCTAGTCAAAAAGTAATCAACTAAATATGAATATTTACATCGAATGAAAAGTAATAATACCACTATTGATAATTACTCTATAATAAAGAGTATTTTCTTCACTTTAAAATTTGATAATACTTTAATACGAGCTTTTTCTTCAACAATTGGAGTTTAATTGCTCTAAGCTCTTTTATTGAATAAACTTGGATTTTTATTTTTTAAGAACAAACTAAGAAAAACTTAATAGAAGGAACTTTGATAATTGAAGTAACCTAATTTGGCAATTGATCAAGTCAATTCTCGATAGTGGGGTAGTCAAAGAATGTTGATAACAAATACAAAGGGATTTTGGGTTAATATTAGTGGGTGAGTCAATAAAAAGGTTGTTAGGATTCAACGGGGTTTACTAGGGGTTAATTTGTGTAGGTAGGCTTTTTAGTGGAGTGAACGGGCTAAAACCTAGGTGCCTTTATCATCTCAGTATATCAAATCCTTATTGTGGTCTTGACATGCATAACCGAGGTAAGTTTTAGAATAACAATTGAAAGTTGACACACTCAATATCAATAAAATGAGCATGAAAAATAATATATGCTCTATAAGGCTCAATATCTCACAGAAATTATGGGTGTTTTTGACATCAATCCCTATAGATTTCAAATTTCAAAGTAATACTCAGATTTAGTTTAACAACCTATCAATTTTTATTTTTAAAAATAGGCTTATCATGCTTGATTCTCTAGTATTCTTCAAATTTAATCATCAATGCACAATTAACTATGATTTGTTCTAAAACATATCAATAAAAATCATAAATCATTAGAAATTTCATCGTAATTAATATTATGAGAATAATACTTAAGATCAAGACTAATTTCAGGGTTTTGAGAATTACGCAAAAAGTTAGACACTATTACCCCCACTTAAGATGTACATTGTCCTCAATGTACAAAGATAGATAATGAAATTTATTTGCCAAATCAAGAAGAAAAGTGGGGAAGTAATACTCCCTGAAATCTAGATGATCTCGGGCATCTTTGGTGGCAGTGATGGTGTTTTCTATAGGCCTAGTGGAGTGGCTACCGAGAAGCAATTTGCTAGATGAAGAAATTGGGTAGCCCATGAAGATATAGCCAAGAGATCTAGAGAAATAATGATAGTATACTAATAATAAATTTAAAGATTAAGGAAATAAAAGAAGGAGACTAAAAGAAAACCGAAATTGAAAGAAAAGACTAATGGACTAAGAAGTCCTTATTGTTGGATTGTTTGCGAAGTAGGTGTGACCTCGAAGGCTGTGGTGTGTGATTCCCTAGCAGCCTTTAGAACCTAAAACCAAGAAACTAATATGAAATAAATTAAATTAAGCAGAAAAGAAGTATAGAACCAAAAAGGTTTTCGAGACCCTTGGCGTATCAATTAAGTGAAGCTGCCGGCATGAACTCATGTTGAGGTCTCCTCTAAGGAGATAATGCTTACGTTTTTTCGGCATGATCTTTGTGTTGCTCAAGTGTTGTGGATCTTTTCTATGAATAGGGAGAAAAATTTGAAAGAAAAGAGAAAGAAGGAATAAGAAAGAAGATGGGACAAAGAGGACGGGCTGTGGGGATTTAAATAGGATTTCAAATCTTGTACATTCCCACGCCCGTGTACCGAGGGTGTGTCGATTCACACGGCCGTGTCACAAGGCCGTGTTGTGGGGTGTGTTGTCCTTCCACGCCTGTTCTGTTGGTTTGCACGCCCGTTCCTAAAAAGCGAGTATAGGAGTACAGTTGGAATGCACGGGAGTGGTTTGGCCGTGCTAAATAAGTCACTATCTTAGCACGACTGTGAGGCACGGTCGTGCTATTTTTGTCAATTCCCGTGCTATGAGTGGTTGGATTCGTGACGTTGGGGGGTGGTTGGACTGACTTGCACGACTTTGCTCTGTTAGTGTGGTAGTTCTGGTGGTCCACACGGCTACGGGCACGGCCGTCTGTAAGGCCGTGTGGCCTGGAAATCTGCACTTTTATGTTAGTTTTCAATGAAATAATTAGGACAGAAAGATGGAAAGAAAAGAAACTGAAAATAAAAATTGTTAGTGATCGGGTTACCTCCCGAAAAGCGCTCGTTTAGAGTCTTGAGCTAGACTATTCTTGTGTTGAAGTTTTCAAGGAGGTTTAAAGGTTTGAATATCTTTCCTCATGTCTGTAGTTCTTCTTTCATGAAAAAATTGGGGTCAAGAAGTGTTTACCTTGGAATTTATGAATATTGGATTGCTTACATCGACCGTGTTGTGGGAGAAGATTTTGTGTACCTCATCTTTTATTTTAAAGTGATTCGATGTCCCTATGAGCTATTCTGGCAGTCCCTTTGACTTTACTTCGCGTGAATCTGTCTTTGCTTGTGTCTTCTGCTCTTCTAATTTGTCGACCTTAAGTGTACGTGATTCTTCTGCGTTGACTAAGATGCTATGGTTTGACTTCAGTTTGATGTCGTGTGGTGTTTCTGCAATGAAGGTTGAATAATTTGATTATCGACTAGAGTAATTTTGAACCTTCATCATTCATGGCTCTGGCTGAGTTGATAGCTTGAAGATTTATTGATTCATCTCCCATGCAAAGTATGAGTTCTCCGTGGCAACATCAATCTTAGTTCTAGCGATTGCTAGAAAAAGCCTTCCTAAAATCAAGGGGATTGAATTATCCTCATCCATGTCTAAAACAACAAAGTTTATTGGGAAAACAAATTTATCAATTTTGACTAAAACATCTTCA
The DNA here is from genome assembly GCA_025506655.1 of Gossypium rotundifolium. Classification (NCBI taxonomy): domain Eukaryota; kingdom Viridiplantae; phylum Streptophyta; class Magnoliopsida; order Malvales; family Malvaceae; genus Gossypium; species Gossypium rotundifolium. Next base: position 39,918,012 of record CP106728.1, read on the forward strand.
ATAATGCCCCTAGGGATTCCAATAGTTTTATTAGCTAGTTGAATATTCATCCTAGTTTGTTTGGGCTTCCCTAGACCTAGTCGTTTAAACAGTGCATAAGGCATAACATTTATACTTGCCCCTAAATCAGCTAATGCATTATCAATAGTCAAACTACCAATTAAGCATGGAATCGTAAAACTTCCTGGATCTTTTAGTTTTTGTGGTAGCTTGTTCTGTAGCATTGCTGAGCATGTTACGTTTAATTCCACATAGTGCTCTTCATCTATTTTGCGTTTGTTCGTCAAGAGCTTGCTTAAGAATTTCCTTGCATCGGGCATCTGAAAAAGAGCTTCAAGAAGAGGTAAGTTAATATGTCATTTCTTCAAGAGTTTTAGAAACTTATCGAATTGTTCCTCTGAATCATCTTTTTTTAATGCTTCGGGATAAGGTATGCGAGGTTGGTATTCTTTGATTACCAATTTTGGCTTTTCTTGAGCTATCTCGGTCTTATCCTTGCTTTCTTGCGCTGATGTGGGTCTATCTACTTCTGTACCCTCTTGAGTTGTAATGGCTTGGATTTGCTCTTTTGGGTTTATTTCTGTGTTGCTTGGTAGACGTCCTTGTTGGCGTTCAGAAATTAGCTTTGTGAGGTGTCCCACTGACCTAGTAAGTTCTCCAACTTGATTCTCGAGTCCTTTCATCGACTTCTGTTGTTCATCAAGGTTTGTATCAGTCTTTTGAAGATGAGATTCCATGGCTGCCATGAATTTTGTCAGCATCTCTTCAAGGCTTGATTTTCTTTCCTATAGGTAGGGCTGATTTTGATAATTTGGAGGAGGTTGCTGCCTTTGAATTTCTTGATTTCCTTGTCCTCCCCATGAAAAATTTGGGTGGTTCCTCCAACCTGGGTTATAAGTATTACTATAAGGATTATTATTGGATCTGTAATTGTTACCTATATAGTTTTTCTGCTCATTTTCTGCTCCTGGTTGGTAGGGTGGGTACTCAGCATTCGTCACATTTCGGCTTGTTTCGCATTGCATTACTGGATGTACCTGCGAAGAACATAAATTATCAAGCTTTTTATTCATTAACTCCACATGTGTTGACAACATTGTCACTGCGTCTATGTTGAAAACTCCAGCAAATTTTGTCAGCTTTGCCCTTGTGATTTGCCATTGATAAGTGTTTAATGATATCTCCTCAATAAAATCGTAGGTCGCTTGAGATTTTGTTGTTCGAGTTCCACCTACCGATGAATCAATCATTTGCCTTGTTGAAGAATTCACACAATTGTAGAAAGTTTGGACTTGAAGCCACAAAGGT